>JAJSOF020000011.1:19031353-19448853 GCA_025594305.2 Periplaneta americana | reverse complement strand
TCGGTTTCAGGGCGGTTAATTATATATGTTAGGACCAATTATTTTTGGAAAATCGAAAATTACCAGAAAAATTTCGGCTACGGATTTATTATTAGTATAGATTAGTTTATTATTGGACACTAAAAAAAACTCTGCTTCAAATTTGTAAACGTCTACTTGTACCTGAGTCTCTTTGTTGCTAACTTTGATGTTACACTTGACAAATTTTGTTTTCACGTAGGTAATAGTATTTTTTTATTTATTAATTTTTTTTAACACGCTACACTATGTACATTTTAACTTGGAAGCTTTTGCATTCAAATAATTTTAAGACAAGGAACTGGAGGAACATAAGAATATTATGGTAATTTAGACACCTGGCATTCTTTTGTCTAGCTTACGTAAGTTTCATCATGACTTCCTTGAACAAGTCGATTCTACGGAGTGAACCCTGTTTATTATTATGACTTAGTACATTTTTCTGCTCACGGTGGCAATGGAAACTTGTCGTCCTACCAGAAGTTACCCACTGGGTGTCGCTAAGCTATAAATAAACTTACAATAAGTAATATACCAAGCCACGTGTTGTACAATCACTTTATGTAATAAATAACGCTCACTACATGCACTATCAGTGACTCTGACTTCACAACACGGCTCAGTTGATTCCCACTGGTGTGTATTTCATCTCAGATGAATGTTTCTTAGGATTATACACGGTAAATCAGAGCGAATTTTTATGAGTGAAGTCAAGAATTGTCATAAATAATTTTGTTACCTATGATATATTCAGACGTATACACATACATGCGTATTACTCCCTGCATGACGCAAGAAGATTACTTGCAGTACAGAACTTGCTCCACAACATCTCTCAATATAGTCGCGTGTTCGAACCTAGTTTTCTGTGTTATTATTTGTTTCTTATAATCAACTGTTGTGTTATTCTGTGATGCAAGACATATGTGGCTACTAGCTTGCTGTAGGAATTACGAGCGTTGTTCGTGCTCAGAAGTTCTAGGACATTGATATGAATCTTGCTTGGACTGTTACTTCATTTGGTTTTTTCGGAGTTTTTCCAAATTCTTAGGCAGTGTCAGATAATTTCATATCTTGTCTTCATTCATAGTGTTCTGCCCAAGGATAGGTCTTTCACTGCAAACCCAGCTTTTTCCAATCTTTTCTATTTTCTGACTTCCTCTTTCTCTCCTCATATGATCCATATATCTTAATGTCGTATATCGTCTGATATATTTTTCTGCTCCGAACTCCTCTTCCGTTCACCATTCCTTCCAGTGTATCCTTCAGTGGACAATTTCTTCTCAGCCAGTGACCCAACCAATTCCTTTTCCTCATGCTGATCAGTTTCAGTATCATTCTTTCTTCACCCAGTCTTTCCAACACAGCTTCATTTCTTCTTCTGTCTGACCACTTCACAAGCTCCATTCTTCTCCTTATCCACATTTCAAATCCTTCTAGTCGCTTCTCTTCACTTCGTCGTAATGTTCATGTTTCTGCCCCATATAATGCCACACTCCATACAAAACACTTCACTAGACTCTTCCTTAGTTATTTTTGCTCTACTGCCTCATTTAGAATTCGCAAGTTTATCTTCTTTATTTTTCTTCCTATGACCATAGTCTTCGTCTTGTTTGCATTTATCTTCATCCCATACTGCTCACAGCTGTCATTTAGCTCCAGTAGCATATTCCTTTGTATCATCTCCTCTTCTAATAACAACGCCATATGATCAGAAAATCTGTTCTGTCTTATATCGCCATAAATACTACTTTCCCATTATTAGTTTTAAGGATATTGGATAATATAATAAATGATAAGCAGTATTCAATAAATACAAAATTTGGGTGAATTTCTCAAAATAGTAATGATTAGAATAGCTTAAATAATTTGTCCTTAAGAAGTTCTTAATTTTTATAAACTACGAATTTCTCGACCAAATATCGAGAGAAGAATTTAGAAAATGCCTGTTTATATTCAAAAGAAAGGTTAAAAAAGGAAGCATGAAAAATCGTATATTATTCACTGGCTCGTGATGACAGCAGTGACATTACTGATACAGCAAAGCTTGAGATTTTCATCCGCGGGATTGATCAAGATGTTAGTACAGGAACCGCCACTGGTTGTAGTTTTCATGCCAAGTACCTTTCCTCAGTCTCCTTACTTCGTAGGCTGTCTGTCGCATGTAATCACTGCAGTTCGAGTTTTGGTCACCGCTGCACTAGGTGTAATAATATATGAAGAGTCCCACTGCAAGAATGTTGGATGTCATTTGCAATACATTTTGCAGGAGAAGCAATTGAAAGTTTGAAATGCTTAGCGCTCAAAGCTTAACTGTGATTTTCCGATCATTACTGGACAATGACTATCAGTGTTAATGCCATATAACTCTCTATGTAGGCTACATTCTATATGTCTTAAGGGGAGAGGATAGTATTTTTTGGTGAAATATGAGTAAATTAAAAAAAAATTGTTTTTTCTTTAAAATACTCTCTGATATGTGTGGAATGCGTAGCATAATATTTTGTGGGTATTTGTGCCCTTATCAGATGTTGATACACCATTGTTAAACTTCCTGCGTTATGGATTTTTAAATCACTCGCCCTCTTTTATTGTTGTTTCAGTAAATTGAATTTTCAAAAAAAAAAAAAATCTTTAAAATACTCTTTGATATGTGTGGAATGCATTGCATAACATTTCGTGGGTATTTGTGCCCTTATCGGATGTTGAGACGGCATTTTTAAACTTCCTGCGCTATGGATTTTTAAATCACTCGCCCCATTTTATCAGTTTACTGTAACTTCATTTATTTGCTACATTGCCAGACAAAAATGGATATAACTTCTGAACTATTAAAGATACATGCATGGAATTTAGAACACACATTCTTTAGACTATTAGGAAACTTTTCTCTGTAACATAATTTTGTTAATTGGTTTCATTTTAAAACTACGTCCGTTTGTTTGCAAGAAAGGAATTCAGAAAAAGTGTTATTAAATTTTAATTGTTTATTTTACAAACGTAGGGACTAATATCAAAATTCTGTTATGGAAGTTTGTAGAACATGCTTTTGCAAGTACATTGCAAAAACTGGGTGAATCTACTTTTAAAAATGGTTTAGATATATTGGTTTTAGTAAAATCCTGCATAGAGTATATTTTTTTCAAATCTGGGGCCCCAAATAATTTTTTTCAAAATATTTATTTTTGGTTGAGTTACTACAGCTATGAGCTCTCTACATACAAAAAATTAATATTTTACACCAAATAGGAAAAAAGATTTAAAAAATACCATCCTCTCCCCTTAAGCTATGCATTGACAGTCTTGGTTCATTTTCGACAAGAAAGTGACATCCATCATTCTTGCAGTGGACTCTTCATATTCTATGGTCCATATGTATAATATTCGTGCTAAGTTGGACATCATCTTTGTAAACCAACAGTTTTATTGTCGACACATACAATAGGGCGTAAACTAATTAATCAGTTGTAATACATGGAGATATTTGCAAAAAATAACACCTGAAAGATTTACTTTTTTCTAACTGCATATCGCAAGAAACAAGTCTTTGAGTAATGGCAGTGGTTTCCCTTAAGCAAAAACTCCAAAATTGCAAGCAGAGTCAATATTTATTAAGTTCAACGTGTGGGAAGACGCCGAGCTCTGTGCGGTTTAACCACATACGGATTTTGCGTCGCATCCTTCATATATTGTGTTGTGTAGTGTTGTTGTCGGTGTATGAAACAAGAAGAAATAAAAGAAATTTCCGTCTCGTTTGGCCATAAGAAATATGAGCCGGCATTAATTCTGTCGGGGGCCACACATTAGTGGTTGTGGCTCTCCGGGGTGCCTCTGGGTGCCGCAAGTTCGAGGCCGCCCGTTGTCCCGGCAACGCAGCCTGGTGCGACTTGCTATATTTGATATGATTTCACACTGGCTTCTTCGCCGTGCAGTTCTTGATTACATTGGTTGCCGTTACGTACAGTTCCCTTTATACAGACGTGGACAAATTATTAGCAAAATTGAAGATTTTTATTATTAGCCGTACCCGTGCGCTCCGCTGCATCCGTTAGAAATAAGTATAAAGTAATTACATAATTAAAATAGGACATTTGATCCAGGGAACATTCGTGTTTGATAGAAGGATAAATCGTTTAATATGTTACTTAATTTAAATTGCATCCAAATAATTAAAATGCGATCATTTTGGTCCAGAGACACTCATTTGGTGCAATGACAATTCCTTTAACATGTTTCTTAATTTTTATTACATCCAACCATAGTTTAATGAAGATTGACATCATTTAGATTTAATGTGTATACTTTATTTTAATTGTTATAGGTTTCCATTTAATTATGGTAATAACTTAATTTTAACCCTTGTTTTCTACGTATTCAGTAAATGGCGCTTGGCCCACTATGGTTGTGAACCCCTCAAATAACTTATATAATATTACATATTATATTATATTATATTATATTATATTATATTATATTATATTATATTATATTATATATCAGAAGTTACTGTAATAACATTATAGCATTATGTCCATCTAGAGAAACTACACTTTCCAATGATGAAATAATAATTAATTATACAAATCGGTTAATTTAGCTTCCGATATTACTTCATACAAACACAGAAACATTTTCTGTAGGCTATCTTTCATAGCTTTCGATTGTTGCTGTCCAAGGCCCCTTATAGACGAATTCATTTGTTTTTAATTCATTAGACGGCCTTAGATGGCAGTTATTTTAATTTTAAAACTCATTTATCTCATTAAATATCAGTCCTATAAACATTTTTCGAGGAATAAAACTTATCGCAAATTATTTTTAAAGAAACTTTTGTTATGTAACATTTTTCACAAAAATCAATAATAAGCAAGATATTTCGATTTATTTAATTCAGACCCCCTTATAACCCACCTTTTAAATAACGTATTTTGAATATCAAATAGCCTAAAATCTAAGTTACAATGAACTTAATTTATATTCCAATTTTCATCGAAATCCGTTCAGCCATTATCGCGTGAAAAGGTAACAAACATACAGACAGACAGACACAGACAAACAAAAATTTCAAAAAAAAAAAAAAAAAAACGATTTTCGGTTTCAGGGTGCTTAATTATATATGTTAGGACCAATTATTTTTGGAAAATCGAAAATTGCCAGAAAAATTTCGGCTACAGATTTATTATTAGTATAGATTTTTAGGAAATATGATTCTTCAATTCAGACTACAGTTGACATTTTCGCGTATTTCTAAATTATTAGCAAAATTGAAGATTTGCATTGTATATTTTTAGAAAATTTGGCTCTTCAGTTTGGACTACATTTGATATTTTTGCATATTTACAAATTATTAGCAAAACTGAAGATTTTTATTATATATTTTTACCAAATTCAACTCTTCAATTTGGACTACAGTTCACATTTTGGATATTTCCAAATTATTAGTAAAACTGAAGATTTTTATTTTATATTTTTACCAAATTCAACTCTTCAATTTGGACTACAGTTCACATTTTGGATATTTCCAAATTATTAGCAAAACTGAAGATTTTTATTTTATATTTTTACCAAATTCAACTCTTCAATTTGGACTACATTTCACATTTTGGATATTTCCAAATTATTAGCAAAACTGAAGATTTTTATTTTATATTTTTACCAAATTCAACTCTTCAATTTGGACTACAGTTCACATTTTGGATATTTTCAAATTATTAGCAAAACTGAAGATTTTTATTTTATATTTTTACCAAATTCAACTCTTCAATTTGGACTACAGTTCACATTTTGGATATTTCCAAATTATTAGCAAAACTGAAGATTTTTATTTTATATTTTTACCAAATTCAACTCTTCAATTTGGACTACAGTTCACATTTTGGATATTTTCAAATTATTAGCAAAACTGAAGATTTTTATTTTATATTTTTACCAAATTCAACTCTTCAATTTGGACTACAGTTCACATTTTGGATATTTCCAAATTATTAGTAAAACTGAAGATTTTTATTTTATATTTTTACCAAATTCAACTCTTCAATTTGGACTACAGTTCACATTTTGGATATTTCCAAATTATTAGCAAAACTGAAGATTTTTATTTTATATTTTTAAAAAATTTGACTCTTCAATTTTGACTGCAGTTGACATTTTTGCATATTTATAAATTTTTAGCAAAATTAAAGATTTTTATTATGCATTTTTACAAAATTTGGCTCTTCAATTTAAACTGCAGTTGACATTTTTGCATATTTCTGTCTACTATAATGATGGAAATATGCAAAATTGTCAACTGTAGTCTAAATTGAAAAGTCAAATTTTATAAACATAATTATCATAAAAATTGTCAATTTTGATAATAATTTGTCCACGTCTGTATAATTTCGTTATATCTTCGTTTGGTTACTTCAATATGGTGCCTTTGTTACGTACAAGGCGAATCAAAACTCTGGAACCCAATAAATATATCCCATATGCTTGATTTTCGATCATTATAGGTGTTAACAGTATTTGTAAGACCAAATGCTATACCAGTGACACATTCGATTCTAGCCCTCAGCTATCTCAAAAGCCGCCATTTTGAATGCAACTTTGAAATTTTAAATGGAAAGGGGGTCATATAGGTACCCAAAATCGTGTGAAATTTTCTGAGAAAAACAAAGGTGCATTACGTTTTGAGATATCTCTAATCGTTTTCAAGTTATTTAAAGATATCTGTAATAATGACGCAAACATTAGACTAGACGGCAGTTCGGAAGGCGGTTGGCTGCTATATGCGCCGTAGCATTTCTGGTATGTGACGTCACAAGCTTGTACAGTAGAACCAATCGGAATGAATCTGTAACAAGTACTTCCCGAGTTTGTTTGTTCACATATGAGTGTTTAAATACATTGAATAAGTAAAACTAACATTTACTGTGTGTGTGTAAGATAAATAAATGGAAGAAGAGACTGTAAAAAGACAAGTATTGCACAGGCAGGTGCGGAAAATAGTGTTTAAGGTGTATAATTATTTTAAAAACGTTGACTAGCAGAACGCTGCCGGCCCTTCTTGATGCTGGCTGCAGCTTTGCCAACGTGCAAGAAACGACTGCTGAATCATGTGGTGTGGGATTGAGAACCGTGCAAAGAATATTGTTAGTGAAGGAAAGAGTTTTGTTTGGTATCATGCCTACAGTAATCAACCGCTAAGGTCATTATTGTCCTTTGATAATTTAAATTCTCTCCTGCGCTATTTGTATTGCACGTGCGCGTGAAGTACGATGTGACAATGTTGTACGCTGCCTTGCTCTCTCTATCTGTCTCTCTCGACGCAAACGCTAGCAGACTACCGCCTTCCGAATTGTCGTCGACTCTAGTTACTGCATCTACAGATATTTTGTAACATGGTACAGTATTAAGGAGGCTTTGGAAAAGGTGTTTTTATGCAATTCTGGTAATTAACTTTTCCTGCTTTACTGTTTGGTTAACTTGTGACAGTTTCAATGCATTGTTGTGATTATTTGAATCTTTCCTATAACAAATGTCTTGATTTTCGTGATGACATTGAAAGAGGAAAGAATTCATATCATTCTTCATTCTGGTGTGTTAAGCCACAGAAATGTTGCAGCAGACTGGACGAACAGTTCCCTGGACATTGGATTGGTCGAAGTGGACCAGTAGAATGGCCGGCCAGGTCTCCAGATTTAATACCCCCTGATTTTTTTCTTTTGGGGTTACATAAAGAGCTTGGTATATGAAGAGAAAATTGAGAATGTGGAACGTTTAAAGAACCGTATCATTGAAGCCTGTGCTGAAGTCACCCCGGAAATGCTACAAAATATTCTATCCACATCCTCAATTTTCTCATGTATCAAGCTCTTTATGTAACTCCAAAAGAAAAACAATCAAGGGATGTCAAATCTGGAGACCTGGCTGGCCATTCTACTGGTCCACGTCGACCAATCCAATGTCCAGGGAACTGTTCGTCCAGTCTGCTGCAACATTTCTGTAGCTTAACACATCACAATGAAGAATAATATCAATTCTTTCATATGTCGATAATGTCATCACGAAAATCAAGATATTTGTTATAGGAAAGCTTCAAATATTCACAACAATGCATTGAAACTGTTACAGGTTAACCAAACAGTAAAGCAGAAAAACTTAATTGCATAAAAATACATTTTCCAAAGCCTCCTTAGTACTGTACCATGTTACAAAATATCTAATGATGCAGTAACTAATGTTTGTGTCATTATGACAGTTATCTTCAAATAACTTAAAAACGATTAGAAATATCTCAAAACGGATTGCACCATTGATTTTCCCAGAAAATGTCACATGATTTTGAGTACCTACATGACTCCCTTTCCATTTAAAATGTCAAAGTTGCATTCAAAATGGCGGCTTTTGAGTTAGCTGAGGGTTAGAATCGAATGTGTCACTGGTAGAGGATTTGGTCTTACAAATACTAGTAACACCAATAGAAATCGAAAACCAAGCATATGGAAGATATTTATATGGTTCCAGACTTTTGATTGACTCTGTATAGTTGTGCATAATTAATAATATTTCTTTACGTGAAAAGTTTATTAAATATAGCCTATTAAGCTTACATACTGTTAACAACTCTGAAGTTTTACGCTTACTTCTTAGATGTTAAAATGTACAATATTTTTAGGTTTATTTACAGTTGCTATAATTGCGAAGGTATATTATAACTTCCCGCTGTAAATAGTATACAATTTCCCTCTTCTTACCGCTTAAGTGACATATTGATTTTACTGCTTTAGGCTTTTAACATATTATTTTTAGACACGTTCAATATAGTAATAATTATAAATTGGAAACTTACCACTGCAATTTCACCTAAATTGCACTGTTAATTATTGTTTTTAAATATTTGCAAAAATTAAGTAAACTCTACAACTCCACTAAAGTTACTGCATTCGTGATGCAAGTAACATTAAGGAAGCCGTGAAAAAATCAACAAGATTCCAGACTCATAGACTGGGGGGAAAAAGACGAAAGTATATCACGGCCTGCTGGAGTATAGTAAACACAGAAAACATTTTAAAGCAACAATGTTGAAGATAGATATTTTTGTTTTGCATCATTGCCGTCATTGAACAGAAACCAAGATGGAGATTTCATTGCAACTAATTAGAAATTTTTCTTTCAGGTATGTAATAAACGATCTTCGCACAAGATAATGTACGATACACGAGCGGTATGTTTTCTTTCAATTCTCGGAAATTAAAAAAGCTCAACTACGTTTCGCTTTTTCAAACTTTTCCTCGAACATGAAAACTTCAACATACCGCTCTTGTAACGCATATTACTATTATATACTCATAGGCCTATTTTGTTTCCATGTCGCTGCTATTTACCAACCAGTCCACACGCTTGTGTATTTCCGTCTTGTTTCTATCTACTCGCAAGTACCCGGCGTTTCAGCTCATGAAAACCTACTCGTATATACTGCCATCTGGTAGCCATAGCTGAGTAGTCTGCAGACATGTCCATCATCGGTATACAACTATAAATTCAGTCATAGGGAGTCAGTATATTTTTGTTTGTAATACAAGCGGAAAAGCAATCCAGTTATTTGCCTCTCAATTAACTAAATTCTTGGTTATTTGTGTTCGAGGAAGCCAATAAACAGCGACCCCGAGATTTGAAACCGGGATTTTCCGAATGTAAATCTAATGTTTTACAACTATGTTGTACACAGTTTCTAATTATGTCTGAATTGTACTGACATCAGTTTTTAATTTCTTTCAGATATCGGGAGGAGGCCCTCTGCTGGACAGATAGGTAAGTAAATAACAGCAGCATTATACGAAATACATATATCTCAGCTTATTAATAACATTCTAAAATAGAGAATGAGGTTACAGTTACAACGTTTATTTACACTTAAGGTGTAAATTGTAACGTTAGTCAATGCAGCGAGCCTGATAAATTAAAAACGAAGTTGAATTTTCATGAATGCAATTACTTTTTCTGAAGAAATAACAGATAGTCCTATGTAATACAGAATTTATGTACATGATGTCTGACTTAAACCGTTAATTTTTGCTTAGGCAGCCCAAGTAATAGTAGAGGCATGTGGGAGGTATTTAATGGTTGCTTAGGCGGAATCAGGGATGGGAATACTTTCGCTGACATCATGTGAATGTTACAAATTTTAATTTTCGTATGATAATTTTATATTATACTAGCATTGTCAATCTGTTATTTTAATCATTTATTTTCTTCCTCCTTTCCAACGTTCATTCCAGTCTTGGATAATGTTTTGTCGAGTCATTTGCTCTTCTTCATACGGTATTTTGCGGTCGGGTAGTAACACAGCTCGAGAGGCAACCTCACAGCACGAGAAGCAGCTTCATATTGTATTGTATTATATTTATTTACATTACATGGTATTCGTACATCGTTTCACAGATAGAATATGGAACATGTCAAAAACAAATCTTAATAGTACTACAAAGTCTTAATTATAGTCACAGTCTAGTTGAAATAAATACAGAAGAGTTTTACAATGTAATGGTACAATACAAGGGGTTATTATCGATAAAGTCCGCGTCACCGTTTTTGGTGTGTGAAATAAGTAATGGGAACGTTAAGTGCTAGTGTCTTATCTTTACCGTAGTCAGTCTGTGTTTGGCAAATGGCTGATGTGACGTGTATAGGAAGTGGTACCATTCTCAGCTGCACTAGCAACATGCTCACTATCTGGGCACTATACTTTAGGACACATGCCAAAAACGCTGGCGCCAGCTACTTAACACAAGATAGAAATATTCATGAAGCATTGTTGAATGTCATAAATTCATCTACAGTATAAAAAGCGTGAGAAATTGGGTACTTCTTTAATTTGGCCCTAAATATTCTTAAGTTTTGAGTTTGATTTCTTTTATATCCATTGGGAGGCTATTAAAAAAATTTTACTGCCATATAACGCACTGCTTTTTGATAGCACGATAGACTTGCCGATGAAGCATGAAAGTCGTTTTTGACGAGTATTTATGCTATGAACTGTTGAATTACTTATAAAGTAGTCACGATTACATGTGAGGAAGTTCATAAATAAAAAAATATACTGACAAGCCATGGGAATTATTTGTAGTTTTTTTGAAAATAATCCTACACGATTCCCTAAATTTGGCACCCACTATTATTCTAATGACTCTTTTTTGTAGTTTGAATATAGGCCTATTGTTACTATGTGTAGAATTTCCCCAGAACATTATTCCAAAACTCTTTACCGATTGGAAGTATGCAAAAAAAAAAATTTTTTAAGGTATTGATATTTACTATCCTTTTCATAGATCTAATAGCAAAACATGCTGAATTTAGTTTGGGGTAATTTCTTTAATATGATATTTCCAATTTATTCTATTATCGATTTGTATGCCAAGAAATTTGATTGTTGTTGTTTCTGTTAAAGACCTGTTGTTAATTATTGTGATTGAAATTTGCGAGGTTGAATTTGGGCAGGATTTAAATTGGATTATGTTAGTTCTGTTACAATTTAATACTAATTTATTCGCTGAGAAATAATCATACGTTCCCATTGTACCCCAAAAAGTAAGGTCGTTCCTAAGGAAGGCGAAAATAGGTTTCTGAGTAGATGCCACCATTTCAGAGCTGGATTATACAATGCACCTCTTGTAGAAGAGCTATCTAGCGCACCGTGAAACTTTTTTAGTTGGTTACTTAACGACGCTGTATCGACTACTAGACTATTTAGCGTCGATAGGTTTGGTAAATATTTGGGGCTAAGAGGGATGAAGTTACAGGCGAATGGAGAAAGTTACACAACGCAGAACTGCACGCATTGAATTCTTCACCTGACATAATTAGGAACATTAAATCCAGACGTTTTAGATGGGCAGGGCATGTAGCACGTATAGACGAATCCAAAAATGCAAATAGAGTGTTAGTTGGGAATCCGGAGGGAAAAAGACCTTTAGGGAGGCCGAGACGTAGATGGGAGGATAATATTAAAATGAATTTGAGAGAGGTGGGATATGATGATAGAGACTGGATTAATCTTGCACAGGATAGGGACTGATGGCGGGCTTATGTGAGGGCGGCAATGAACCTCCGGGTTTCTTAAAATCCATTTGTAAGTAAGTAAGTAAGATTTGGTGATAACGAAATGGTATTTGGCGAAATGATGCCGAGGATTCGCCATAGATTACCTGACATTCATCTTACCGCTGGTGAAAACCTCTGAAAAAACACAATCACATAATCAGCCCGAGCGGGAATCGAACCCGCGCCCGAGCTCCGGATCGGCAGGCACCCACGCAACTGTTGTCTTGAAAGTTCTGTCAGTCACATACATAGGTGTGCCCACATCGTCCTTTATCTACCATCCATCCCCTGTATCCGGATTTCAACCCTAGCTCCTCGGTTTGTACGAGGTAATAAATTCGTTTACCCTCCTCTGGGGCATAGGTAAGCGATCTGCTCGTATATTTCGAAAGCGGAGCAATGCAGCCAGCTCCTTGCAGTGAGCAAACATGCTATCATTTGAGAGAGGGACAGCTCTGTGATGAATGGCGGAATCCAGCCCCTGGCTATCCGTTAAAAATACAGCGCCCAGCATGGTAAACACAGGCTGCTGTAAGACGCTTTAATTGTGTAAATGTTTCCTGGAAAACGGGGAGGGGAAGTTAAATGTGTCCCAGTAGATTGACAGAATCTATATGGATAAACCCAGCCGCCTGCAAACATTAACAATAAACTTTAAAAAAAAAGTATACGTAATAGTTATTTATGATATGAGTATTATAATGTTTCATATTACAGTAAGAGTTTGTTGGACAGCATGCTAGCTTCCAGATCTGGAGGTCCCGGGTTCGATTCCCGGGCTTGGCTCTTGGTGAATTTTTCTTGAATAAGAAAAATTACCTGGGTATCTAGAGTCTGGAAATTTGTATGAATGTGAGTGTGATTGTGAGTGTGCCGAGTTAATATTAATTAGCCAATCATCAAAAATATAAAATACAATATATTTATGAGGACTGTTGCTGGGCAGTAACCTGAACACAAGTTTCAGCGTCACTTTGTTGACAAGTAACTCCATCTGTTAGCACAACCATAAAGCACTAATAGATGCTATAGAGTTACCAACAACGAAAAAAAGAAAAACAATAAGAGTTTGATAACAAGTCGAGTATTGTAAAATAATTTTATGCTCGACCATGCCGAAATGTAGTAATTATACACCTGGTAGCGGACCTTTAATGCACGCCATTAAAATACGCCTACTCATCAAAGTCAGGTCTTTCAGTCAATGACGACTCAGGTTACAACTGTTCAGCCAATGACAGGTCAGCTTTCTACCGTTATAAAACCGCAAGTATCGATTATTCTAGGATATGCAATCGAAAGAGAATTAGCGAAAAGTCACGGAGGCTGAAAATCCAATACTGTCGCAGAAGGTTATGTTCTGTTACTATAATAATTAGCGTTAATTCATCATCATCATCAATAACTTCAAGGTTTAGGCCGATGGCCTGTTCCGCCTCCAGAATTTTATCCATCAAACTGGTCTCTCCAACGTCTCTTTGGTCTTCCCACTCGTCTTCTTCGTGTAGGTCTATAACACCATGTTCTGAAAGGTATCCTGTCGTTGGGCATTCTTGTTATATGGTCGTACCAATTATTTCTATATTTTTCAATTATAGTTATTACACTCTCGATATTCAGTTCTCGACGTATATCTTCGTTTCTCTTATGGTCCTGTAGTCTAAATCCTGCTAGTGGCCTTAAGAGTCTCATCTCAGCGGCCTCAATTCTTCTCTGTTGGGCTCTAGTCAGAATCCACGTTTCTGAACCATATAACAATGTCGGAATTGCCAGCGTCTTGTAAAATTTGAGTACAGTATTAGCGTTAATTGTAAATAATATTCAAATAAATTCAATTTGTCATCTCGTTTTTCAATGTCTAATTTAATTTCAATGTTATCTCTGTAGGTTGTTATGGCCTAGCAAGGTCAATGTGAACATCTGTTCCTCGGAAAAAATCAATACTTTCGCGTCTGCGCACATCTCACAACATACGGGACATTGGTCAAGGTCAGATACAAAGAAAATTAATAATATCAAGTTAGAAATATGGTCGAGCATAAAAAGTCGTATGAAACTCGCCTATAATGGTAATTAAGAAGCTCGTATGAAAATTATGAAACTCGCTTGCGCTCGTTTCATAAATATCCATACTCGCTTCTTAATTACCTTCATTATAGGTTCGTTGCATAATGTACTATTATGCTCGACCATGCCGAAATGTAGTAATTATACACCTGGTAGCAACCCTTTAATGGACCTCATTAAAGTACACTATTCATTAAAGTTCAGGTGTTCCACCAATCAGAAAATACCATTGTAGCAATATGAAAGCGCAAGTATCGATTATTCTCGGATATGCAATCGTTCAAGGTTATATCAAGGATAATGTTTATTTTACTCTCTAGATTATATCAAGGTCAATGTCGACATTTGTTTCTCGGAAAAAAAAAAATCAATACTTTCGCGTTTGCGCATATCTCACAATTTACGAGGTATTGCACAAGGTCAGTTCCGCTCCTCAGTCAGATAAGAATAACATGAATACTTATAAATAATTTCAAGTTAGAAATATAGTCGAGCATAAAAAGTCGTATGAAACTTGACTATAATGGTAATTAAGACGCTCGTTTCATAAACATACTCGCGTCTTAATTACTACCATTATAGGCAACTCCTCCTCATCTGCTCCTCGACACACGACTACCACACACACACACACACACACACACACACACACACACACATATATATATATATATATATATATATATATATATATAGATGGATCACGACACAAAAGTAATCAACTGGAAGAACAAGTAGGCTGCGCATTTGTTGCCTACCACAGTGATAATGAAATATTTTGCACCAAGATAAAACTGTCTCCTTATTGCACAGTTTTTCAAGCAGAACTTCTAGCAGTTAATGAAGCTATGAAATGGTGCATTAAGAATGAAAACTCAGCGCTCATATTTAGTGACTCCCAAGCTGCCCTTCACTGCATCGCCGACAAGTACAACCGTCACCCATTGGCAAGAGAAGCAAGGGAATTACTTGAAAAATACGCACAACACATATGCGTCACTTGGGTCCGTGGACACAATGGTGTAAGAGGAAATGTAAGAGCTGATGAGCTAGCGAAAGCTGCAGCATCCAGCAGCGAAACTCTGACATACAGTTTACAATCGATATCATATATCAAGAAACAAATACGACAACAGACTCATCAAAACTTGAATACTAGATGGACGACATGCACAACCGGATCACTAACAAGAGACACCTACTTCCCAACAATCCACGACCGACTCAAAAACCATCACTTCAAACCTACTTTCGTAACAACGCAGTTTCTTTCTGGACATGGGAAATTTGGAACTTACTTCGACAGATTCAACATTCCAGCAGACATCGACTCTACATGCTCCTGCCGCGAAGACCTTCACAGTGTGAAACACGTTCTATTTGACTGTCCTATTAATGAAGCAAAGAGATTTCAAATAAAGACACATTTTCTGGACTGCAACACCGAATACAGGACTCCACTATGTGAAGTGATCAAAAAACCTTGTTGCTACAGACAATTTATAGACTTGCTAAACTTCATCTTTAAAAGACTTTAGATACATATTTCATCATTATCTGTGTCAAAATAAGTAGTATAGATAAGTAGTTTACCCATAACAAAAACTAAAACCCTAGCACACCGCTTGGTGAATTAGGGCTCTTTTCCGCGGATATTTAATAATACCATTATAGGCTCGTTGCATGATGTACTATTACGATAAGTATATCGTACGAAGTTTTATCTACGTTGATAAAAAGTTATATATTTTTAATAAAAATAATTGTATTAGGCTCGTTTTGCGTAAATTCTACATACTTGGACCTTCCAAGATGATTCAGTGATACACCAAACCCAGTCACACCACATCACACATTTACATAGGAGTGATGTTGAGAACCAGAATATTGTACGAAATGGAAATATAAAAATTGGAGATTTATCCTTCGAAGAGGTGGAAAAATTCAAATATCTTGGAGCAACAGTAACATATATAAATGACACTCGGGAGGAAATTAAACGCAGAATAAATATGGGAAATGCGTGTTATTATTCGATTGAGAAGCTCTTATCATCCAGTCTGCTGTCCGAAAATCTGAAAGTTAGAATTTATAAAACAGTTATATTACCGGTTCTTCTGTATGGTTGTGAAACTTGGACTCTCACTCTGAGAGAGGAACATAGGTTCACGGTGTTTGAGAATAAGGTGCTTAGGAAAATATTTGGGGCTAAGCGGGATGAAGTTACAGGAGAATGGAGAAAGTTACACAACACAGAACTGCACGCATTGTATTCTTCACCTGACATAATTAGGAACATTAAATCCAGACGTTTGAGATGGGCATGGCATGTAGCACGTATGGGCGAATCCAGAAATGCATATAGAGTGTTAGTTGGGAGACCGGAGGGAAAAAGACCTTTAGGGAGGCCGAGACGTAGATGGGAGGATAATATTAAAATGGATTTGAGGGAGGTGGGGTATGATGATAGAGACTGGATTAATCTTGCACAGGATAGGGACCGCTGGCGGGCTTATGTGAGGGCGGCAATGAACCTTCGGGTTCCTTAAAAGCCATTTGTAAGTAAGTAAGTGATGTTGAGAATTTGTAAGGCTTTCAATCAATTAATAAATGCAATCACCATGTCATTTCTCTGTCTTTCATACGTATTGTAAGTCTTGTTATGTGTAACATTCAAACAGTTGTATCTCCACATTCGTTGAAAATTGGACGCAAGCTTATATGATTTTTTTTTTTTTTTTTTTGCTCAGAATAATAAATTCATACTACCATACCTAAAAATATTTCTTATTCTTCCTGGAACTTCAGATATATTTTAATTTACACCTTTACAACATACTATTTCTAAATTTATTTCATAAAATGAGAAAAGCATTATAACTTAAAATTTTTTTGACAGTTCTTAAATATTGAACATAATATGTAAGGATTAATAGCTTATACTAGAAGACTAATGCATATTTACTAAAAAATAACTTTTTAATCCCAAACTCATCGGCTGATTGAAATCGCTGGGTCGTTTATCAAACTGTTAAATTATATCCCTCAGATAAAAAAGCAGCAACTATGGACAACTAAAGTAAATTACATTCAGCAGTCACGTGGTAGCCTCGTATGATAATGAAGATGATGGCTCGGATAATGTAAATTATGCGTTCATCTCGTTAAATACTAGGTATGTTATGTAAAACTTCCCTGCGACACATCAATCAAACGAGTCGGAGGGAAATAATTATCCCGCCTAGACCTGGAGTTACAGCCTCCGAGGAAAGGGGACGCAGTACTATCTGCATCTCTTTTTTAGATTTCGTTTTTGAACTGATATTAACATCAAAAATAAAACCAACCTTGAAAAACCGTTGTAATTTACATTTGCTTAAAAGACTATAATTAAATTCACACGAGTGGCTTGTATATTACACATTACACAATTTTCTGCAGTTTATCAGAGAGAAAAATGTTGGGTAAGACTTTGTGTTAAATTTTATTTAGAGTTTCTTGCTAAAACTGCTTAAGAGTAAAGGATGATCCACAATAAATCGGGAACGAGAACTGGAAGCGAAGAATATGGGGAGAAATATTTGATTCACAATAAACCGAGAACGTGAACGACTATGCATATCGATATGTATGTCAATAACGCTATGTAAGTCGATATTACATATTCTGATTTTATTTATGTATCATTGACCAATGACGTTCTCTTATGACTACAAGCCAGCCAACATAAACACAGTCAACTTCGGAGGACTAGTTCGCTGCTACCTCTAGATCACTTCTTCAGCATATTTCATACCATGATTTAAATAATAGAACGAATTTCACGTCTAAACAGCATTACTTTTGGTCCTCGCTTGTATGATTCTATGGCTAAATTATTAGAATCAGAACTTTTATTGTGTAACCCACTGAAATATAATAAAAATATTAAAAATGTGTTAATGTATTCAATTTGATTAAGTAAATTTATATATATGCACAATTTATGTAGCCTGTATCATACAGGGACATCATTTTATTTTTACTTCAATTTTTATTGTACCTGAGTTTTTGAATGTACTTCACGCCCACCCCCTCTACTAGTGAACTTGCAACCGTTCTCCACACAGAACCAAGCGCATACAGTCAAAGTCGCCTTACGGTCATAGTAAACACAAACAGTACTGAGTTAGTGAGTATAGTACGTTTCAGAAATATGTTCGCGTTATCCAGTGACGAAAGAGCTTTCAATATTGAATCATATTTTCGCACAGGTACTGTCGTCCGTTTGCCTACGTCGCATCCTGGTTTTCCCCAACCTCTTCTGCTCGCCCATCTGTAAAGCTAGTGGCTGGGCTGTCTTAGCTCTTTTCTGAAAACATTAATTTATATTAGGGATTTCTACGTAATATTATACAACTGTTTAAAATAACTTAAATAAAAGGGCCTCGTTAAGTAATTAACTGTGACATGATTTCCTCCCTTTCTATGATCCTGCTACAAAATCACTTGGACGGACAGTAGATAGTATGTCCGAGTAATTTTATCTTTTCGGATCGGGCAGAAGTGAAGATTCAATTTACAGTACGTAAAGTACTCTTTTATAGAGTAGGTACAGAATTATTTCAACATAAGTTACTAGTACGAAGGACGAAACTGGTACTTGGAATTAGGTACAATAGTCTATAGTGCGATAATATGCAAAAAAGAACTGAAGCCTGTATCGAAATGAACGGCCACTATTTTCAAAAACTGTGTTTAAATATCCATATTACGATTATTTTTCAACTTAACTTCATTTTCTATTTTGTACGATAATGTGCTGTAGACAGTATAATGTACACTGCATAATGAATACTTCCGAATGGATAGCTCAGTTCGTGAGTAAAAACACTCATTGTTAATACAGTACTGTATTTTGAGTAAAGAAAAACCTAATGAAAATTATCAAACTCAAAATTGCGATATTTCCTAGTTTACATAAATGGATGAACTACTTTTCTTCCCTCCTATACCTAGTAAAGTGGTTTGTTTGTATTTTACGCCAGTAGTCTATCATCGAACTCCAGTCATGGAAAGGGGTAGCAAACGGTGTTTCCGGTTCACAACCGTAAGGTATAGCCAGGTTAATATTAGAAATGTTAGTAAAAATAGAATGATGATCCTGTATCTGTATTTTCTAATTTCGGGATATTTTTTATAAACTACACATAATTAATTACTTATTTATCTACTTTCTTTTGTTATAAACTGAATCGGTCATTTTGAAACCCCCATAGGTCCATATTTTGTGAAAATTGAGATGTGTACACTAATATATTATTTGAAATACATGCTTTCATTCACATGTAAATACCGCACGTCCATCAATTTTCGTTGATTCTTCATGCTCTTTAACAACATATAATCTCTGGAAAGTCTTGTTGCTTGGTAAACGTTAGTTAAGAAACGATTCAGCATACAAAACCGCTTGCTTCATTCGCATTGCAATTAGCATGTCCGTACATGAGGTGCATATCTGTCATTTCTTGATTACAATTCATTTCGATCATAAATATAATAGCAAATAAGAAATAGTAATAAATCTCAACAACAATTCTCGAAGCTTCCACTAGCCTTTGCTTCCAGTAGCCAGATAGCAATAACGGGCACATTTTTTTTTCGAAATTTTTTAACGTGACCCCTAATTTAAGAACTAAACCATATGAAATAAAAAGTACCTGTAATTAAAAATAAAGAAAAATTGACTATAATCAGGGAAAGGAAGTTCATGCCCTAAAAACGGGAAGAATATGTATGTATTTATGCCGTAAAAATAGATATAAATATGCTACAAAATATACATTACCAGTCTGAGATTATTTTAACAGAATAATAAGGTATAGGTAACTTACGTTTAGTCTATGGATTCTGAAGTGCTTGCCTCATTGCTGAATGCTCCATTTATGCTGTTACAGTTCACAACTAAGCAGTGACGTATGTTTTCTGATGTCATTCTTCGCCTGTTGTCTCTCAGCATAGCTTTGTAGCGCGAAAAACTTCGTTCTACGTCACAAGAAGTAAGAGAGGCTTAGCTGTGAGCTGTTCTATAGAAATTTTGTTGGTTTTTGGGGTGTTTTTCCTTCGAGAATATCTTGAATTTCTTTAAGTTGATAATAGCCAGGGTTTTTGGAAAGGATATTTGCTGTTTTCTCGTTCACTTTATCTCCTACATTTTCTGGAACTGATGTTCAACTGGATATTGTTCTATCGAAATCTGCTAAAGTCTGCAGTAAAGGAATACCAATGGGTAACTTGAGAGGCTCCCTATGAGGGCGTCATCGTTACGTTCAAAATTCATAAACATAAATTAGTCGTACGATGAAAGAGTAATGGAACGGAGAAAAATTCTCTCCGGCGCAGGGATTTGAACCCGGGTTTTCAGCTCTACGTGCTGATGCTTTATCCACTAAGCCACACCGGATACAACTCCGACGCCGGTTAGAATCGTCTCAGATTAAGCTCCAACTCTTGGGTTCCCTCTAGTGGCCGCCCTCTACACTACGTCATAGATTTCTATGAACGCAGGATCGAAGTCCACACATGTGCTGAGGTGCACTCGATATGAGTGACTAGTTGGCCGGGATCCGACGGAATAAGCGCCGTCTTAAATCACGAAGTGATTTACGCATATCATACATATTATTTTAATGTACCGAAGTACATATGATATTTCCATGCAGATATTCTGCGTCATCATACGATGAAAGAGTAATGGAACGGAGAAAAATTCTCTCCGGCGCAGGGATTTGAACCCGGGTTTTCAGCTCTACGTGCTGATGCTTTATCCACTAAGCCACACCGGATACAACTCCGACGCCGGTTAGAATCGTCTCAGATTAAGCTCCAACTCTTGGGTTCCCTCTAGTGGCCGCCCTCTGCACTACGTCATAGATTTCTATGAACGCAGGATCGAAGTCTACACATGTGCTGAGGTGCACTCGATAAGAGTGACTAGTTGGCCGGGATCGTATGATGACGCAAAATATCTGCATGGAAATATCATATGTACTTCGGTACATTAAAATAATATATATATATATATATATATATATATATATATAAATTAGTCGTGTTTATGAAGTTACGCAGTTTTAAAAATGAGGGAAAGACAAAGCACCATAAATAATATGCAGTTTCCCTGCATAAATGTTAAAATATGTTTTTTTATAAATAAAGTCAAAATGTGCACTTTTATGCACAATAAAATTAATATCATTGTATTCAGAAATTTGTGATTCATGTAGATAATCTTTCAGCATATTCACACAACGATAGAGAACAAAAATGCAAATGCATGAACTACCTTTCCCTAACTATAATACATGAACTCTTTTGCTTGTGTTAGGTTCTCTATCTATTCCCCAA
This sequence comes from Periplaneta americana, assembly GCA_025594305.2. NCBI lineage: Eukaryota > Metazoa > Arthropoda > Insecta > Blattodea > Blattidae > Periplaneta > Periplaneta americana. The sequence goes on along the minus strand of JAJSOF020000011.1, from coordinate 19,427,298 downwards.
AAGTTTCCCATATTAGTTAACACCCTGTATAAGATGAGACTGGATTTCATGTTACGAGGACCTCTACACTGTAAGTTCAAAAGTTTAAAGTCTAACATTTTCCGAAAGGCCAAATTATAACAAAAGAATAAAGATATATGCAGAAAAACAACATGATAAATACTGCAATTAATTTTAAGCTTAATTTACTCCTATCCAGTTATAATAATTCGCAGCACAATTGCATAATTTAGCTAGATGACTAACTGCTTTAAAACTATCAGCTTCTAGTCGCGCAGTTAAAGATGTGGACGGCTGTCAAAACATGATCTATCGTCGCAATGCCGGCTGTTAACATTCCTGAGTACAACCAAATGAAAACAAGAGACAAGAAGTTAATGTACGTCGTGAAAAGTAAGTTGGAGTTCTTAAACGTAATGGCTTTGTCATTCTCAAGTAATTTAGGAGAATCCGGAGTGTTACTGCATGGGAGAGAAACACAATACGGCTGGGGAAGAGTTGAAAGTCAAGATTTAAATATTGCTATTTAAAATGATGACATTTGAATAATTGCTGTGTTCTGTAACTAGGCAGCTTCATTCTCGTATTCTGATTGCCCATTTTAACGTTATTCCTGCTAGAGAAAGATTTCATTCTCATAAAGAAGACATTTAAAAAGTATTTTCTGGTTTTATTATTTAATTTAACCATAATTAGATACTTAACAGTATTAAGGTGCAAAGTGCCAAATTCGTGAACAGTATTTTATTAATAAATAACTTTTAAACAATTTTAAGAATATATTTTTTAGAATTGCCTAGGACTCTCGTTACGAAATGTACACTGGTTCGAGTTCTCGTGGGGAAGAAATTTTCTCATGAAATTTCGGCGAGTGTATGGGACCGGTGCCCAACCCGCAACGTGATGCACTCGGGGAGCTACGATAGGTAGCGAAATCCGGTTGCGATAGCCAGCTATTACAGCTCGGGGGGATCATCGCGCTAACCACACGATACCTCCATTCTGGTTGGATGATCGTCCGCCTCTGCTTCGGTATGTGAACGTGCAGCCAGGAGCCGGCTGGTCGGTCTGGGCCCTTTAAGAGCTGTGGCGCCACGGATTATTAAATTTTTAGATTATTTATTTTTTTATTATTTTATTTATATACATTAAAAAGATACATTAAAAACTATTACATACATAAAACAAAAATATAAATTAAGCAATCCCCCGTATGAGCAAACGGTCGTGGTAGGGAGTTCAAAACCGCTCTGTAGGTAAGCAAAAAGAAGAAGAAGAAGAAGCCAAAATAAACAATTAATATAAGCAAGAAATTAGCACAGATTACAGAAACAAGAGCCTATATGATAAAGAATAATCAGAATTGAAAATGTTTATAACCAATATTCACAAGTAGTATAATAATATAACACAAATATTTAGCAATTAATTTTATTATCTAAATCTATGTCAAGTTCTTAAACCCTATATTATCTTGAATTGATAGTACTTACGACAACTTTTCCCATCTTTATCAGTAGTTTGATGATAGGCTTAGGGGAGAGTCGGGTAGTATCGGACATCGGGTAGTATCGAACAATGCGTTTCTTTCATCTACCACCATATGGTAGTACCTGAATGACATGGTTACGTTTCTCTATGCGACATCACAGAAACGTAACCATGTCAATCAGGTACTATCATCATGTGGTAGATGAAAGAAACTCACTGTCCGATATTACCCGATGTCCGATACTACCCGACTCTCCCCTACTACTAAAATTAACACACTGAGAGACAAAACAAACTTCACAAATTATAAAATGCGTTTTAAGTCCCATAAACATTTCGTAGGTACTATGATCAATTTATTATCCACAGATCTGTTAATTTCTGAAAATACTTCGATTAAAGTGGTTTTGCAGACTGGAAGCAAATTACCCTTACCACTTGGAACTGAATATCGCCGACTTTCATCATGATTATCATACGTTCTATGTTGACGTTTTTGTACTGGTATGTCAATAAAGAGACCCAATAGAAATGTTGATAGAGTTTAATTATCTTGGTCATAATAAAGCTTTTTCCTACTCGGGTGTCGGTTTACTGCATTTTATTCCTAATTTTCATGCCATTTACAATAAAGAAAAACGTGCTAATTTAATGAAATTTCCCCCATTTTCTGGATTTTTAACACTAGGAATTGAAAAGTTTGAAATTAACCAACTGTGTCATCTGGAGGTAAGATATTATGTTTCTGTGTGATTCATAGCCCTACATTATCTACGTATTAGCACAGTCTAGTATATACAGTCACGAAGCTCAATACATAGTAAATATGCATCCATAGATAGTTGCTAACCACTAGAATCGCTAATATCGCCTCATTACAGACAATGCGAAATAGTACCGCTACAGTCAATTGTTCCTAGCACCCTCACAACTCAAGCTTTGTGACTGTAGGCTATATACTAGACTGTGGTATTTTCTTGTAGGTTATATTATAAAACTTGCCTACGCTGGTCTTCTTTCTTACCTTCTATTAATTCCTTCATTCGTTCCTTCTCTTATGCCTTATTTTGTCCTTCTTGCTCACTGTATCTGTTATTTTCTCCTCTTCCTCGTCTTAGTAGGCAATAGTCCGTCTGTTTCAATAAGTACTCTCCGTGTTTGTTTACCCCTGCAGTAAGACATGCATGATACTGGACCACGAACAGCATCTCAACTCCCACCACCATCCTCACACTTTCCCACGTTGTTTGGAACATGAAAGATGAAGTATTAGCTCCCTCCCATGCAACTCGGAAGACTCTCGCACCCACCTAGGGGCGCGTCCCCCAGGTTGAGGAATCAACTATGTGTTGTTGTACGCGATACTTGTCTAATTCTCATTAAGTTGTAACGTATAATTTGTGAGTTTTATTAATATGCTAATATGCGTACCTTTGTTACAATGTTAGAAAGTTTCTCAACATGGGAACTGAAACACGTTTGGAAATCTATCATCGCGTCTTGACATTTGCCATGTAGTACCAAGGTTTTACCAGCTAAAAAATATAAAGCATTCCCGAATTCATTATTTAGGACTCAAGGTTGAGAGATCTTTCTCCAGCACTCGCTCGTCTCTCGGAGAATGCAGGCGTTTGATTGATTCGCTTTGTTCACGACTTACATCTCCACTTGGTTTTATTAACTCTTTCGTTAATGTTTATTTTACCTTCCGTTACATTTCCTCTTGTTGCCATTTTTTTTTTAGATCTTCTACAACATGAAGTATAAAATATCCCCTGTCTGTCACATTTTCAGATCCTCTCGATGCTCTACGGCTTAATTAGAATCATTAGAAAAACGTAATCCTACGGGAACGTTTAAATTCATATCAATCTTAATATCGCTGCAAAGAATTCACTTGTTGATTTTTCGCCTTCATTGATTTAGCAGTCAACATTCTTCTTTTTAATGTTATTTAACGACGCTTATATTTAGTCCAACTGTAAGGAAAGGAGATCTGTGCCGTTTCTGTGACTCGGAGTTAACAAACTTTTTCTCAGAGTACTCCCGTTTCCCTCTGTCATTACGTCAACATTATTCAACATGGTGTTCCACAGGGATCAGTGTTTGGTCCTATTTTTTTAAATTGCAATTAATGCTATTGGTTTTTATATCGTACTAGAATTATGTAGATGATAGCACTATTTTCTTTTTAATTTTATTTAAGGATGCTGTATCTTATATTTAGTCCAACTGTAAGGAAAGGAAATCTGTGCCGCTTCTGTGACTCAGAGTTAACAAACTTTTTCTCAGAGTACTCCCGTTTCCCTCTGTCATTACATCAACATTATTCAACATGGTGTTCCACAGGGATCAGTGTTTGGTCCTATTTTTTTAAATTGCAATTAATGCTATTGGTTTTTATATCGTACTAGAATTATGTAGATGATAGCACTATTTTCTTTTTAATTTTATTTAAGGACGCTGTATCTTACATTTAGTCCAACTGTAAGGAAGGGAAATCTTTGCCGCTTCTGTGACTCAGAGTTAACAGATTTTTTCTCAGAGTGCTCCAGTTTCCCTATGTCATTACATCAACATCATTGAACATGGTGTTCCACAGGGATCAGTGCTTGGTCCTATTTTTTTAAATTGCAATTAATGCTATTGGTTTTTATATCGTACTAGAATTATGTAGATGATAGCACTATTTTCTTTTTAATGTTATTTAACGACGCTGTATCTTATATTGAGTCCAACTATAAGGAAAGGAAATCTGTGCCGCTTCTGTGACTCAGAGTTAAAAAAACTTTTTCTCATAGTACTCCCGTTTCACTCTGTTATTACATAAACATATTTCAACATGGTGTTCCACAGAGATCAGTGCTTGGTTCTATTTTTTTTAATAGCAATTAATGCTATTGGTTTTTATATCGTAGTAGTATTATGTAGATGATAGCACTATTTTCTCTTTTTTTTGTTATTTAACGACGCTGTATCTTATATTTAGTCCAACTGTAAGGAAAGGAAATCTGTGCCGCTTCTATGACTCAAAGTTAAAAAAACTTTTTCTCATAGTACTCCGTTTCCCTCTGTTATTACATAAACATATTTCAACATGGTGTTCCACAGGGATCAGTGCTTGGTTCTATTTTTTAAATTGCAATTAATGCTAATGGTTTTTATATAGTATTAGTATTATGTAGATGATAGCACTATTTTCAATTGCAACAAAAATATTAATGCATTAGGTAATGAGGCGAAGACACATCTTTCTGAAGCTAAAACTTGGTTCAATAATAATGGTTTAATTTTAAATGAATCTAAGACAGAAACTCTTTATTTTATTGCAATAGCACTAATAATATCAATAAATGTAATATCTTGGGTATTGTTGTTGAATCTAAACTAACCTGCGAGCACAATGTTGATAGTTTATGTTAGTTTTAAGGGTAAAAGGATATTACAAATAAATAATGAACTATTCAGAAGTATCATTTCTTTAATTGGCCAGTGTTCTGAAGCTAAAAAATGTGTTGTTAGTTGCTTTGTACAAATTTTCTTTCCAATTTTTAACTGAAAATGACACCATTCTTATGCACTTAACACAAAAATTCGGTCCCTATCCTGAGCAAGATTAATCCAGTTTCTACCATCATATCCCACCTCCCTCAAATTAGTTTTAATATTATCCTCCCATCTACGTCTCAGCCTCCCCAAAGGTGTTATTCCCTCCGGCCTCCCAACTAACACTCTATATGCATTTATGATATCGCCCATACGTGATACATGCCCTGCCCATCCCAAATGTCTGGATTTAATGTCCCTAATTATATGTAATGTGAAGAATACAATGCATGCAGTTCTGCGTTGTGTAACTTTCCCCATTCTCCTGTAATTTCATCCCTCTTAGCCCCAAATATTTTCCTAAGAACCTTATTCTCGAACACCCTTAACCTCTCTTTCTCTCTCAGACTGATAGTCCAAGTTTCACAACCATACAGAACAACCGGTAATATAACTGTTTTATAAATTGTAATTTGCAGCTCTTCTGAGTGCAGACTGGATGACAAAAGCTTCCCAACCGAATAATAACAGGCATTTGCCATATTTATTCTGCGTTTAATTTCCTCCCGAGTGTCATTTATATTTGTTACTGTTGCTCCAATATATTTGATTTTTTGTACCTCTTTAAAGGATAAATTTCCAATTTTTATATTTCCATTTCCTACAATATTCTGGTCACGAGACATAATCAAATAATTTGTCTTTTTGGGATTTACTTCCAAACCCATCTCTTTACGAAGAGTATATAAGTGAATGAATGAATGAATGAATGAATGAATGAATGAATGAATGAATGAATGAATGAATGAATGAATGAACGAACGAAATAAAATAAATAAATGAATGAATAAATGAATGAATGAATAAATAAACAAATAAATACATAAATAAATAAATAAACGAACGAAATAAAATAAATGAATAAACACATAAATAAATAAATAAATAAATAAATAAATAAATAAATAAATAAATAAATGAACGAACGAAATAAAATAAATAAATGAATGAATAAATGAATGAATGAATAAATAAATAAATAAATAAATAAATACATAAAGAAATAAATAAATAGACGAACGAAATAAATAAATAAATAAATAAGTGAATAAATGTAATTAAGAAATAACTTAAGCGTAGAAATAATATACAGGAATTCCACTACTTTTGAGTCGCTATTTCGATAGTTCTTTATTGTGAAGATGTTTCTCCAATGTTTTTATGATACATTTATAATAATTACTCTTTCCCGGTAATAAGAACTGTGTTCTCGACTCGAAGATTCGCATATTAGGTTACTTATTTCCTTTTGATTTGATAGGCAATGACGTTCATTACTTATCTCCCGAAACGAGATGCCAAGACATTCCTTCCATTAGCGATAACCGATATTTTGGATCTAGGCTGTACCTCTTCCATTCATCTTGCTCATCGTCTCCAAGCAGAGAGGGGGTAACTGGTTCTTCTTGTTTGTATACCAGCACTTTCTGTGGAAAATAGGCATATCCAACACAGACGCATCTCCGTATACGATTTTCCTTGCCATGCAAACTCTCAAGAGATTAAAGACGATTTCCGAAAATTCCGTCCACTGAATTGTATTTCTCTTTGTTTGTTTTGTAATTATATTTCTTTATTCTGTATATTTGAAATATTTGAAATAAATATAAATATAAACAAGATACTGAATCACAAACTGGAAGACATCATTAAGCATAAAGGCTCTCTTAACAAGCAGTCCAGATCTGGACTTAGACCGAGGTTTTGAAATTATGGTACGTTTCTATATTTTTTTTGTTTCCTTGTTTCTTTCTACCTTTTATCATTTCTTTCTCATTCTTTACTTTCTCATCGTATGGAGTATAAAGAGAAATTATTATTGTGTAAACCGAAAAATAAAAATGTTGCGAGAATCAATTGTCGCGTAAGATTTATGTAATAACATCAAACATTAAAACCCCGTATTGTTTTGGACAAATTTTATTGCATTAAATTTTGCATAACATTCTCAGTTTGCAGCAAACCAGACACAATATCATTTCATTGACTATTACATTTTTACTACGTCATACTACTTTTGACCAATAAAACGGCACGGAACGACGTGTTTCAACCAATCATGGCTGCTTGTCCTACAATTTTTATCACCTTCCTAGCACTTGTTTTTTATCACCTCCCTAGCATTTGTTTGTTTTTATCATTTACATACCTAGCATTTGTTTCTTTGTTTGCCAGCATTGTACTTTCAATAATTATTGCACATTTTAAACTGATTTATGTTTATTATCATCCTTAATTAAAACTGTTCTATAATTTATGTTATTTATATTATTTAGTTTAGGGTATGTTATAGCTTCTGTTGTATGAGATTATGGATAGTCAAACAAGGTATGGAATAGTCCTCGATTCTGTCTTTCCAAAATTAATGGATGGACTCAAACTCTTCTTCTATTTTTAGGTGTATTCTTTCTCCGTAAGAGCAAAGTTTCCAAAAGTAGGCTATATCTCCTTCAACATCCATGTTCACTGGAAGACTTAAAAATTCTCTACAAAAATTTAGCACTAAAGTAGCCTCGTCTGAAGGGTCCCTAAACATAAGAAAGTTATCATTTAACCTACAGACGTGGACAAATTATTAGCAAAATTTGGAGATTTTTATTATATATTACAAACTATGATTCTTAAATTTAGACTACAGGTGACATCTTTGGGTATTTCCAAATTATTAGAAAAATCGAAGATTTTTATTTTATATTTTTACAAAATTTCACTCTTCAGTTTAGACTACAATTGATATTTTCGCATATTTACAAATTATTAGCAAAAGTGAAGATTTTTTTGTATATATTTTTTACAAAATTCGACTCTTCAATTTGGACTACAGGTGACATTTTGGATATTTCCAAATTATTAACAAAACTGAAGATTTTTATTATATATTTTTACAAAATTTTACTCTTCACTTCAGACTGCAGTTGACATTTTTGCATAATATTTACAAATTATTAGCAAAATTGAAGATTTTATTATATATTTTTTTTATAAAATTTGACTCTTCAATTTAGAATAGCCTACATTTGTAATTTTTGCATATTTCTATCTACTGTAATGATAGAAATATGCAAAATTGTCAACTGTAGTCTAAATTGAAAAGTCAAATTTTGTAAATAGAATTAATCATAAAAATCGTCAATTTTGTTAATAATTTGTCCACGTCTGTATTTGAATATAAATGAATTTTAAAACTTTATAATAAAATTGATCTTTATACACACTTACAGTATGTCTTCCAATTGTTTGCCTAGGTACAATAAATGCAATTGACATCATTTGAAAGTAAAAGTATTTAATCATATTGATTTGTTGTGTCGTAGTATGTTTATAATAGCCTAAGATCATGATGTTCCTCGTTAAAATTTGTATACAAGGTTTCAATGAGAATGAGCTGTCACTGCCTTCTAAATACTCCCATACTAACGAGAAACAATTGCGAATCTGGTGCGACAATATGCAGAAAATTGCGAGTCAAGTGCGACAGGATTATTTCGACAATATTACAGTGATAATGACCGTTATTGGTTCAAACTCAACGAATTCCTATACGGCATTGGTCACTGATTGTATGAGCGAAATAGTAATCGTAATTCGTGTTATCTTTATCATCATCGTTGCCATACTCTACATTGTCGCAATCTTCATCACCAACACGAGTCTCTCTATCGTCCACTACAACAAAAGTGTTCAATAAATGAGTGAAATCTAACAGAAGTAGTGATGGTGGAAATAAATTAAATACCGATATATTGATATTGCAAACCTAATTTTGATAAACGATATATATCGCAGAAAATATATCGAACGATTATCGATATATCGATATTCCATAAGCAAATTTCATTTTCAGGCATAAATTTACTGTATTATAATAAAATTACTTAAACGTTAATATTCCTTTTTACCATTGAAATTTACATCATAACAGTCAGTGGCATAAATGTAAAATTGTAACAATAAACAAAACATTTTCAATACCATAATGATGTAGGTCCTAACCTGAATAAAAATTATGGTGGAGGCAAGGGAGCTTAAATGATATAGTGGGAAAGAGTGAAGTGAACTATACATGATTATTTGATATTGGAACATGATTCAATTATTCTAATGTTATATAGGATTCAATCCAGGACACAGATATAATGCTTTTTTCTACCTAACAACGTAATAATTTTTAAATGTAAGTAAACAGAACGTGTAATTATTTTTAAATGTAAGTAAACCGTACTTTGTTACAAGTTTTAACAAACTTCACAGTTGATTTGATACAATCCTTCTATAGTAAGTTCCCATTGCAAGTTATTGTTACACTTCAACATTCCAAACAACAATGGTGATGATTATAGGGTTACAATTTTTATGCACTAAAAGATATAAGAAAACAGAATGTCAGCACTAGGTTGTGCATAGAAATCATAGACGTAAACAAATGTCACATCGGTATTAAATCCTTGTTTCTCTTTCCATTTCAGAATATAGAAATAAAAGTTTTGATACCCGTTTTGAGGTTAGGGTTAGACGGTTCCCTTTCAGGGTGGGAGTTGCTTCTGCCTTGGAGAACATTAATAAATAACAACATTAAAACAGTAGTAGGTAAACCTCCGGTCTGTCTCACGTTCGCACACGCTGCATTTTGAATTTGGTGCTGCATATTAAACAGTTTGAATTCGAATTCCAGTCCAGCCAATCAGAACAAGGTATTGAGTGAGGTTGCATAATTATGTAACTGTCCACCATCAGTAGCGCTATCTCTAGGGAATTATCGGAGTTGTCTAGTGTGGATTTTGTTGTTGATAATGATAGTAATTCTACAAAAAAAAAAAATCGATAAATTTATGTGAAAACCGATATGTTATACGATATATTGAATAAAAATTTCGTTTTGATATATCGCTATATCGAAACGAAAATATCGCTATTTCGTAAAAATCGATATATCGTTCCCATCTCTAAACAGAAGACATGTAGAAGCATTACAGCAGAGTAATGCATGTTGTTCGTGTAAATAGCAATCTGTGATGGACAGGTGAGTTGCTGAATACTACAGCAATGTTGGGAGATGCCGAACATTGCTCGGCAGACCTATCCGACAATGCAACCGACATTTTTATATGAAAATAAATTTAAAAGAACAAAATTAAAAGAGGAACACAAAATCTAGTATTAAAGTCCCATAACATAAACTGGTCTCTCAAATGTTGCCAATATTTCTTTATAGCAGGAAACAGGTTTTCTACATAACCGCGGTGCAGCCAGTCTTGTCTGATTGTGAAGCTGTTTCTGCTTACCAACCTGTGATATGAAGCTCCACGCATTCTTGTTCTCGACATCATCAGCATCATCATCATCAGCATCATCATCATCGTCATCATCATCTTCTTCTTCTTTTTCTTCTTCCATTAGTTCTTTCGATCCGTTTTGAAAAGCTCGAAAAATCGAAAGAGAATTGAGAGGACAAATTTAAAAGGTACGCAAAACGCGTCCTTGCAAGGGGTTAGGGGCTGTACAAAACTAAATATGTGAGCTCCAAGCCTGTTGGCCACTAGTCTCACTCCGGGTTACGCTGGTCCACTGAAGGAGCTCTAGAAAATTTTGAAGGGGAAGCCGAAATTGGACGTAACCTCTTAGGTACCACATACGCGATGGGGACTGAGATTTGATCAAGTGATCACGGAACGGGGCGAGGAGGAGTTGCCTGGTGTTTGCCGTTAGGATGGCAAGACGCTGTCATCTGTTGTTCGATAACAAAGCATGTGAAGGCCGTCGGAAGAAGCGCCGTGAAATCTAAATCTGCAATTTGAGAGGTCCCTGTCCTTTCAAATTGCGACTAATTGAGTGACCTCGTATATTTAATAGACAATTTATAGGTTCTGAACTAGGCATACGTCGTTTACAAGAAAGAGGAATATATATATATATATATATATATATATATATATATATATATATATATATATATATATGGGGAAGGGCACATAGGTCCGTGGCCCATTTCTTATAGGGCTCATCCCGACATTTGTCTTACGCCTGAGGAAAACCACGGAATACCTTAGGCAGGATGAGTTGTCTCATATATAAGAGACTAGCCAATTTGGCTGTTATATAGGAGGTGATTGTTGTCATGAACGTTGTTGAATTGTCTCAATTTCGAGACCAGCCATTTGGCTATATGATGGCTCAATTACGAAGAGGCGGGAGAGATGTAATTGTTAATTAATTTAGAGTGATTAGAGAGATTCCGTTTTGATTCACTGATCCCAATCTTATTTTTGGTCTTTCAATATTAATTTTTTTTCTCTGGTTGGCCTTTCCTTACCCTTCTATAGGAAGATTCAGTGAAAGCGTGCATAAACAAAACACGAAATAGGGGATGCTCTGAAGAACATTTGGAGATGTGGATCTTGAGGTCTACGAAGCCAGGTTAAGGAGGTATTGGCTTAAACATGTCTATCGCTATCACGTATTGCTTTCCATACATACATACATACATACAGAGTGTAAGGGGTATAAGTGCCGTCCTTTTCACAGTCGTCGGGGACGATCTACGTCAGTGGTCATCAGCACTCGCTGAAATGTGCAAAGGGTAAGCGGAGCCGTCCCGTGTACCCCGTCGTGCAGCAGGAAGAGGTAGAGAGCATACCCGCTAGCAGCTACGAGTGCACCATGGCGCTGTTTTCCGCGGGTAAGAGACGCTAGCTCCAGGATGCCCTGTGTTGACGACCGCTGGTCTACAGGATCAAAAAATATCCATACAACTAGATATTTTTCCCAGAAAAGAAATTTTCTTCTCTTATTTTATTCGCGTTATACTTCTTATATCGTTAGTAAAATTACGAAAACAATTACATCAGCAGGTATATCTAGCAAAGAGTTAATATTAATTTAAATACATATTTGTGTGTTCTATTACGTTTTCATGAAATTAAATAAAAATGCATGCTTAAATTTGTTACTATTCTGGCGTGAGAGACGTGGCAACGTGTTCAGCAGGCAGTACTCTGCACAGACGTACTACAGTACATGTCAGCTGAGTTCTCCCTGTCCATAGCTCTACTGCCGAGCGGATGAAATTTCGGTACCAGGTATTCGATAAACAACTTACAATGTCATTCACAGTTCTGGAATATCATTTGTTATTAATTTATGGAGAAAGTCGTCGTAATTCAAGTGAGGCAAGAAGATGTACCGCCAATGTTTACCGCAATGAAGGTCACCTAATCGGCGAAATTTTTTACCAGTTTTTCAACGATTATTAGAAACTAGAAGTCTCTTACCCTGTTTCGAAAATCACACAAATAGAAATTTCTTTAAAAATTGTACTGCTTTATGGAAGAGGGAGAGATTAAAATGTTGCATTTTAAAAAAGTTGGTGTGATTTTGTGCAGTAAACCATTATTATTTATTTTTTAGACGTACAATAAAAAAATGGACCAATATTGCCAATATTGTTAAATAAAAAGGAAATTTACCACAAAGTTCTATTAATAAGATTGCAAGTTTGTATTTTCTGTTCGTTTTATGTAAACAACGGTCCGCCTCTGCATTAGAACAGAGCATCTGTTTTGTACCGGTATGTCTGTATCTGCTTGAGTGGTACTGTGTACTTGTAAACTCCCTCCTCCCTATCGTTACCAAACGCATAAATTGTAAAATTTAATAATTAGTTAAATATTGCAATTAGAAAAAATTGTGAGGACATTTTTTCTTCCTTATGACATGAACAATCATCAGTTAAAATAATGGTACTTGTACCCCTTACACTCTGTATATTACACATTTATTATTTACTTTCATTTATATTTATAATTTACATTTGTTGCTTCTGGTGAGTGATGGTCATAGGCGTCCAAACACTGTCAGAAAAGGAGAGGGTGGACTTACCTTCTACTTACTGCAACAGAATGACGCGTTCATACGCTTTTTATGTTTGAAAATGTCTCCACTAATTCCTGTATGAAATTCTTCTTTAATAAATACGTTTAATTGCAATTACTTACAATTAATATATTAAGGGTGAACTGTTTCCTTTAATTTAAAAGTTTAAAATTATTTTGTGCGAGATCGTGCGTATTTGCTTGTTTTCCGCACAGAACCAATACGCGATAAGTGTGAAATACCACATTCAGTATTCCCAACGTAACACACATAACAATTTCCCTCTTCTTACCGCTTAAGCGCGCCATTCATTTTACTGCTTTAGGCTTTTAACATATTATTTTTAGAGACGTTTAACATAGTAATAATTATAAATTGCAAACTTACCACTGCAATTTCACCTAAATTGCAATGTTAATTATTGCTTTTAAATATTTGCAAAAATTAAGTAAAGTCTACTACTCCACGAAACTTATTGCATTCCTGATACAAGTAACATTAAGGAAGCCGTGAAAAAATCAACGAGATTCCAGATACCGATGTTATTACTGCAATGTGTTATATAAATAATATTGTTAAAATATTAAAATGAAAAATAAATCATTACATAACCTTACCGTTTGTTTTAAGTTCGCATTTATAGACTGGGGGAAAAAAAAGACAGACGTATATCACGGCCTGCTGGAGTATAGTAAACACATAAAACATTTTACAGCAACAATGTTGAAGAAAGATATTTTGGTGTTCCGAAGTTGGCGTCATTAAACAGAAACCAACATGGAGATTTCATTGCAACTAATTAGAAATTCGTCTTTCAGGTATGTAAAAAATGATCTTCGCACAAAATAATGTACGATACACGAGCGGTATGTTTGTTTTCATGTTCTCGGAAATTAAAAAAGCTCAACTACGTTTCGCTTTTTCAATCTTTTCCTCGAACATGAAAACGTCAACATACCGCTCTTGTAACGTATATTACTATCATGTTTTCATTGTATTATTTAAATTTTACTGCTGGGAAATGCCTGTTATTATTCGGTTGAGAAGCTTTTATCATCCAGTCTGCTGTCAAAAAATCTGAAAGTTACAATTTATAAAACAGTTATATTACCGGTTGTTCTGTATGGTTGTGAAACTTGGACTCTCGCTCTGAGAGAGGAACATAGGTCAAGGGTGTTTGAGAATAAGGTGCTTAGGAAAATATTTGGGGCTAAGAGGGATGAAGTTACAGGAGAATGGAGAAAGTTACACAACACAGAACTGCACGCATTGTATTCTTCACCTGACAGGAACATTAAATCCAGACGTTTGAGATGGGCAGGGCATGTAGCACGTATGGGCGAATCCAGAAATGCATATAGAGTGTTAGTTGGGAGACCGGAGGGAAAAAGATCTTTAGGGAGGCTGAGACGTAGATGGGAGGATAATATTAAAATGGATTTGAGGGAGGTGGGGTGTGATGATAGAGACTGGATTAATCTTGCTCAGGATAGGGACCAATGGCGGGCTTATGTGAGGGCGGCAATGAACCTTCGGGTTCCTTAAAAGCCATTTGTAAGTAAGTAATAATAATAATAATAATAATAATAATAATAATAATAATAGTAGTAGTAATAATAATAATAATAATAATAATAATAATAATAATAATAATAATAATAATAATAATAATAATGCGAAATATATTGAAAACGGTAATAACAGTGAAGTTGGTGATGAAGTCTTTATTAACTTTAGAATGATATCGAAGGGAATTGTCATATTATACAAGGTCTTATATTGAGAATAACTTTCAGTGCATTGTTTGTATTTGTTTTGATTTTATATAGGCAATAATCTGTTAGTTACTTTCTCACCCATGCTGCCATACAATTAACAACATTACAATGCTGCTTGGGTTTCCGAGAAGTCTTTTGCATGTTTTATGTTCTGCTTTTAGAGAAGTCTTGACTAATTTGTCCGCATTGTGTTGTTGCATTTTATTATTGCGATAAGATCGCAGTTAAGGAGTGATCACAGTTTTAAAATGCAAGATATTTCACAAAAAAAAAAGAACACGAGGCGGACGGTGCCCAATTGATAATGAACAAGGGCACTCCTGATACAAGCCCTGATAACGGAGAAGTGGAACCTTCCGAAACTTCTTGTCAGAACTTGTAGGAGATGTAATCTCACACAGCGAATAAAATATATTGCCAAGAATTTCTGTAACAGGCAAAAGAAAGAGAATTGCAAAGACGAAAGTTGAGATTGTGAGATTTTATATGTTGTTGTACATAAAAGATTTGAAAGAAAATATAAAAACATTTTATATTATTAGCCTGCATCTACGGGCGGTCAGCTTAACTCAAGCCACGCTGCTTTGCTCATTAGATCCCACATATGCTAGGAATGCCGCCATTGGCATAGCCCACTCTGTTTACCCGTCATCGTATGCAGCAGCGCTGTCTGCCGGACACAGCAATAAACATACAAGTCCGTCTGTCTAGTTTGGCCATCAAGCCGCTGCTTTTTTTTTTTCCGACAAAAACTGATCGACCATGCGCTTTCCTATATCTACCACTACTTCGTTTCAAAAGATTTATTTCTCGAAAAGGTATCTATCTACAATACTTATATGTATATATATAAACAGCCCGTATTCTTTTCTCCTCTACCCCTTCTACCTTCCTTCCCCTATCCATTCTATTGTATATAAGAGAAAAAGACGAAGTCACACGTTAATTTATGCAGTTCTTCCCGATAAGGGAGTATAAGATTTCAAACAATGGCGAATTCTTTTTTTTTTTAGTCGTTTTATTTTATTTCTATATAAATCTACATTCATTCCCTCTCTATAGCACCGGACTGCACATACAATGTCTTGTCATGGTAACAGTACAATGTCTGTCAACCATGTTGGTTGGAATAAGCAGTCTTGCGATGTCGCTTGCTTGAATAAATGTACACATGTTACGAATGACGTTGTGAACTATCCCCAACAATCAGCAGTGCCGCCGTGGTGACAATGACTTCCGCAACAACAATGGCCAAGAGCCGCCATCAAGCTGTAACATGGTAATTTATTTTAACAAGCAGAAACTTCTCTGTAAACCGACCGTTGTCTAAGCAACGGTAAAGGCTCTGCTTTGTCGCTGAGAGAGAAATTTCAGGCCCGTGAACTAGGGACTCATCTGGTAGATTTAAGTTTGAGAATTGTTGTAGTTTTCTTCGTGCAGAATACACCTAATATAATCGCCCGCCATTTTGGCTCTTTCGTTTGCGTTCGCAGAAAGGACACAAGGACGTTATTTGCCGCTCAATTATTTGCTGAATTACAGTGCGTTTGATTTATTATCATAGGAGCTACGACATGATAATGTTTAACGGCGTGGCAAATAGATCCCTCGTCTGGTAGCTCGGCAACGAAAGAACAAAAATGGCGAATGATACTACCCACCTAGTCTTTATAGAGCCTTGACTTCCTAAGACGTAAGCAAAGAGGAGGAGTCACGCCGGGAATAACAGCGTCGTGACTATAGCTGAAGATATAGGGGAGAGTTGGGTAGTATCGGACATCGGGTAATATCGGACAGTGCGTTTCTTTCATCTACCACCGTATTGTAGTACCTGCATGACATGGTTACGTTTCTGTAGGCGACATCACAGAAACGTAACCATGTCATTCAGGTACTATCATCTGGTGGTAGATGAAAGAAACTCACTGTCCGATATTACCGATGTCCGATGCTATCCAACTCTCCCCTATTCAAATATAGGCTTCAGAGTCAAAATTAATAGTGAGTGAACATATTTATTATGTAGGCCTATAAGTATATACCGAGTCAAAGTTAGGGTAGGAGGAGAAATATCAGAAGGAAGTGAAATAGGGAGAGGAGTACGACAAGAATGTCCTTTATTACCTACTCTGTTCAACATCAACTTCGAGGATTTAGTGAAGAACTGTTTTCAGAACATAGGAGTGATAGTAGGAGGAAGAAGAATAAAGTGTATAAGATTTGCTGCTGATGCTGCGTTGTTAACAGAAGGGGAGACGATACTAAGGGATATGCTACTGGAGCTAAATGACAGCTGTGAGCAGTATGGAATGAAGATAAATGCCAACAAGACGAAGACCATGTTCATATCTTAACTTCAACAATAAACTGTCTAGCTTTTATTTATCAGTTAATCTTTTAGTGCTTTGATTTTTATTGTATTTGTAGATTTAATATTAATTGTAATTATGGTTGTAAATGTATTCTTAATATTGTAGTTGTAATCCCCTGGTAGAGAGGAAGAGAAGGCCTGATGCCCTTATCTCTACCAGGTTAAATCTGTGGCCTGGAGGAAAAAGGTTTTAAGTCAATTTTTTGTGAAAATGAGATTTTTATATATTCTGAAAGCGGAAACAATTCTCTACAATCTGGTAAAACTGTTAAAGTCAAATAAGACTCCTGACTGGATTTATAGAGCGTTACGAAATGTCCTAAGTACTTTTTGAATCGAGCACACACAGAATAAAGAACTTAAGAATATTTAATACTTTGTTCCTTACAAGCATCACATGTTTACTTTCCATGCTTCCCTATTAAAAAGGTCTAACTTGTATTTTAGCCATTTTATCACATACTGATGCCCTTTCCTTTTAAAACTTTAAGCACCAGGTAAACAGTCCTATATTGTTTAAGATCTATTTTGCTATTCCTTATAATTTACATTTCCCATTTATTTTGACATGAAAAAGGTCTTATGTTTAAAATAGTCCCTTCTACTCAGTTTGGGTTCTAGTCTTAAAAAGGCTTAAGTGCGGCTATTTTTGGAAATGATCAAGAAAATTGTTAAATGAGCAACATTACCTATTTTAGAAGAAATATAAACAAACAATATCAAAGAAAAACCTCTTAATTAAAAGAATTATATAATTGACACCAATTTCAGTCTTTCTACTGCTCTCCTGAAAAGTATAAAATTTTTACTTAAGACCTTTTTCCTCCCAGCCATAGAAATAAATAAATAAATAAATAAATAAATAAATAAATAGGAAGAAAAGTAAACAAGGTAAACTTGCTAATTCTAAACGAGGCAGTAGTACAAGTGGACAGCTTCAAGTACTTGGGGTGTACTATTAGTAGTAACATGAGCTGCTGCCAGGAAGTCAAAAGGAGGATAGCAATGGCCAAGGAAGCTTTTAATAGAAAAAGAGCATCTTCTGCGGACCTCTGGAAAAAGAACTAAGGAAGAGACTATTGAACTCCCCTCTATGGAGTGTGGCATTTTATGGAGCAGAAACATGGACATTACGACGAAATGAAGAGAAGGGAATAGAAGCATTTGAAATGTGGATATGGAGAAGAATGGAGTGAAGTGGTCAGACAGAATAAGAAATGAAGCTGTGTTGGAAAGAGTGAGTGAAGAAAGAATGATACTGAAACTGATCAGGAAGAGGAAAAGGAATATTGTTTGGGTCACTGGCTGAGAAGAAACTGCCTACTGAAGGATGCACTGGAAGGAATGGTGAACGGCAGAAGAGTTCGGTGCAGAAGAAGATATCAGATCATAGACTACATTAAGATATGTGGATCGTATGAGGAGACAAAGAGGAAGGCAGAAAAGAGGAAATATTGGAGAAAGCTGGGTTTTCAGTGAAAGATCTGCCCTTGGGCAGAATAATAAATGAATGAATAGCCTTGATGGGAAGAATAAGAAAAGAAAGGCGAAAAGGAAGATGAATGATGTCAGAGGGAGTATGGGTCGACAGAAGAGATGCAGTATATAAAGTATATAACATAGTTGAACAATAAAATTTGTTTTGGGTGAAGGAGAACTACTGTATTAAACAGAATTTCTTAACATTTTTATATTTATTGTAATGTATAATTAAAACGTGCTTGGACATAATAGGGTATTGCGTATTTGGTAATATATTCAGTTACAAATAATCCACTTGTAACCAGAAAGTGTCTGTTGGATACCTGTGCGCGTCATAACGGGCAACGTTTCCATGGCCTCGTTCGTCGTACGAACTGAGTTGTGAAACTGTCAGAAATATAGTGCAGCCGTGGAGGAACGCGAGTGTTAGCGGTCGGCAACGAAATCTTGGTTGTAACCTTGCAATGTTATAAGGTCACGGAGTTCATTCAGAACGGTCAGTGATGTAAGGAGTCTAGGAAGCCACTTTAACAACTCGCCGCTTGTCTTATTTATGGAATAAAGGCGTAAGAGAAGTCTGCACTGGGTTACAACTTTACGAGTTCTTGATCTCAAAACATAACTAATAAGAGAACTTATTAAAACACGACTTTTCCTAATAATAATAATAATAATAATAATAATAATAATAATAATCATATGTAGTGCAACAGCCAATAATAAATAATAAGGAATCTATTAAAATACAATTTTTGCTAACAATAGTAGTAATAACAATAGTAGTAGAAGTAATAATAATAATAATAATAATAATAATAATAATAATAATAATAATATAATAATATGTAGTGCAACAGCCAATAATAAATAATAAGAGAATCTATTAAAATACGATTTTTGCTAATAATAATAATAATACTATAATAATAATAATAATAATAATAATAATAATAATAATAATAATAATAATATGTAATGCAACAGCCAATAATAAATAATCAGAGAATCTATTAAAATACGATTTTTGCTAATACTATAATAATAATAATATGTAGTGCAACAGCCAATAATAAATAATCAGAGAATCTATTAAAATACGATTTTTGCTTACAATAGTAGTAATAACAATAGTAATAATAATAATGATAATAATAATAATAATAATAATATAATAATATGTAGTGCAACAGCCAATAATGAATAATAAGAGAATCTATTAAAATACGATTTTTGCTAATAATAATAATAATAATAATAATAATAATAATAATAATAATAATAAAAAATAATAATAAAATAATAGTAAATAATAATAATAATGTGGTGCAATAATCAGTAATAAATAATAAGAGAACCTATTAAAATACTTTTCCTAGTAATAGTAGTAATAATAATAATAATAATAATAATAATAATAATAATAGTAATAATAATAATAATAATAATAATAATAATAATAATATAGTATCAACAACAACGATGTCTTGCTTATTTACCACGTCTGATCTGTTTGTTGGTAGATATTTTCTAAATGGTTCAATAACAATTTGTGAAAGTGTGTATTTTCCTCCTGAACCTCTCGCACGTTATGTTTATAATAGTAGATTAATATGAACTAATATTAAAATGTGTTTTGTCTGACTACATGAAATTCATTGCTTTGACTAAACAGTTTACGACTCACGAGACCTAACCTAAAAATGTATTTTGTTTGATCACGTGAAATGATTAGTGCAAATTCCGAAAACCGAATGCCACTTTGAAATGTGTGCTAATAATTTTGCTATTCTAGTTATAATTGCTGTGTCAGTGTGCATAATTCCTTCTTCATTATCTCCTTCTTTTCATTATACAGTACATATGTATTATAGATTTTTGAAGCCTACTCTGAATGGCACACGCTTTCTTTCTTGAAGAAGTCGCTGCCATGCTATTTCCTCTTTTTGACATTATTATAATACAATCTAAACACGAAAGAAATTAATTAAAATGTGAAACGATATTTCTGTCTATTACACAAGAGCTTGTATCACACCAAGTATGATATATTTATTAACACTGATATATTTATTACCTGACTATAGTCTTGAATTGTAACCACAACGCAACGGAACACATAAAATAACTATTATGTAGTAATATTAATAATGATATTAATTAATTATTAGTATGTTCAAATTTTACTAGCTTTCAGTAATCGGCTCAGAAATCTAGAACAATCTGAATTTTCAGAATTTGCACTAGCGAAAACTGCTGTCACTGCTGTCAACATAACAGAAAATCACTACCAGTTGTAGTATTTGTCAGTACCAAAATTCGAAACGAAGTTGGCAAAACAAAAAATTCAATCTACAAACTAGGAAATCACTATAATCCGCTATTATATGTTGCAATGGGGGAAATATTGTTAGGTATCATCCTTTGGATATTAAGTAAGCTGATCCGAACTATACAAGGAGTAAGGAGTATAAGTGCCATTATTTTAACTGATGATTGTTCATGTCATAAGGAAAAAAGAATGTCCTCACAGTTTTTCTAATTGAAATATTTCGGTAATTATTAAAGTTTACAATATTAGACGTTTGACAACGTTGCTGGAAGGGGAGGAGAAAGCTTAGAAGTACACGGTACAGCTCAAGCGGATACAGACATACCGGTACGAAACAGATGCTCCATTTTTTATTGTACGTGTAAAAAATAAATAATAATGATTTACAGCACAAAATCACACGAACTTTTTGTTTAAATGCAACATTTTAATCTCTCCCGCTTCCATAAGGGAATATCATTTTTAAAGAAATTTCTGTTTGTGTGATTTTTTAAACGAGGTAAGAGACTCCTAGTTTCTAATAATCTTTGAGAAGCCGCTACAAAAGTTTGCCGATTAGGTAACCATTACGGAAAACATTGACGGTACATCTTCGTGCCTCACTTGAATTACGACGACTTTCTTCATAAATTAATAACATATGATATTCATTACTGTGAACGACATTGTAAGTTTTTATCGAATACCCTGTACTGAACTGTCATCCTCTCGGCAGTAGACCTATAGACAGGGAGCTTGAACTCAGCTGACTCGTACTTACGTCTGTGCAGAGTTCTGCCTGCTGAACACGTCACGTCTCACGCCAGAATATTAACACATTTAAGCATGCAATTTTATTTAATTTCCCGAAAACTTAATAGAACACACAAATATGTATTTAAACTAATATTAACTCTTTGCTAGATATACCTACTGATGTAATTGTTTTCGTAATTTTAATAACGATATAAGCAGTATAATGCGAATAAAATAAGAAATATTTTTTTCTGGGAAAACTATCAAGTTTTGACCCTATATTGTAGGGCCATTTTTTAATCCTGTAGACCAGCCGTGGCGAAAAGGCCATGGTGCACCGAGCCACTGTGTAACCGGCAACGTGCATAGCACCTATGGAGGGAGGCGGACAACCGAAGGGGAAGTTGTTTAGGACGTGTAACGAAGAAAGAAATGAACAAGAAAACATAGGACACATTATCACAACCTAAAATTAACTGTCTTCAGAATGCCTCTGCGACAGAGTTTCAAAATCAGGAATTATGTCACTTACTGCCAATCGTAGTTGATCACGAAGGTATTTGTCTGTCAGTCGTGATCTAAATTTGATTTTTACTATTTTCATTGTTGAAAATAATTTTTCACAAACGTAAGTTACAGCGAACATGGCTTCAACAGAGCAAGCGAAAGAACGAAGCTTCAAATATTTATTTTTTTTCCAAAGATTTGAAAAGTTCAATATCTGTCAAGTTCTTACATCTAGCTTTCATTTAACGTCACATTGTAAATCTGTGAGTTTAAATTGAAAATCTAACCGCATTATTCGTACATCTGCTGTAAAAGAATCGACGTACAGAGATGATGATGATGATGATGATGATAATAATAATAATAATAATAATAATAATAATAATAATAATAATAATAATAATAATAATAATAATAATAACCTTTCAATGTTTCATGAGCAACATGTAGTAACTTATAATGCCGTTGTATGTTATACAACCGTTTTCCTAGTCATATTTATGATACATTTAATATTTTCATCATATTGTAAGCAAAAGAATGCATCCTCCCATCCTACTTGAAACTTTCGTTTTTTATAGAGGTACATGGTTTCGAGAGGAATATTGCGACGATACGCCACTCGCAGGTCCGAGACAAATACAAATAGAACGGAGTTTGACTCCAGTGAGTGAGAGGGTGGGGGTTGTAGGTAGGAAGCGAGAGAAAAGCACTGCGAGCCACAATGTGCTCGTGAGTCGCATTTTCGTCACGGCTGCTGTAGACCGTCCCCGGCGACGTGAAGAGGAGAGCACTTATACTCTTACACCCTGTATATGATATTCTGGCTACGGTTGGGGAAGGACTTCGGATAAAGTCCAACAAGATAGTCAACCGAAGCGGGAACCGAACCGAGTTCCGTATCAGCACGCAAACGTGCTTGCCTCCTAAGCTATGCCGGTCGTATAAGCATTAATTAGAAATATCATTCACGACATAAATATGAAATTGCATTAATACGTAGTAACAAACTGCAGTATATAATGAGAAATTATGTGTTATTATCGTCTCACCAGATTTTTTATGTCGAAATATATTCTAAAATGAGTTTTCAATGTGTGGTCAGCCTAGTTGTTTGCAGGATTTGTAGTTAATAGTGTTATTTCTTGCGTTTGTCGTGGACGGCATTGAACTCAAGCTTCTTCCCTAATTGGCATACTTTGGAATGCGTTTTTTCTCCTTCACCGATCCCATTATTAATCTCCAAAGAGACTTCTTTGTCTCTTAACAGTAAGTCGCCGTCACCAGGAACGGAGAATTCAATCTCTCGTTTAGTAATTTAATCCCCTATGATCGCAGTTCTGATTTTAACTCCGGACTGACTTATTTCAGTTTAGTAGATATGGCGGTGTGATGGCAAACCGCCGAGCCTGGGGCCCCGGGGGGCGAGGGGGGAGGTAGTAATAATCGTTACGTGTGCTGGACCCTGTTATTTTGTACTCTCGCTGATGCAACTTCGTAATCGCGGCCGAGAATCTTTTCTCCTCTTTCTGCTCAAAATAATAAAAAAAAAAGATACTTTCATACTTTCTCACTCTATTACACTTGGAAAATGACCTAGCACCTGCCATAAAGGTTTCATTCGCCGGTACAGACATAATCATAAAATTATGCGATCTACACCCCAACCCCCTTCACTATCTAACCCTAAATTTGTCATCAGAATAATTGACAACTAGCTTTATTATTTTTTTACTGCTCCTTTTATAGAACATTCTAGTGGCTTGTGCAGCAAATACTGCAAACTAAGTCCAAAAGAAGTTCAAATAAAATTGTTCAGATTCTTCATTGAAAATAAATCTGAAAAATGTTCATTTGAACGTCTAATGAAGTTAGTTTGCAGCGTTTGCTGCACAAGCCACTAGTAATAATCAGTGGCGTAGCATTAAATTTTGAGCAGGGGAAGCTAACTCAAGTTGTCTTTCATGTACATATGAGAAAACGTATTACAAAAATATAGTCTTAAAATAAATAGTAGTCAATGTCAAGTCAGCAGTCCGAAGATTGGTGGAACCTCGTAAGTAACACCAATAAGGCATGATCTCAAATGGTACGTAGTAAAATATGATTTCATGGTTTACACATATCTCTAAAAATAGACACAGTCATTTGTTTTTTAGATCGCACTTTTGTTCGTAAGTCAGTCTTGATAATAGAATTGTCCTAAAAAGTCAAGAAAATTGGTATCAGGAACTGTTATTTCACTCATTATTTATTATATCAGCCGCAATGCACACTAACACTACAACTGAACACAACTGACGAAAAGGGATAACTCGGAAACTACTTATTTTCAATGTAAAAGCTAGCTTCTTGCAAGCCTTGCGACCAGAGTAGTTTAGTTAGAAAGGGATGGAAAATCTGCGGGGTGGGTACACAGAAGAATGAGTGTAAGAAACCAGTCTGCTTGGAAGCTGGTGTGTGCAGGCTTTTTGTTTACTGCTGCATCACAAATCATCCTGAGCTGCCGCATCACAATATTTAACCCATAAATATGAACTCTATTAAAATTAATAAATAATTTTGTTCATAAACTGCAGGTTTATTATGAAATTATTATTAACTGGGGAAGCTGAGCTTTTTAGCTTACATTGACGCTACGCCACTATTATTACTAATAATATAAGAGGAATATAGAAAATCTATACTAATAATAAATCTGTAGCCAAAATTTTTCTGGTAATTTTCGATTTTCCAAAAGTAATTGGTGTTAACATGTATAATTAACCATCCTGAAACCGAAAATCGCTTTTGTGGAATTTTTGTTTGTATGTCTGTCTGTATGTTTGTTACCTTTTCACGCGATAATGGCTGAACCGATTTATATGAAAATTGGAATATAAATTGAGTTCATTGTCACTTAGATTTTAGGCTATATGGCATTCAAAATACTTTATTTAAAAGGGGGGTTATAAGGGGGCCTGATTTAAATAAATCGAAATATGTCGCTTATTATTGATTTTCGTGAAAAATATTACATAACAAAAGTTTCTTTAAAACTAATTTCCGATAAATTTTATTCTATACAAAGTTTGATAGGACTGATATTTAATGAGATAAATGAGTTTTAAAATTACAATAACGCCATCTAAGGCGCTGTACTGAAATAAAGACAAATGACTTCGTCTATAAGGGGCCTTGGACAACAACAATCGAAAGCTATTAAACATAGCCTAAGAGAATGTTTCTGTGTTTGTATGAAGTAATATCGGAAGCTAATTAATTGTTTAATTATTATTTCACCATTGGAAAGTGTAGTTTCTCTAGATGGACATAATTCTACAATGTTATTACAGTAACTTCTGAAACATATAGCAAGTAATATAAAGTATACACATTAAAACTAAATAATATGTCAATGTTCATTAAATTATGGTTACATGTAATAACAATTAAGAAAAATGTTAAAGGAATTGTCATTGCACCAAATGATTACTCTCTGGACCAAAATGACCGCATTTTAATTATTCAAATACAATTTAAATTAAGTAACATATTAAACGATTTATCCTTCTATCAAACACGAATTTTCCCTGGATCAAATGCCCTATTTTAATTATGTAATTACTTTATATTTATTTCTAACAGGTGCAGCGGAGCGCACGGGTACGGCTAGTAAAATAAAATAAAATAGGAACTAAAATTAAAATTAAAGCTGCAATGAAATTATATAATATTAACATAGAGAAGAATGACATCGTACGTGAATAAAGTAGGACAATTTATAAAAAAACTATTAGTAACAGTGGTAGTGGTGATTATGATGGTGATAATGGCGACGACGACAATTTTTGTATAAAGGGGGAGGGACTTCACCATTTATAAACGCGTAACGTTTCTCAGTTTCTCTCAGTAGACTACTAACCTGAAAATGGGCCCTGTCTATGAAACGATCGTGGTGTTGGCAGTACTTGTAATATTGATATATTGATATATTTATTTCTACAACTGTTATTTGGTAATGGGTCGCCACCACATCTCTGTATTCGTGCTCTCCATTACCTTCTAATTACAATAAAGTTTCATTGACGTGTGCAGTCATCTTATTTTACCTTTGTTACCTCTATTACTATAATACATACTCTCAATTTGCTTTCATCATTTTACTAGCTATCTCAAATATTAAATTAATTATAATTCATTGAATTAAATTAGCTCATAAATTAAGTTACTACTTTACCTTATAGATTTATCTAAATTTAAATAAATGTGTAGTGAAGAATATTGCTGGAGAACCTTTTAAGTGTAGTGTAAATATTTGTAATTTAAATTTATGTATTGTATTGATTAAGGCTGGTTGAGTGGAAGAGAAGGCCTTATGGCCTTAACTCTGCCAGCGAAAATAAAACATTATTATTATTACTATTATTATTATTATTATTATTATCATTATTATTATCATTATTATTATTATTATTATTATTATTATTATTATTATTATTATTATTAACCTCTCCCCTTAAAATTTTCCCTTCTTTCTAATGAACACCTCACCACTTTTATTGTTTACTTATATTTGAAGTACTTCCTATCGTCTAAAGTTTCCCTAATTTTGAACTAACTTTTACTAACACTATTTAATCATACTCATTTCTCCATTAAACACTGACTCACATGTTTATTTTGTTAAACTGTTCCCTTTCACCCCGATAAATTTTCCGTTTGTCACTATTTTTGTAAGTCAACTCAACCTTTATTTGTAAACTTACATTAAAATACTTGCTATCTTCCTATCATTTCAATTTCTCTGATTGTACGCTAACTTAGTCGACACTCCAATATTAGTAACATTTCACTACCAATTACTATTAACAAACTCTTCTAATTTTCTCTAGTCACTTCCTTTATCAACTCTTGTTTCTCTGGACACTAATTCACTTATTCTCTTATACATTCTCTCTCCGATTGTTTTGCTAGTTACTCTTACTCCTTGAATACTCACTTGTCTTTATTGTTTCTATGTCTTTTGCCACACTTTTATCACTCCACCCCCCTTAAGCACCAACTTCGTAGACTGTAGTTCTGCGGTTCCTTATTGCCTTCCTTTCTCTCACCAGTAGATGGACTACCCAAATCTTCTTTACTTCCCCTCTTCGTCGGCACGGACGTCTTACTAGTTTCTTCTTAACCACCTTCTTGACCTGTTTTCTATGACCTACTCTTCCCGCTGTCAGCTGATTCATCTTATTCCTTCCGCTATTGTCAGCAGTAGTACTTGTAATAGTAATGATGATAATGATTTAGTAGGTTATTTTACGACGCTTTATCAACATCTTTGGTTATTTAGCGTCTGAATGAGATGAAGGTGATAATGCCGGTGAAATGAGTCCGGGGTCCAGCACCGAAAATTACCCAGCATTTGCTCATATTGGGCTGAGGGAAAACCCCGGAAAAATCTCAACCAGGTAACTTGCCCCGACCGGGAGTCGAACCCGGGCCACCTGGTTTCGCAGTCAGACGCGCTGACCGTTACTACACAGGGTGATAATGATGATTATATGAGCAAATGTTATAAACTCTGTGAGATAATGACATGGATACATGAATATCGTACAAAGATATTTTTCACCACCATTTTAGAATCTCTTGGTGTAGCCGAGCCTAATTTCGAACTCGGATCACCGGTATAGGGATGTGACGAACCAGTCCATCGTCTAACGATTCGCTCCTGATTTGTGTACAATGATTTACTTGCTTAATTACAGAAAACATCCAACAAGTTCGTTCCAATTTTCTTATCTAATTGTTTTAACATTACCATTTCTTAAAACTTCCTTTTAGACAAGGCACAGAGAAAATGGTATTAAATCATTAGTTATAAAACATTCCCGGTCCATTTCAATATAAATATCTCGGCACTAAAGGCAACCCAGCCCGAGACACGATAATTAAAAAACTCTAAGGCGTTTAGAGTACAGCAGCTGTAGTGTGTTCTATCTATATACACTGACATCGGTATCAATGTGCCTTAGAAGAAACAATAAGAAGAACAAGGAGTGACGGAGACGGAGACAAATCTTAATCAATGAAATGAAACGAAACAAAAACCTCGACTTAATTACCTTTATAATATTAGTTGTTAAACTTATCTGATGCCGCTTCGAGTCTTTAGACCTCAAGACTTTTACTCAGGACTTCTCGACTTTTTTTAATAGCTGGTAGATTCTTCTTTCTTGCGTCTAGGTACAGCCGTTGACACAAATTATATCCTCTATCACTGTAGACTAAGTTCTTTTAGTGGCTTTTACAAACCTGTCCCACTTAACTTAGCTGATGTCTTGTCAACAAAAAGTAATTAAACTCGAACCCAGCGAAATCATAGTCTATGAGTAGAAGTCCTATTTTGTGGCAAATATATATCTTAAATTTCGGTATAAAAATGCCCTTAATTTCGGCGTTATTTCGCACAAGAAACATAAATTTGATGTTATTTAAAATTCTGTGTTGTACGAAATAGATTATTGCATATTTCTACAAAGACTATAGCAGGCCTTCACAAGGTTTGCGCTCTCCGAGCCGGCTCACAGCTCATGAGCGGAATGCAGATATTAGCTGCGTTCTGCATAAGGGTGGACTGGAAGAAGGGGTGATTTCGTACAAAATATACACAAAAAGAAGTACTATTACGAGTGTTTATGAAATGAATTCCCGTTCAGTGTTTGCAAAACTATCTTGGACTATTATTAATTAATAAAGAAATATTTATTTTACAGAAATAATAGAAATTCCATAGCTACTTAAATGTACAATGTAATTTTGTTATATTTGTATTTATCAGTACATACAAACGAGGTTTTATGCTGTTGGCAGCTGAAAGGAACAGTAGCCTACTGATCGTAATGAAACATCAGTTACAGATGTTCGATGCCTGCCTTCATTAAAGTTGATTATAGAAAACAGTTGCTCACAAATATAAATGTTGAGCCAAACATAGCAATCATTTTCACAGCCAGCCTGTGTAGTCGTGGATATTATTGCTAAGGTTTAGTCTTGTAAAACTCAACCAGGCTAGTAGTACTATTTAAAAGATCTTTAGCCCTTAGGTCACATTGAAGATCAATAAGTTCGAGCTGTAAATCGTTAAATGTTAAATGTTATGTTCCGTCTTTTAGATTCCTCCATACTGTACTGTAGCAGTAGGTAAGCAACGTGAAACAGTTACTGAGAATAGGCCTACACACTGCACTCCACTAGATAACTGAGTGGTCGTTTCCCGCTCCTCTACCTATAGCAAGTCTATGTCATTCTGACGTATCTTCCTCTCTGTTTCGGCGAGCGGTAAATACGGCTCTCCCGCTCCGAAGGTGCGCACGCGCTCGTTGAGCGCTGTTTGTGCAGTTATGGACTATAGGTTCGATTCTCACTTGGACTAATTGATTACCAGTATGTATTTATTCACACTGCAAATGGGTATACACCCGGTGGCATGGTAACTAATTACACTCCATAATGACAATAATAAACACATTTAATAAAAAATTCAATTAATAATAATAAATTAATAATAATAATACTAATAATAATAATTAGCCTAATAATTGAACGGGTTACATCAGCTTCTTGTCTATGCATATGACGTGAATATGTTAGGAGAAAATCCACAAACGATTAGGGAAAACACAGAAATTCTACTTGAAGCTGGTAAAGCGATAGGTTTGGAAGTAAATCCCGAAAAGACAAAGTATATGATTATGTCTCATGACCAGAATATTGTACGAAATGGAACTATAAAAATTGGAGACTTATCCTTCCAAGAGATGGAAAAATTAAAAAATCTTGGAGCAACAGTAACAAATATAAATGACACTCGGGAGGAAATTAAACGCAGAATAAATATGGGAAATGCCTGTTATTATTCGGTTGAGAAGCTTTTGTCATGAAGTCTGCTGTCAAAAAATCTGAAAGTTAGAATTTATAAAATAGTTATATTACCGATTGTTCTTTATGGTTGTGAAACTTGGACTCTCACTTTGAGAGAGACAGAGATTAAGGGTGTTTGAGAGTAAGGTTCTTAGGAAAATATTTGGGGCTAAAAGGGATGAAGTTACAGGAGAATGGAGAAAGTTACACAACGCAGAACTGCACGCATTGTATTCTTCACTTGACATAATTAGGAACATTAAATCCAGACGTTTGAGATGGGCAGGACATGTAGCACGTATGGGCGAATTCAGAAATGCATATGGAGTGTTAGTTGGGAGGCCGGAGGGAAAAAGACCTTTGGGGAGGCCGAGACGTAGGTGGGAAGATAATATTAAAATGGATTTGAGGGAGGTGGGATATGATGTTAGAGACTGGATTAGTCTTGCTCAGGATAGGGACCAATGGCCGGCTTATGTGAGGGCGGCAATGAACCTGCGGGTTCCTTAAATGCCAGTAAGTAAGTATTGTAATTGAAATCAATCAGTTGATGTTATTTTATTCAGAGTGGGTAATAAAATTAAAATTCTGAAAAGCTAATTTATTTGGTAGTCATGCCAACTAGCCGTTATGTTTATCTAATTGTATATTATTGCCAACGTGAAAAAAATCAGTAGGGATGGAATTTACAGGTGATGATTTCTGAATTGCATTTGATTTTTTCTGAATTAAATTTGATGTTTTCTGCGTTGCAATTGGTGTTCTCTGAATTACATGTCATACTTTCAGAAACACATCTGATGCTTTCTGATTTACAATTGAAAAATCTGAATTACATCCTGTTCAAAAACAACGATTTAGTGTTCCTTTGACATATGTTGATGAAATCCATCCTTAGAATCTTTACACTGCGACAAACCTTTCAATAGGCCTTCTCTCATTAAAACGAAATTTACATTATAGACAAGTAGTGGCTTGTGCAACAAATACTGCAAATTTAGTTAATTATAAGTTCAAGTAAAATTTTTCATATTTAATTTCCAGAAAGATTACCAGACATTTTGAAATGTATTTGCTTCCATAATGATGAAGATGTAACATTTAAAACAGCGTAATAACTCAATAACCCTATCAAAAATATCTCTTTTAAAAAGCTTCCTCTTTAATGTTTTTTATGCTAAATACTTTTCCTTGAACACATCTATCTTCAGTTCTTTGAGTTCTCACTACAAAAAAATGATATGCTTGGCAGCGATCTCAGATCTAATCGATTAAACCAAAGGAATAGGGAAATAATTTTGATAAGCAGCTAAAATAGAAAGTATGACTCAATTTACTAATGCCTCTTCCATATTACTGCACTACATCCTAGAAAAATTAGAAAATCACACATATAAGTATCTATACCGCCTAGCCATTAAATATATGAAAAAGACCCATATCACTTCAGTAATAGCTGTAAATATATTTCATTTTTAATAGCAATATTATGTTACGTAAGTTTTATACTTTTTAGTACCGTAACTCTATATATACTATAGCCATTACTCTGTAAATTATAGATATTAAGAACTAATTTAAGATATTCTCTACGCCTACTTATATAACCCCAAAAGGATTCACTTTCATATCATCGATATATCAATAGCATTAATGTATATCATTAGTGACAAGTACATTATGGCATAAACTGTGATAATATTCAAATTTTAATGTAATAATGTCATCAAACCTTCTTAAGTTTTGTAGTTTCTAAAATCCAATACACAGCTCCACTCAGAAAATTACGCACCAGAGAATCAGACCAAAAATTATTTTTAGTTAAGTCTTGAGATGTTCTAAAAAATTACACAAATGAAGAACGACAGAGCTATTGGAATCGTGGTGTCAGAGAATCTGAGCTCTAAATATGTCAGCAATCCTGCAGGTTATGACCTTCGTGTAATATTGTTTATTGTAGTGTTTGTGTTTTGTTTCATTCTGAAAAGCCATTGGTTCTCAAAACTGACTAGAGATGGATTTTGGAAAATAGGAAAATTATGTAGGAAAATTGACATTTCATTGAAAACTACTATTTTTCTGAAAAACGTTGGGTTCCAAGCTTCAAAACGAGGGGTCATTTATTAAAATCGGTTCAGCCGTTTTCCTGTAACTTTCATTACCAGTTCAAATTATATACACTAGTGGCTTGTGCAGCAAGTGCTGCAAACTAAGTTCATTAGACGTTCAAATAAAAATTTTTCAGATTTATTTTCAATTAAGAATACCAGACATTCTGAAAGTTATTTGCTTCCATAATAATGAAACATACTCCCTCTGAATGGTTTTTTTTATGCTAAATACTTTTTCTTGAACCTATACACCTTCAGTTTTTTAGTTTGAACGTGAAAACTCAAGTAACAATGTCAGGACGATCAGTCTGTTTTTCATGTGGGAGTAAAGCAATAGCTATTTCAGATCATTGTGGACTGTAGGTGAAAGTTAAAAAAATGTCAGGTTTGCTATGCTTTCGAACAACAGACATAGCATCTTGGTATAGCTGCTGCATGTAGAGCTTGAAATGTAGAGGGTAAAATCATTTTACCCTACTAAGAGATCTTGCTGAAATGATCGGGAGACTACAAAATCTTGTAGGCCTCTTATTTTACCAGTAAGTAATACCTTTTGGTCTTTCTTTAGGAACCTAATTGTTGCGCTCTCTCGAGCCAGTACTGAAGAGTCACACATATAAATCGACACCATACCGCCATTAAGTATGTGAAAAAGACCCAACCTCACTTGTTTAATAACTACAAAAATATTTGATTTTTTATAACAATATTATTATCTTACATAAGTTTTATAGTTTTCAATAACGTATACTATATAGCCGCCGCTCAGTAAATTATATAAATCAAGATCTAATTTAAGACATTCTCTACATCTACTTATATAACCCCAAAACGTTTCACTTTCATATTTTTTATTTTACTAGGTTATTTTACGCCGCTTTATCAACATCTTAGGTTATTTAGCGTCTGAATGAGATGAAGGTGATAATGCCGGTGAAATGGTTCCGGGCTACAGCACCGAAAGTTACCCAGCATTTGCTCATATTGGGTTGAGGGAAAACCCTGGAAAAAAACCTCAACCAGGTAACTTGTCCCGACAGGGAATCGAACCCGGGCCACCTGGTTTCGCGGCCAGACGCGCTAACCGTTACTCCACAGGTGTGGACTTCACTTTCATATCATCAATATAGCATTAATAATATAATTAATGAAAAATAGTCACAGCATGGCATTAACTACAATAATATTTCATTTCTAATGGTAATAATGTCATCAAAATACCTCAAGTTTTGTAGTTTTTAATATCCAATATACAGCTGTACTCAGAAAATTACACACTAAAGAATCAGACCTGTAAATTAATTTTAGTAAGTCTTGAAATTTTTAATAACCACTTTAATTTGAGCTCTAAATAATTCAGCATTCTTACAGATCATGGCCTTCGTGTAATATTGTTTACTGTAGTATGTGTTTTGTTTTATTCTGAAATGCAATTAGTGACGACAGATGGATTTTAGAAATAGGAAAATTATGTTGAAAAATTGACATTTCACTGAAAACTACTATTTTTCTGAAAAACTTTGGATTCCAAGCTTCAGAATGAGAGTCATTTATTAAAATCCGTTCAGCCGTTTTCTCGTAATTTCCATTACCAGTTCAAATTATATATATACTTACTTACTTACAAATGGCTTTTAAGGAACCCGAAGGTTCATTGCCGCCCTCACATAAGCCCGCCATCGGTCCCTATCCTGTGCAAGATTAATCCAGTCTCTATCATCATACCCCACCTCCCTCAAATCCATTTTAATATTATCCTCCCATCTATGTATCGGCCTCCCTAAAGGTCTTTTTCCCTCCGGTCTCCCAACTAACACTCTATATGAATTCCTGGGTTCGCCCATACGTGCTACATGCCCTGCCCATCTCAAACGTCTGGATTTAATGTTCCTAATTATGTCAGGTGTAGAATACAATGCGTGCAGTTCTGTGTTGTGTAACTTTCTCCATTCTCCTGTAACTTCATCCCGCTTAGCCCCAAATATTTTCCTAAGCACCTTATTCTCAAACACCCTTAACCTATGTTTCTCTCTCAGAGTGAGAGTCCAAGTTTCACAACCATACAGAAGAACCGGTAATATAACTGTTTTATACATTCTAACTTTCAGATTTTTCGACAGCAGACTTGATGATAAGAGCTTCTCAAACGAATAATAACAGGCATTTCCCATATTTATTCTGTGTTTAATTTCCTCCCGAGTATCATTTATATTTGTTACTGTTGCTCCAAGATATTTGAACTTCTCCACCTCTTCGAAAGATAAATCTCCAATTTTTATATTTCCATTTCGTACAATATTCTATATATATATATATATATATATATATATATATATATATATATATATATATATATATATATTTCAATAGGCACGAAACAGGTGCTCAGAGCACTGAGTGAACTAAATTAAATTTACAAGAGATCGTGGAGACATTTCCTACAGGCTAGACCCAGCACTATTGACACGGTGCTTGCGGGCAGCTGACGTGGAATCCATCACGCGACAAATTATGCTGGACATAAACATCAGTATCGACATTTATGATGGTGATGATGATAATGATAGAGACGAGACGTACTTCTTATTGCATATGCAGCAGCAGGCAGTCGTAAATATCACGCTTCTCCCCTCCGGGCGTCGAACACCCGGTTATCAGAAGAAGAAACATCATTTTAATAAAAATAAAAATAAATGATAATATCGGAAGACTATAAATTTTTTGGTGCCATTCTTCATAAACATAACCTTTACCGAAGCCGGTTCTTAGTATTATATAGTTGAGAGGGGTTCGATCATAGATTAGATGTGCAAAATCCAACCGTCGCCCTCAACAATGCTCAGGGCCGTAATTTTACTTCGTGCATCCCACGGAGCGAAAAAGGTAATTTTTATTTGGAAACGGGCCAAATTTAATATAATTCAGGGCGTTCAGAATGTTTATAACATTGTTAAATCTTGGTTCAGGTATTATAATATTAAATAGTCTTCATTTACATTTTGTGTCTTGTAATTGCCGTCACTCGTTCGCAAATTTACACATTTTCAACATACCCTGTATCTTCATATACGCAAGTCTTAAACTAGTTTCCAATTTATCTTTACTTAGGAAAATGCGTAACATTTATAGATTATCTATTCACGTCTTCGTGCACAAAGTATAAAATGGAAAAATATATCCATATTTTCAGGGAAATATATATTTCAACATCTTTGATAACTGAAAGTAATTTTATATATTCTGTCTGTCTATCTGTTAATTAGTCTTTCTGTGGACAACGATTTCTTCTGTTACTAATGGACGAATTTTCTTAATACAGTAAAACCTCGATCATCCGTCACGCTATTAACCGATTGGTGGATTATCCGACTGTCTTTCTCTCTTGCAGAAAAAAAAATGAAGTACTGTACATTATATTAGTACGAATTTTTTCTACAGAGTGTTGTTTTTTTTATAAACCTTTACCCTTACGAATTATGGTCTGCTCTTCGAGTGGCCGTACTGTTTAACTTCTATGCAAAATGTCTTCTAGATGTGTCAATAGAAAACATGTTGTACTACGGAAAAAAAGTGCAAGTAATTGAGTGATTTGGGAAAAGAGAAAATGTGGTTCATCTCACATCACAATACGAGATTTGAATTACAACTGTAAGCGATTTAGGCTAATGAAAAATAAAATATAAATTGTATAAAATTTATAAATCTACAACATGGGACCTCTACTATTTCTATCTTTCCACAAACAGTTGTCATAAGAAGTTTTCTTAGCCATTAAAGACCCGTCGTTGAAAACCAGACTTACGTACAATAAATAATGTTTTAATGACTGACTTATCGGAAAATCAAACATGAATTGTAAAAAAACAGACTTGCATTATTGAACGTTTGATCCACTACCTAGCGTATTAAAAGAAAAGACCATGGAGCAAATTACGAAAATATTATGTACTTTGTTCATGAAAACTTTTTATAGTACGGATTATCCGATTTTTTCGATTAACCGTTCACACCATCCCCTTTATTACCACGGATAGTAGAGGTTCTACTGTATTCATTATCTATGTTTCAGTTTATACTGGAATAGTATATGCGTAATTATTTACTTAAGCATATTTAGAGAATTCGGAGGTTCATTGTTGCCCTCACATAAGCCCGCCATTGGTTCCTATGGGCTCTATTCATAGACAGTCTTAGCGCGGGCTTCCAGTGAATGATCAGCGAACTAACGTTTTTCGTATTCATAAACCAGTGTTAGCGATATGATATGATATGAATCCTGTACAAGTAACCAGTCGATAGCCGGGGCTAGTTTAGCACGCTCGTAGCGCGGACTAGCGAAATGTCTATACATAATACCCCCAGAGTAATATACCATATTGAATAATAGAATGAAAATGTGCACAATAAGTTGATTTAACGTAATTTTTTTTGTAAATATGTTCTTCATTTTCTTAATATACCCTCCTTCAGATTGTCCAAATATCTAAGGCTAGGTCTTCCCAGTGGAATTTTTCCTAAAGAAGATTCTGTGAATACCCTTTTCACTGTTATTTCTTCTGGATCTCTTGACAGATTGCCAATCTATCGGAGTTTTCTTTCTTTAAATCTGGTCACAATTTCAGGTTCATTATAATAATCAATTTTTTATATTTTTTTCCTCCATTCAAAAGTATCTGCATCTCGAACTACTCCCAACAGTTATGAATTTATATCTTAAGGGATAGTTACACCATTTCCCTATAAAAATTTAGTGACATTCATTTTTTATATGTCGGCTACTATAAAAACTAAATGTACAAAACTTTTCATGCTTTCATACATACATCACACTTTATAAAACACTATTCAGAATATTTAAATAGCTAATAATTGCGTACTTACATACAAATGGATTTTAGAGAACTCGGGGGTTCATTGCCGCCCTCACATAAGCCCGCTATCGGTCCGTATCCTGAGCAAGATTAATTCAGTCCCATCATATTCCATCTCCCTCAAATTCATTTTTTATATTATCCCCCCTGCAAAAATAATATCATATTTGCATATTTTTTACAACCCTAAAACATATACTTACTTACTTACAAATGACTTTTAAGGAACCCGCAGGTTCATTGCCGCCCTCACATAAGCCCGCCATCGGTCCCTATCCTGTGCAAGATTAATTCAACCTCTACCATCATATCCCACCTCCCTCAAATCCATTTTAATATTATCCTCCCATCTACGTCTCGGCCTCCCCAAAGGTATTTTTCACTCCGGTCTTCCAACTAACACTCTACATGCATTTCTGGATTCCCCCATACTTGCCACATGCCCTGCCCATCTCAAACGTCTGATTTAATGTTCCTAATTATGTCAGGTGAAGAATACAAAGCGTGCAGTTCTGCGTTGTGTAACTTTCTCCATTCTCCTGTAACTTCATCCCTCTTAGCCCCAAATATTTTCCTGAGAACCTTATTCTCAAACACCATTAATCTCTATTCCTCTCTCAAAGTGAGAGTCCAAGTTTCACAGCCATACAGAACAATCGGTAATATAACTGTTTTATAAATTCTAACTTTCAGATTTTTTGACAGCATACTGGATGATAAAAGCTTCTCAACTGAATATTAACAGGCATTTCCCATATTTATTCTGCGTTTAATTTCCTCCCGAGTATCATTTATATTTGTTACTGTTGCTCCAAGATATTTGAATTTTTCCACCTCTTCGAAGGATAAATCTCCAATTTTTATAGTTCCATTTCGTACAATATTCTGGTCACGATACATAATCATATACTTAGTATTTTCGGGATTTACTTCCAAACCTATCTCTTTACTTGCTTCCAGTAAAATTTCCGTGTTTTCCCTAATCGTTTGTGGATTTTCTCCTAACATATTCACGTCATCCGCATAGACAAGCAGCTGATGTAACCCGTTCAATTCCAAACCCTGTCTGTTATCCTGGAATTTCCTAATGGCATACTCTAGAGCAGCCGCGGCGAAAATGCGACTCACGAGCACATTGTGGCTCGCAGTGATAGCTGTGCATTTCTACCTCCCACAACCCCAACCCTCTCACTCACTGGAGTCAAACTCCGTTCCATTTGTATTTGTCTCTGATCTGCGAGTGGCGTATCGTCGCAATGTCTCTCTCCAATACATGTACTGTACATCTACAAAAACGAAAGTTTCAAGTAGGATTGAAGGACGCATTTTTTTTGCTGCCAATGTGGTGAGAATGCTCCAGCATTTTCCATGTTTACAGTCTCTTCCAAATATTGCTCCTCATAAATTACATAATTACATTGAGATGCTGAACATTCTTAAACAAGAATTTTGTGGAACACAGATTTCATGATTTAAGACATTTAGAGCATGACATATCTCTGTCCGTCGACCCTTTTTCAGTAGATGTACGAATGATGCGGTTAGATCTTCAATTTGAACTCGTAGATTTACAATGTGATGTTGCAATGAAAGCTAGATGTAAGGACTTGACAGATGTTGAACTTTTCAAATCTTTGTCAAAAAATAAATATCCGAAGCTTCGTTCTTTCGCTTGCTCTGTTGCTACAACTTACGTTTGTGAAAAATTATTTTCAATATTGAAAATAGTGAAAACCAAATGTAGAACACGACTGACAGACAAACACCTTCGTGATCAACTACGTCCGGCAGTAAGTGACATAATTCCTGATTTTGAAACTCTGACGCAGAGACATTCTGAAGACAGTTAATTTCAGGTCTTGATAATGTGGCCTATGTTTTCTTGTACATTTCTCTTTTCGTTGTACGTACGACACATTAGTTTGTAGCCTTGTACTGTATAAAATTATATTTAAATGCTGGACGTAAGGAAAATGAAAATCCGTTACTGAGTCAGACAGTTGCTTCATTTTCCCTTCGGGTGTCCGCCTCCCTCCATAGGTGCTTTGCACGTTGCAGGTTACACAGTGGCTCGGTGCACGAACTCTTCTTCGCCACGGCTGCTCTAGAGCAAAGTTAAAAAGTAAAGGTGATAGTGAATCACCTTGCTTTAGCCCACAGTGAATTGGAAACGCATCTGACAAAAACTGACCTATATGAACTCTGCTGTACGTTTCACTGAGACACATTTTAATTACTGAAACCGAAAATCGCTTTTTGAAATTTTTGTTTGTATGTCTGTCTGTCTGTCTCTCTGTCTGTATGTTTGTTACCTTTTCACGCGATAATGGCTGAACGGATTTCGATGAAAATTGGAATATAAATTAAGTTCGTTGTAACTTAGATTATAGGCTATATGGCATTCAAAATACATTATTTAAAAGGGGGGTTATAAGGGAGCCTGAATTAAATAAATCGAAATATCTCGCTTATTATTGATTTTTGTGAAAAATGTTACACGGCAAAAGTTTCTTTAAACATAATTTTCAATAAGTTTTATTCCTTAAAAAATTTTGATAGGACTGATATTTAATGAGATAAATGAGTTTTAAAATTAAAATAACTGCCATCTAAGGCCGTGTAATGAAATAAAAAACAAATGACTTCGTCTATAAGGGGCCTTGGACAGCAACAATCGAAAGGTATGAATCATAGCCTACAGAAAATGTTTCTGTGTTTGTATGAAGCAATATCGGAAGCTAAATTAACCGATTTGTATAATTAATTATTATTTCACCACTGGAAAGTGTAGTTTCTCTAGATGGACATAATGCTATAATGTTATTACAGTAACTTCTGATATAATATAATATAATATAATATAATATAATATGTACTATTATATAATATAATTTAAGTTATTTCAAAGGTTCAGTACCATAGTGGGCCAAGCGCCATTTACTGAATACGTAGAAAACAAGGGTTAAAATTAAGTTATTACCATAATTCAATGGAAACCTATAACAAGTAAAATAAAATATACACATTAAATCTAAATGATGTCAATCTTCATTAAACTATGGTTGCATGTAATAACAATTAAGAAAAATGTTAAAGGAATTGTCATTGCACCAAATGATTGCTCTCTGGACCAAAATGACCGCATTTTAATTATTTAAATACAATTTAAATTAAGTAACATATGAAACGATTTATCCTTCTTTCAAACACGAATGTTCCCTGGATCAAACGTCCTATTTTAATTATGTAATTACTTTATATTTGAAGGGTGCACGGGAATAACGATCAAAGTCCATTTTAGAAAGTTTCGAGAAAAACGAATTTTAAAGTTTAAGCACTTAATGTTTTGTTATGTGTGTATTTAATAGAAACTGATGTAGTGGAATGTCAAGAACGATGATTTCTTATTACTAGCTAGACCACATGATAGTACTTCCTTTCCACTATAAGATGGCATTATTAACTCAATTTCGATTTTTGATGAACCTTGATCGTTTTTCCCGTGTACCCTTCATTTATTTCTAACAGGTGCAGCGGAGCGCACGGGTACGGCTAGTAATAATAATAATAATAATAATAATAATAATAATAATAATAATAATAATAATTTCTGGCTCCGATCTAATTTTAATTAATACGATGTAGACGTAAGTTGAAGAAAGGAGATGGTAGAACGTAGAAACGCAAGCATGCACAGAGCTTGTGAGCTGCTTGCTGTGAAAGACCATCCTCGAACAGCAGGCAAGGGAAAATAAAGACCTTCATCATCGCTTAACTAGCCAGTTGGCAGCTGTCATCGGGCAAGCGCTGCTAGCACGGGGGAGCTGAATAACTGACAATTTGCGATTATTAACCGTATGAAACCAAATGCCCAACTTGAGAGTGTAGTAATATTCCTCTTTGTTTCTTTATCATCAAACCCATCCAGAACGAAATGGAAAATACTCTTTTCTCACCTCATTATCATATTATCAACAATATCCACACACCTCTCGAGCCCGGGAAGTTGATTCTCTATGTCTTTATAATTTCTGGTGCTGCCCTAACTATCTTGTTTATAATAACCAGGGCTGTACAGTTGAATTC
Source organism: Periplaneta americana (assembly GCA_025594305.2). NCBI lineage: Eukaryota > Metazoa > Arthropoda > Insecta > Blattodea > Blattidae > Periplaneta > Periplaneta americana. The sequence continues at coordinate 19,386,163 of JAJSOF020000011.1, read as the reverse complement.
TAGTGTCGCCCAGCCTGCAGAGACTTGAAGGAGTTCAGTCCAGTTACTCTCTTGTCTTTGCTACAGAATTCTTGCAAACATTTTCAGTATGGAGGTTCCAAGAATTACTCAAATTCGTACATACAGAAAACAAAAATTTACTCGTAATTGACGTGAATAAATAGGGATAGATCTCAACATGTTACGAAGATGATATAGAGGATTTCACATTAAGAAAAAACATTCAGCATATGGGGCTATTCCATCAAATGACCAGTTGCCATAGAAACGTCTACCTACCACATAGCTTGTACAGGGACATCATTTTATTTTTACTAACATTTTTAATATTAATCTGGCTATACCTTTCTATTAACGATTGAAACAGGAAACACCGTCTGCTACCCCTTCCAAGACTGGAGTTCGATGATACTGGCGTAAAATACAAATCACTTTACTAGATATAGGAGGGAAAAAAGTAGTTCATCCATTTACGTAAACTAGGAAATATCGCAATTTTGAGTTTGATAATTTTCATTAGGTTTTTGTTTAATCAAAATGCAGTACTGTATTAACACTTAATGTTTTTACTCACGAATTGAGCTATCCATTCGGACGTATTAATTATGCAATGTATATTGTACTGTTACAGCACATTAGCGTACAATATAGTGAATGAAGTTAAATTGAAAAATATGGATATTTAAACACATTTTTGAAAATGGTGGCCGTTCATTTCGATACAGGCTTCAGTTCTTTTGCGCATATTATCACACTATAGACTATTGTACCTAATTCCAATTACCAGTTTCGTCCTTCGTACGAGTAACTCATGTTGAAATAATTCTGTACCTACTCTATAAAAGAGTACCTTACGTACTGTAAATTCAATCTTCACTTCTGCCCGATCCGAAAAGATAAAATTACTCAGAAATGCTATTTACTCTCTGTTCAAGTGGTTTTGTCTCAGGGTCGTAGAAAGGGGGGGGGGATCATGTGACAGTTAATTACTTAACGAGGCCCTTTTATTTGTTATTTTGAACACTTGTATAATATTACGTAGACGTCCAATTCCTAACAGAAATTAATGTTTTCAGAAAAAAAGCTAAGATAGCCCAGCTACTAGACTTTACAGAGGGGCGAACAGAAGCAGGTGGGAAAAACCGGGATGCGATGTAGGCAAACGCACTACAGTACCTGTGCGAAAATATGATTCAATATTGAAAGCTCTTTCGTCACTGGAAAACGCGAACATATTTCTGGAACGTACTATACCCACTAACTCAGTACTGCTTACGCGCCCTCGGCTCTGTGTCGTGAACGGTTGGTAGTTTACTAGTAGAAGGGGTGGGAGTGAAGTACATTAAAAAACTCAGGTGCAATAAAAATCGAAGTAAAAATAAAATGATGTCCATGTACAATGTATTAGGCAAAGCCCATAAAACCAATGCTTTTTTCTTAACCTGGAATCCTCTATGCAATCTTTCTTATTACAAGTTTCACGCTTTTCACAAAAATTCGTTCTCATCTACATTTTGAAAATGTTATTACTGTTCACAGTCTATTTTCTTCGACTACCATTAAACTACTTATTTAATTAAAGCTTTATTATATAATCAAATAAATGGTACACTTTCGCTATCTCGATTTCACAGAAAAGCCATTCTTTAAATTCCAACAAATTAAGCCAAAGATATTGACTTCGTTTATAAAAAGTTTCCCTACAATTGGGTGAAACGTTTATGATATTCTTGATTGTTATTTATTTGTTGATTGATTGATTTATTTATTTGTTGATTGATTGATTGATTTATTTGCCAATAATTGTAACATAAAATGTAATATAAACAGATAAAAACTAATAAATTCAGTGAGTCCGGGGTCCATGGGTGAAAGTTACCCAGCATTTGCTCGTAATGGGATGAGAGAAAACCCCGGAAAAATCCTCAACCAGATAACTTGTCTCAACCATGATTTTAACCCGAGCCCTCTAGGTTCACGGTCAAACAGGCTAGCCGTTACTCCACAGTGGTGGTCCGCTCTTCTTCAGAGATACTGTCACATACATAGTCTGGTTCCAACAGGACTGCACAGCCGCTCATTAAGCTACTGTTGTTCGACAATACGTCAATCACTATTTTCCAGGCCATTGGCTTGGTCATCGAGGAAGTGTTGAGTGGCCCCCGCGAAGTCACAGACATTGTTAAGCCAGAAATAAGTAAAAAAAAAATATATTTAATCAATCATTAGACATGACACCACTTGACTTTTATCTCCGGAAGCACTTAAATGCCATGGTTTACACCTAAAGAATTCATGATCTGCAGTACCTCGCATATAAAATCAGACATGCGTCAGCAGATTGATCCTACCACAATCCTTCGAGTGGAATGGCAGCATCGATTGAATCTGTATGCAAAGAATAACGGTGGTCATTTCAAACTTGTTCTATAAAATTCCCTATGATTCTAGACTTTTGGAACACACTGTAGGCCTATAATGTGCATGCTACAATATTAATGATCTTAAATGAATAATTATTGTTCGTTAACAGAAAACCACTGTTTAAGTCACACAGAGTTAGTGTGCACTCAACGTTGGTTGCTTGACGGTTGTCAGTCCACTTTGAGGTCTGTGAATATAGAGGGAAAAATCGGATCGGTTTCTGGTAGAGTTCCCGGGTAGCTCAGTTGGTAGGGCCTTGGTAGTTAAACCAAATGTCCCGGCTTCGATACCTTGCCCCGGAACAATTTTTCCCTCAAAATTATTAAAATCAACTTTACAGGGAGTTATACCTGAGTTATACTGTTCGTTAACAGAAAACCATAATTTAAGTCACACAGAGTTAGTGAGCACTCAACATTGGTTGCTTGACGGTTGTCAGCCCACTTTGAGGTCTGTAGATATAGAGGGAAAAATCGGATCGGTGTCTGGTAGAGTTCCCGGGTAGCTCAGTTGGTAGAGCCTTGGTACGTTAAACCAAATGTCCCGGGTTCGATACCTTGCCCCGGAACAACTTTTCCCTCAAAATTATTCAAATCAACTTTACAGGGAGTTATACCTGAAAGCTTGATTTGCATAATACACGTCACTGTTCGTTAACAAAAAACCACAATTTAAGTGACACAGAGTTAGTGTGCACTCAACGTTGGTTGCTTGACGGTTGTCAGCCCACTTTGAGGTCTGTGGATATAGAGGGAAAAATCGGATCGGTGCCTGGTAGAGTTCCCGGGTAGCTCAGTTGGTAGAGCCTTGGTACGTTAAACCAAATGTCAGGGGTTCGATACCTGGCCCCGGAACAATTTTCCTTGAAATTATTCAAATCAACTTTACACGGAGTTACACCTGAAAGCTTGATTTGCTTAGGGGAGAATCGGGTAGTATCGGACATCGGGTAATATCGGACAGTGCGTTTCTTTCATCTACCACTATATGGTAGTACCTGAATGACATGGTTACGTTTCTCTATGCGACATCACAGAAACGTAACCAAGTCAATCAGGTACTATCATCGTGTGGTAGATGAAAGAAACTCACTGTCCGATATTACCCGATGTCCGATACTACCCGACTCTCCCCTAATGATTTTAGTTCATTGGCCTGTAGTGGGACGCATTTTTACTATCGATTGTGTACTGACGATCAAATACCTAATTTCCTATAGAATATCAGGACATCTTTGCCTGCGATTTAAGGAATAGTAGACAGTAGTATTCGATCTCGGAAGAATATGACATTGTAAGCTAAATAACTGTATTTCCCCCTACTTGTTACTTCGTTGCGTGTGTCCGGTTACTCAGTGAAGCAGTTGACATCCACCCACACTGATGTGTGATACAGCGGATACGTGTTGAATCCTCATAATGTTGTTGCCCGTCATTTTAGCAATTACTCCATTCATTCTTGTGTTACACGTACTACGGGATTCGGTGTACAGTTTCCTTGTATCCCATTTCCACAGTTCTTTACGACGAGGCATTTTTTTGCTAGAACTACTTCCTCAGAAAAAAATTGAAACTTAAACTTGGATATTCTATTGCTTCGCATTATTTCAACTGTTTTTGAGGACAGAGTCGTTATTTTAAAAAACCTGTTGAATATCACTCTTAATTCTGTTACTTAATAAGGTGTTACTCCAAGTAAGATCCTTGTGTATTTCTTGATTTCTGTTATACTGTTCTGATTTTTTAAAATTTGGTTTATTTTACGACATTTTATCAGCTGTGTTTGTTATCTATCGTCTGAGTTAAATGGTAATAACACAGTATAGTATATATAGTCACGAAGCTCAATACGTAGTAAATATGCATCCATAGATAGTTGCTAACCACTAGGATCTCTAATATCGCCTCATTACAGACAATGCGAAATAGCACCGGAACAGTCTATTGTTCCTAGCACCCTCACAACTCAAGCTTCGTGACTGTATATACTAGATTGTGGTGCCAGAAACATGAGTCAGGATCCAGCTTTGGAAGCTACCCAGCATGTGTTCTTAATGGGTTGAGAGAAAACCCCGGAAAAACTTGAATCAGGTAATTTATCCCAGTCTAGATCTGTTCGGATTCAAAATATAACTTTCGCGAAGATAATATTTAAAAATCGATAAAGCTAAGTAATGAAAACAAGTATGCAATAAAATATAAAGTGTAGGTTTTATTCTAGAAAATTGCTTCACTGCTGTAAGAAAATATATCTGTATTTTGACTTCATTCTCTACATGTTCCTTGTACGTTACATATGTCTGGATTCGTTTTTTTGACTTGTTTGTAATTTTTTTTATAATTATAATAATTGTTGAACACAAGACGAAGTTCACCCTTCAGTAGGCGGTTTCTTCTCAGCCAGGAACTCAGCCAATTCCTTTTTCTCTTTCAGATCAGTTTCAGCATCATTCTTTATTCAATCACTCTTTCCAGCACAGCTTCATTTCTTATTTCGTCTGTCCATTTCACACGCTCTATTCTTCTCCACATCCACACTTCAAATGCTTCTAGTCGCTTCTCTTCACTTCGTCGTAATGCCCATGTTTCTGCGCCATAGAATGCCACACTGCACATCAAGCACTTCACTAGTCTCTTTCTTAGCTCCTTTTTCAGAAGTCCGAAAAGATGGTCCTTTTTTATTGAAAGCTTCCTTTGTCATTGCTATCCTCCTTTTGACTTCCTGGCAGCAGCTCATGTTACTGCTTACAGTACACCCCAAGTATTTGAAGCTGTCCACTTGCTCTACTGCTGCTTTCAGAATTCACAGTTAACCTCCTTTGTTTTAATTCCGACTGTTCACAGCTGTCATTTAGCTCCTATAGCATATCCCTTAGTATCGTCTCTTCTTCTTTTAACAACGTCATTTTATCATAAGCAAATCTTATGCACTTTATTCTTTTTCCTCTTACTATCCCCCCTCCCATGTTCTGAAAAAGGGTTCTTCACTTATCCTCCAAGTAGATGTTGAGCAGGGTATTTGATAAAGGATAGTCTTGTCGTACTCCTCTCCCTATTTCACTTCCTTCAGACGTTTTCTCTTCCATCCTGACTTTGACTCTGTGTTAATATGAATAATTTGGTATTTGGATGAAGTATTCAACCACTTTAGAAAATAGTGACCGGTATCTATTGTAGATCTCAAGTTTTCTTATTTAAATATGTTATTTCTGTCACTTATTAATGATTAATTTTAACCCCTCAACACGATATTTAAAAGTATCAGTGCTAAGCGCTGAGGCGGTATAAATCCTCTAGTATATTTTTTTTTTTTCAGTCATGAGTTTATTTTATTTTATTTATGTATTTATTTTGCTAACAATTCTAACATAAAATATAATATAAACAGATACCTATAACTTTAGCTCACCCCTGAAAGAGTAGAACTCGTGCTCAGGGACGGATTCCTGAATTAAAATTAAGAAATATATAATACAATTTGTCTTATTTCTACTACGCAATAAGAATATATATTTAAATATACAATTTTTCACTATTTAGAAAATCCATACATAACTTTTTAAATTTAATACTAGAACTATTAAAATCGACAAGATTACGATATTTAAATATAAATTTGTTATATATTCTTGACCCTAAATTATTACTATAATTAAATACTGTAGCAGTGTTGCATTTTGGTTCAAACAATCTTAAAGTATTCATACCTTTTGTTTCATAACTATGAGAATACAATTCAAAATTATTTCGATTTTTATGTATGAATTTTATTAATACAATTATAATAAATTTGTCTGATTTTAAGTACATTAAAATCTAAAAACAATTTTTGAGATGGAAAATCAATAGGTTTTTGATGACATATTTTAATTATTTTCATCTGTAATAAATAAAATGGATTAAAATTGGTTTTAAATAAGCTACCCTATCCTATAATTCCATACATAATTACCGATTGAAATAAAGTTTAGTATATTGTGCGTAATGAACTTATTGAGAAGTAATTACTCAGTAAAACAAAATAATATATTATTTTACGTAATTTATTACAAACATAATGTGCTGGTTCCATTTTAAATGATTGTCGAAAATTATGCATAAATACTTAACTTCAGAGGAGTCCTTAATAATCGGACATTTACATTGTATAAGGCAACAATCAGAGTTATGTAATTTAATACTTAATATAGATGTAGGAGGTTTGTTACATTTTTCAGATAATTAGAATGGAATAATTATGGTTTTATTTTCGTTGATAGAAAGATAATTTAGGTTATGTAAAATCATTTTTTTATTAATTCAAGTTCATTATTTGAATTAATATATGTCGAAGAAACCACATTAAAATATCTCCAATAGATTACGAACTGTGGTTGGTTTTTTGCTATCGTGCATGATACGTATCCGTGTACGTAAAACCGTTACAGACTTACACCAGAAAGCGGCGTACACGTGTACGGCAAACCGACCTGTGAGGTTAAGCTCTACGGCAGCGTTGACCAAAGCGGGTGTCGTGACATTCAAACGGGTACGAGGAATTTCCTCTACATTGCTGTGTTTTTCATTCACGTACTGAAGGCAAGTAGTGGCGGTATCATGTCGCTCTACAAACTCTGTCTCTACAAGCAATAAGAGGTGGTTTCGTAAAGAATGAGAAGGAGAACTTTTTTGTTGTTCTGTCAGACAAAATGTAATATGTTTACCTTGCTTAATAGTTCAGTTAGGAGTATATAGAAACATTAATTGCCACGCTGAATTATGTATTATTATTATTATTATTATTATTATTATTATTATTATTATTATTATTATTATTATTACTACTGACCACTAAGTATGTGTTCTATAATTCTTCTGTACGTGCATGAATATTGATATTTTTAGATCTTCTCTCTAGAAGGATAAAATTATTAGGTTTTATCTCAATTTTAATCTTCTTAATCTTTAGATGAGGGTAACTATTTATTAGTTATTCATTTAATAATAATATTGTAGAAAAACTGATTCAATATTATGTATCGACGAACTGTTAAACGCCAGGAATTGACATGTCTTAAATCATAGCCAGGAAGAGAAAGATGAGATAAATAAATGTAGGCAAGTCAGCTACCAAATGGGGTTTGAAATATCTCGTGCTCTAAAGCCTTTTAATAGAACAGAATTTCTCAAAAGAGTAATGATTAAAATAGCTTAAATAACTTATCCTTAGGAAGTTCTTAATTTTGAAAAACTACGAATTTCTCGACCAAGTATCGAGAAAATATTTTAGAAAATTCCTGATTATGTTCAAGAGGAAGGTTAAAAAATGAAGGCAAGGAAAATCGTGTATTATTCACTGGCTCTTGATGACAGCAGTGACATTACTGATACAGCAAAGCTTGAGATTTTTATCCGCGGGATTGATCAAGATGTTAGTACAGGAACCACCACTGGTTGTAGTTTTCATGCCAAGTACCTTTCCTCCGTCTCCTTACTCCATAGGCTGTCTTCGCATGTAATCACTGCAGCTCGAGTTTTGGTCACCGCTGTTATATACTTTTTTTTTTTTTTTTGTTACATTGGGGAATTTCATTGAAGTGAATTTATTATGGCTGGCAGAGTAAGTATCTCATGCCCCCATGTTTGTCGCATGTAATCACTGCAGCTCGAGTTTTGGTCACCGCTGCTCTACAGTGAATGTAGCCAAAGTCCATAATTCTCAAGTCGATCTCTTCTAGGTTCAAGACCCGCCAAGTGAATTTTGGGAACACAATTGACAGCCCTGATGTGGGTGATCTCTTTATACCAACTCCTCTTGCCCAAAGCCGCGGCATTGTTGCATACGCCCTACTTAACTAACTTCACTACGGCATGTGAAAGGCTAATATTATTTTGGGATAGGTCCTATCGCCTTCCAATCTCCGTAATTGACACCAACTCGACCGTATAGAATCGTAGATAGATTTGTATCGCCTTTTATCTGAAAGCTTCGTCAGTGCTATTACTGTAATTTGTACAAGATGTATTTTTTAACGACAGAGATATACTGGGAATCGGTGCCAGAGACCTTACGAAAATGTTGCGAAACGAAAAGGAAGCGACGATGCCTTCCTATTTAGACTGATATCAAATCCATAATTGTGTCCACGCCTATGTAACGGTTACTCTTCTCACATTTTGCTGTCCTATTTTCTGACAGGAAAATAATAGCTTCCGTCTTCCTGATGTCAATTCATAATTTGGTATATTTAAATATCTTTCTGTTCAAATTTTAAACTATCAAAATATTTGATTGGATAACGTCTGTAGACAACATTCATTTCTCCATCACCAATTTTCCCTAACCATTCATCCGCAAACATTTTCAATATATCTGCTTTCTTATTATTCAAAATATAAAGTAAAAATATTGTTACATGATTGTTTTTCCATTTCATCTATTATATTCCATAGATCCTACATTAGCAATGAAGTTTTAAGATATGGAACAAATCAAAATTTTGCAATATTGCAATTACAATTTATACAAATTTTTACAATTTTTACAGTTTTACAATTTTGTAATTTTCTACAAATTTTTACGATGTTCTATAATTTTTTACAATATTTTGGCGAGATGTAGTGAGATGAGGTGAGGCCTGAGGATTCACCAAAAGATTATCCGGCATTTGCCTTATTGTTGAGGAAAACCTCGGAAAAAACCGAACCAGGTAATCAGACCAATGGGGGTGAAATGAAGTGAGGTAGAGGACTCGCCATAGACCATCAGGCTTCAGTCCCACGGCTGGGGAAAACCTCGGAAGAAACAAAGTTTTTAGACTTTCACGGTGACTGTCATTGGAATTGGGCTCTTGGGTAATCCACCGTGTCCTGGAATTTGACATTTCCAATGTTTCAGAACTACATACAGGTTCCATCATTAGGGTAAGAACAGAGAGATGAATGGATGGATGGATGGATAGATTTATTCGTTCCATAATATTCTTATAGCTGCTTAATAGCATAGAATAAAGAACGTGTCCAATTCTTACGTTCAACATATTTGTCTTAAGAAAAATATTAATAAAATAAACTAGCCGCATTAAGAAAAATATTAATAAAATAAACTAGCAGCATTTCTCACCAAATTTGTGCATAGAATCATGCAGCTACCTCATAAACACTTGCAGTAAAAATTTCATCCAGATTGATTAATATTTGGCACAAAAATGAACACAGAAAAATAGATTTGAAAATAAAATGAATATTTATGTAAATTAATATCCTCCTCCGCTACATTCATCTAATAACTTCAGGGAGCCAACAAAAAGTTACTAGATTTGTAATCAGAAATTTTAAAAAAGAATTCTTCGATGAAAAACAATTTCGACAGCCCTTTAAATTCCACGCCCTCTTCCAGCCTTAATTTAAAAAGTGTAAACATACGAATATTTGTAATCAGAATTTAGCTGAATCCATTTGGGGTATGAAAATATAAATTCTGAATAAGTGAAATAGTTGAAAAAATTTTCATGATTTTCAGTAGAGTCTTCCCTTAATGTCTTCAGGAAGACTATTGAAAATTTTTATCGCCATGTAACGTACTCCCACTTTGATAGCATGATAAATTTGTTGATGGCGTATGAAAATCATTCTTTTTGCGGGTATTTATACTATGTATGACAAATATTTGGAAAATAAATAAATAATAAATAATGATAAATGATTAAAAAAATAGTTTTGTCCTTTATATGTGGTGAAATTTGATCCGAACAATTGTAATTTTCAGTTCTGCAAAATGATTTTACTGTTCAAAATTTGTCCACTCAACGCTTATCTGGACGTCGTATTATTTTTATCCCTTTGGCACGTCACCGACATGTCCGTATTGACAGTGGCCTAATTTAATTTGCAGTAAAATAATCACGAAAGTGAATTAGCATTAGTTTGTTATGTTCAATAATCCGTTTATTCAAACAAGATAGGCTGGTAAATTGATACGAGTGAGAACGTTAACTAGCCCGAAGTTTAATTTTACGTGAAAATCCTCGTATTCCGCAGACAGTTAACATCGTTCACAATACATAGTAGGTACTTCCATCACGTACTGCGTTTGCAAAATAATAATATACTTACAAATGGCTATAAGGAACCCGCAGGTTCATTGCCGCCCTCACATAAGCCCGCCTTCGGTCCCTATCCTGTGCAAGATTAATCCAGTCTCTATCATCATATTCCATCTTCCTCAAATCCATTTTAATATTATACTCCCATCTACGTCTCGACCGCCCCAAAGGTATTTTTCCCTTCGACCCTCCAACTAACACTCTATAAGCATTTCTGGATTCGTTCATACGTGCTACATGCCCTGCCCATCTCAAACGTCTGGATTTTATGTTCCTAATTAGGCCTACGTCATGTGAAGAAAACAATGTGTGCAGTTCTGTGTTGTGTAACTTTCTCCATTCTCCTGTAACTTCATCCCTCTCATCCCCAAATATTTTCCTAACAACCTTATTCTCAAACAACCTTAATCTCTGTTCCTCTCTCAAAATGAGAGTCCAAATTTCACAACCATACACAATAACCGGTAATATAACTGTTTTATAAATTCTAACTTTCAGATTAGAAGACACAAGCTTCTCAACCGAATAATAACAGGCATTTCCCATATTTATTCTGCATTTAATTTCCTCCCAACTGTCATTTATATTTGTTACTGTTGCTCCAAGATACTTGAATTTTTCAACCTCTTCGAAGGATAATTCTCAAATTTTTATATTTCCATTTCGTACAATATTCTCGTCACGAGACATAATCATATACTTTGTCTTTTCGGGATTTACTTGCAAACCTATCGCTTTACTTGCTTCAAGCAAAATTTCCGTGTTTTCCCTAATCGTTTGTGTATTTTCTCCTAACATATTCACGTCATCCGCATAGACAAGAAGCTGATGTAACCCGTTCAATTCCAAACCCTATCTGTTCTACTGAACTTTCCTAATGCCTGAGCGAAGTTAAAAAATAAAGGTGATAGTGCATCTCCTTGCTTTAGCCCTCACTGAATTGGAAAAGCATCAGACAGTAGTTGGCTTACACGGACTCTGCTGTAAGTTTCATTGAGACACATTTTAATTAATGGAACTAGTTTCTTGGAAATACGAAATTCAGTAAGAATATTATATAAAATTTCTCTCTTAACCGAGTCATGTGTCTTTTTCAAATCTATGAATAACTGATGTACTGTACACTTATACTCTCAATTCTTCTCCAATATCTGTCGAATACAAAAAATCTTATCAATAGCCGATCTATTACGCCTAAATAATAATAATAATAATAATAATAATAATAATAATAATAATAATAATAATAATACAAACAAGAATTATAGAGGTAAACACCTTAAATATTAACATTTGTTAGCATAGTTTATATTAATATGCAATTCTTGTCTAGTAATACGTGATAGTTTTATATTAAAGAAGTCTTATTTTCTAAAGCAAGTAGACTACATTCTTTCCAGAAGCGTGAAAATAATAACATGAATGACTCAATTGATATTACGTATGTTTAAATGAGAGTAGCCTATCGTTTATAGCTGTCAGGATATTAATGTTACGATGATATAATTCTGTGGCCGGGAGGAAATAGGTCTTAAGTCAATTTTTTGTGAAAATGAGATTTTTATATATTCTGAAAGCGGAAACAATTCTCTACAATCTGGTAAAACGGTTAAAGTCAAATAAGACCCCTGACTGGTTTTATATAGCGTTACCAAAATGTCCTAAGTACTTTTTGAATCGAGCACACACAGAATAAAGGGCTTAAGAATATTAAATACTTTATTCCTTACAAGCCATCACATGTTTACTTTCCATGCTTCCCTATTAAAAAGGTCTAACTTGTATTTTAGTCATTTTATCATATACTGATGCCCTTTCCTTTTAAAACTTTAAGCACCAGGGTAAACAGTCCTATAATTATTAAAGACCCATTCTGCATTCCTAATAATTTATGTTTGTCATTTATTTTGACATGAAAAAGGTCTTATGTTTACATAGTCCCTTCTGCTCAGTTTGGGTTCTAGTCTTACAAGGGCTTAAGTGAGGCTATTTTTGGAAATAATCAAGAAAATTATTAAATGAGCAACATTAACTATTTTAGAAGAAATATAAACAAATAATATCCAGGAAAAACCTGTTAATTAAAAAACTCTATAATTGACACCAATTTCAATCTTTATACTGCTCTTCTGAAAAATATGAAATTTTTATTTAAGACCTTCTTCCTCCCAGCCACAGAATTATGAAACGTTCAGTTTCGCTGTTATTTTTTTTTGTATTGGTACAATGTAGTAAATAACTTTCTTTAATGGAAATACCACCAATTTTTGAAAAATAAAAAATTGCCGTATTTTTGTATCCAGAATTATGGCAACCCTACTGTTAGGGGGTATAATTATTAGTTATTACTTTACGTTAATTATTATTACCAACACTACATCTTTAAGTCTATCCTGTTGGCTTTGCGGAACCCAGACGGTTGGGTCAGCTCTCAGAAGGACCTTCACCTGAAACATGGTGCAGACAATGGAGAATCGATCTCCCGTAGGCGGGGTTTCGAACTCACGACCCCGGCATATGTACGGCTGACCCCTGTAATAATCACTTCCACTTCAGTAGAATCTGCGAGAGTGGCAAGAGCAGCGGAGGATTGCGCCAGGCGATGGAATGCGTGGATTGCCCTGGTTCGTAACAATGGAATGTAGAGCCTAACGGTTCCGTAAGGCGCTAGTATGAAATTAGAGGTAGTTGGCCGGTAGGTCAGTCTGTAGTTGACGGAATTCAGGAAGTGAGTCTTAGAGGTGACCATCACGAATGTCAGCTTCCCACGTTGTTTAAAATTATTTAACAATTAAAAATATTATTTATTTGATTTGAAAGTACATAATGGCTCCTGTTATTCTTACGCTGATGATACGGTGGTGATTTTCAGTGGTTTAACTTGGGAGGACACTTATAAACATGCCAATGTAGGCATAAATTTGATCAAAAACTGGCTTGATGCAAATTTGCTATCTCTAAATATAACTAAAACTACTTTGGTTCCATTTTCTTTAACAGTCTCTGGATTGAACAAATTGAAATCACTTTCTCATTTAAAATTAATAATCCACAACTCATTTTGTAAACTCTCTACAACCTGTAAATGCCCTTGCCTGAAAGAATCTGTAGATGTGAAATACCTGGGAATTATTGTTGATCAACACTTGAAATGGGATAGACAAATCACCTTTTTATGTAACAGGATACGTAAAACAATTTACAAATTTGTAAACCTTCGCCATTACTTGCCTACTCATGTATTACGTTTGGTTTATTTGGCTATAGTTGAATCTGTTATCCAATATGGTATAATTGGATGGGGAGGCATTACAAAAACTGCTCTTTTTCCTCTAATTATGTTGCAAAAACGTGTAATCAAAATTTGTTTGAAAAGGCGACTGGATTATCCACAAATTTGATCCATTCCGAACTGAATGTTTTTAGAATTGACCAAATTTATAAATACTCTTTAATGAAATTCTATCATAAAAATAGAATGAAATTTGTAGCTCAGCCACATGCTCATAATACGAGACGAAATGAAATTCTTAAATTAGTTGAACCTAAATGTTTCACATCTGCTGCTTTACTACGCAGTACAAATTATGGTCCACGGCTATATAATTCGATAATAAAATTTCATCCAGAATTGACTACTTTAAGCAATGAAATTTTCAGATCCAGAATTAAAAAATTTATATGACAGACCTCCCTGTATATATATTATGTACCATGTATTGTAAAACAAGTTTATTTCTATCCTAAGTGTATTTTTCTATTTTATCTTGGTTACTATATCAACATGACCTGCACTAATTATACTACTAATAATAATTTAATATTAATCCATCAATCTAAACATCGTCTCTTTTTCACTCAGTTATTACTAGTATTATTATTCACTAATTTTATTATCATCTTTATGTGAGCTTTTTCCTTAAGTATCTTGTCTACAAAGTATGTGTATCTATGTAACGGAACTGTCCCCGAACACGAGCTTTGCTCTTTCGGGGTATTTTAATGTAACGTTTTTATGTATATGTTATTATTAAATAAATAAATAAAATAAATAAATTTATTCATTTATTTGTTTGTTTGATAGATTTATTTCTGTTGACACAGTTAAGCCATAAGGCCTTCTCTTCCAGTCAATAAGCATAAGAATAAAGCAAATATAAATAACAGCAATACAGGAACAATACACAAACAACAATCAATAATAATAATAATAATAATAATAATAATAATAATAATAATAATAATAATAATAATACTTATATTACTTACTTACAAATGGCTTTTAAGGAATCCGCAGGTTCATTGCCGCCCTCACATAAGCCTGAAATCGGCTTATTGTATGGATTCGTAACAAGCTATTTTTTTACGGTGATGGGTTGTTAGCCCTTCACCCAACCCCCAAACTGGAGGACCACCCCTTATCGGCTGTCCACGACTGCTTATTCAATATATTCGCAGCTACCCTCCATATCTGGAGGCCGTCTCCTCTATCCGCAACCTGAGGACGCGCCATGCCGTGGTGATAGGGACCCACAATACATGGAATAATAATAATAATAATAATAATAATAATAATAATAATAATAATAATAATAATAATAATACTTACTTAAAAATGGCTTTTAAGGAATCCGCAGGTTCATTGCCGCCCTCACATAAGCCTGAAATCGGCTTATTGTATGGATTCGTAACAAGCTATTTTTTTACGGTGATGGGTTGTTAGCCCTTCACCCAACCCCAAGCTGGAGGACCACCCCTTATCGGCTGTCCACGACTGCTTATTCAATATATTCGCAGCTACCCTCCATATCTGGAGGCCGTCTCCTCTATCCGCAACCTGAGGACGCGCCATGCCGTGGTGATAGGGACCCACAATACAGGGAATAATAATAATAATAATAATAATAATAATAATAATAATAATAATAATAATAATAATAATAATTAAAATGAAAAGAATTTTAGTTAGGGTAAAGTTGCCTATTTCCGTATATCACTAATCCCGTGATAATTTTTTGAAATTGAATGTCAGTAAAAGCTTTGCCGTTCGTCCATAGCGCCAGACATCTTTCTCGAAACAGTGCATCTTTCGCCTCTTAGGAGACATCGGTGAACTTCCTAGAAAGATACATAACCCCGTCACATTCAGTGAAAAAAAGTACCACGGAATTAGGCAACTTTACCCTACATGTAATTAAGACGCTGGGTGCAATAACAACATAAGTTGAAAACCCATGTTTTGAGAATGTTAAAACAGTGTAGAAATTTTATTAGTACATGTACTCGCACAATTTTTTGTACAATGTTTGAGCCAGTGTAAATTATTCAAATACAGTGTTAGTTATAATTTAAACAAACCCTATTTTTAAATATTTGTAAATAAAGTATGGAAAACTTACGTCGTCACTGCATAGAAGGTTTGAGACCTCTTAAATTAGAGTAAGCTACCTAGGCATTAAAACCAGTAGAAAAGTGTTATTTCACTAACATACACGAACTTTATTGTATAAATAATAAGAAATAATATAGTACATTAAGAATATTATGTCTCGTGACCAGAATATTGTACGAAATGGAAATATAAAAATTGGAGATTTATCCTTCGAAGAGGTGGAGAAATTCAAATATCTTGGAGCAACAGTAACAAATATAAATGACACTCGGAAGGAAATTAAACGCTGAATACATTATGGGAAATGCGTGTTATTATTCGGTTGAGAAGATTTTGTCATCCAGTCTAATGTCAAAAAATCTGAAAGTTAGTATTTTTAAAACAGTTAGGCCTATATTCCGGTTATTCTGTATGGTTGTGAAACTTGGACTGCCACTTTTAGAGAGGAACAGAGATTAAGGGTGTTTGAGAATAAGGTTCTTAGGAAAATATTTGGGGCTAAGAGGGATGAAGTTACAGGGTAATGCAGAAAGTTACAAAACGCAGAACTGTACGCTTTGTAGTCTTCACCTGACATAATTAGGAACATTAAATCCAGACGCAGGGCATATGGCACGTATGGGCAAACCCAGAAATACATACAGAGTGTTAGTTGGGAGGCCGGAGGGAAAAAGACCTTTGGGGAGACCGAGACGTAGGTGGGAAGATAATATTAAAATGGATTTGAGGGAGGTGGGATATGATGATAGAGAATGGATTAATCTTGCTGAGGATAGGGACCAATGGCGGGCTTTTGTGAGGGTGGAAATGAAGCTGCGAGTTCCTAAAAGCCAGTAAGTAAGTACATTAAGAATTCAGCTTATCAAAATAATATAAAATAAGAATTTTAGTCGATAAGCCATTACATTTTTCATGGAAATATACTATACAAAAATTTGTTTTAAATTTATAATAAGAAAAACTGAAGATGTATTACAGTTCTGAAACTATGCTACAGTGTCAAATATTATTATTCATGTTGACTGATTTTACTTTCTGGATAATTTTCATCCAGCATTGTTTCAGGAACCAAAATATTTTGAAGAGAACGTGTATATGCTCGATTTTGTAGAAAGCACTTCCCAAGCTTGTATCGCAATGTACTACGCGTATTTTGCACGATCGTGTTTTTGTTGTATTTACAGCTATTGTTGTTAGGCCTTGAGAGTTAGAATTCCCACACAGAAACTTGTTGCTATAGAAACCATTTTTCATAACATAAAACTATACTGAAATAGACCCATTATAGCGCACTTATTGTTACTTAGTTACCAATCAAGTGCAGTTTTGCATTGCAATTTTAAAAATATTATAGTGCAAAAAAGTTGTACAGTATATGTTTGTGAAGTGCATTACAAAATCTCGGAAACTGAAAAACTCGTTCTGCTTCTTTTTGAAACTTTTCCTCGATTTTTTAAAAATCGCTTCTCAACCTTGTATCGTAATATTCTTGAATCTGTTTTAGTTTATTATATAATCCTTCTGGTGGTTAGTTCTGGTTGATTGGAAGAGAAGGCTTGAAGGTTTTAATACCATCAGATGAATAAATAAATAAATAAATAAATAAATAAGTAAATAAGTAAATAAATAAGTAAGTAAGTAAATAAGTAAATAAATAAGTAAATAAGTAAATAAATAAGTAAATAAGTAAATAAATAAGTAAATAAGTAAATAAATAAGTAAATAAGTAAATAAATAAGTAAATAAGTAAATAAGTAAATAAATAAGTAAATAAGTAAATAAATAAGTAAATAAGTAAATAAATAAGTAAATAAGAAAATAAATAAGTAAATAAATAAGTAAATAAGTAAATAAATAAGTAAATAAATAAGTAAATAAGTAAGTAAATAAGTAAGTAAATAAGTAAGTAAATAAGTAAATAATTAGTAAATAAGTAAGTAAATAAGTAAGTAAATAAGTAAATAAATAAATAAGTAAATAAATAAGTAAATAAGTAAATAAGTAAATAAATAAGTAAATAAATAAATGAGTAAATAAATAAATAAATGAGTAAATAAATAAATAAAAGAGTAAATAAATGAGTAAATAAATAAATACGTACATAAATAAATAAGTAAATAAATGAGTAAATGAGTGAGTAAATAAATAGGTCTGAATAAATAAATAAATAAATAAATAAATATAAAATGTTTATTGTGCAGGATTGAGAAATAGAAGACGGAGGCCCAACGACAAAATTAAGAAAACAAGAAAATTTAACCAAAGTTGAGTCTATATACAGTAATATTTTTGTAACTTCATAATTTTATAACACAAATTATAAATTGTGATTTACAATTTCAAGATGTCATTTTATTAAAAAATATTGTAACTGCTTGAAACTAAACAAGTCAACACGCCTAAGCAGTGATGAGATGATGATGATGATGATGATGATGATGATGATGATGATGATGATGATGATGATGATGATGATGATGATGGAATGAAATTATAATTGCATATGTGTACAATAAATCAGTGAATTGAAGCCAGTATTATTGTAATTTATGTCTGCAGATAGCTTTTTATGAAACAAGATTGAAATTTCTTGTACGTTAGAGAAAAACAGCTATTCGCATGCATTCAGATGTCAAGATTATCTTCTCATTCACCCATTAAAAATTAATGTTTATAGTGATGTCTTTCTGCAGGAGATTTTACATGAATTTTATTACAAAATAACTTCCTTTTAGGATGAAGTTTATTGAGCAAACGGTTGTCATTAATTGTTCCAGAAGCTTCTGTTATTAGAATTTACCTGCGGTGAACAAATAAAACCTTATCATTAGATCGTAAACCGCTGCATTCAGCTGACAAAACAATGAGGTGGTCAAAGCAGGATTTTTGTTTTCATTCTTCAGTCTGAAAATGAATCTGGTTCGATAGTTCATATATATTGATTATGCTACGTACTTTAAAATTAATTTAATTTTACGCTGAAATCCACTTACTGATGTTTTATGCTTTTATATAAGTTTTGTTCCTCCACTAAACAAAACTTGAGTGTGACGAAGTGCGTACAAACCTTCTTCTGATAAACTACGAGTACTTTTTTTTCTGGATTTTCTTCCAAAACTCCGCGTGTATTCTTAATAATCCATACCTTATGTTTTTTAGAATTTTTTTATTATCCAATTAAATAAACCCTATTTCACCCTGAGGTATATTAGGGTTATAGTTGGCATCAAAATACATATTTTATAACCAATAAACAATAGTAAAGTTATAATATAAATAGTGGTCACAGTTACAATTCACATGAATTATGTAGAAGAATGCACCTTAATGAAAAATGGATCCTGTTAAAGATTAATGAGATGTTTGAGGAATAATCAATGCAGAAGATATACAAGAATGTCTAACCATTTCAGAGTAAATACAGGAATTTAAATCTTTAATGTCTTATTCTCCATTATTGAAACGTTACCATCGTTGTGCTACACGCTCACTAACGACACCTTCACCCTCGACTTCAAATATTCTTTGAACCACGACAGCAGCTTTATAATTTTGTTTCCAGTAGTGCTTTGGAAGGACTTTAATCTCAAACTTCATCACTTCCAGTTTGTATTCTTTGTATTAACAACTGACCCTAGTCAGTTGCTCACAATATTCACTAATAATCATGGCGTCCTGTAAATTTTATTGCCCAACTAAAGAAAATCATTAAGATCTTACTAAATACGAAACTTAAAAATCTGACATTACTTATAAATGGACCTGATATTTGTTCATTTCAAGTAATATCCTCGTATCTCTAAGTTTGGGTGATTTTCAAGTAAAAATTTCCTCCTCTCTTCGTGAACTATAGCTTGGGATATTAATACATATTAATTTCATTCTCCATTTACGTAGTCAAGGTACCAGTTGATTTATGTACCTCTGACGGATTTGAGTTCACGTACATTTGATGAAGTGGCAAGCTTCATAATTATTTGACCAAAGGCGATGAACTGATGATATCATATTCAGATATACGGATATTAACTTACATTTAGTTCATTTAGAGGACCTTAATCGGCCCGATCTCATTGATGGAAACTGATTGAAATTATTTGCTTCTTATTTCGATCTGATAATTATATATTAATATTATTCTTATTTTTAATTACAATAATAATAATAATAATAATAATAATAATAATTTTATTTGAAAGATAATAATAGTATAATTTTGGTTGGTACTCCCGATGAAGCAAAAGATTGTGAATCAACTCTTGGATCTGTAGTAGAAGAGGGATATCATCCTCAGAGAGGACCAATGCCATAAAGATGTCCACAAATATCACAGCAGTACGATCTGTGCCAGGTCGTTCCTTCCAAGATCAAAACTGTCGTTATCCAGGATGCAGCGAAGTAGAAACCCTTGGGCATGTTTTGGGCTATTACCTTAAAGGAGAACTATTGAGGAACAGTCGCCACCATAAAGTAAGAAGCTCCATCGCAAAGTGGGAGGTTTACGAAGAAGTGCACTGCTTGGCTGAGAATGGGTCAACGAGAAGAGCAGACATTATAGCCATCGATCGCCGGAATCAAAGAAGCCTCATTCTTGACCCCACTGTCCGTTTTGAGAAGGATGATCAACAAACCAATAACGCTAACGATGGAAAGAAGTCTATTTACAATCCATGTATTCCTCACTTCAGTGAGAGATACAAAATGAATATTAATACATGGGAAGTGAAAGGATTTCTTTTTGGTGCTAGGAGAACTTCATTTAATGGGAGGCAGAGGTGAAATTTTCGAACAAAACTGAAGAAGAAATGAAAATTTGGTTTTTTCCATTTTTATTATCTTTATTTTCATATTCCGATGTTAGTTTTTGATTTTGTAGTACCCTTTAAAAGTATGAAATTAAAACCAAGATAACTGTATTACTATATTATTACCATAATAAACTAATACTTATCATTATTTAGATACCTTCTCTGAACATATAAATAAAAAGAAATATTGAAAATTTCTTACAATATGGTGCATGAAGCATTTTATATCAAACGATATAAAGTTTTATAAAATTATTAATATTTACAGAACTATTGTACTTAGAAAGTTGAAACTTGGTATGTCCATTACTAATAACACACTTAGTATCCATGATCAATTTCAAACAAATCGGATAAATTTTGTGGATTTTGAAATATTCACCTCTGCCTTCCCATAAGTTAACCGAAACCATTCTGCTTTCTCTTAAATTTTCTAATGAGACATTAACAAAATTTTTCTAATGACATTGAGAGATTCATTATCCATTTTACACAAGCACTTGTATAACACTACGTAATATTATTTACTTCATTTCATTATTCTTCATTGTATTTTCATCTCATGTTTCTCCGAAACAAAATTGTACTTTATTTTTAAATTTATCATTGTTTGTATTCTCTCTGCAAACCATATTGTATTTTATGCTCGACCATGCCGAAATGTAGTAATTATACACCTGGTAGCAGTCCTTTAATGCATGTCATTAAAGTACACCTATTCATTAAAGTTCAGGTTTTCGATTATTCTCGGATATGCAATCAAAAGACGAGGGAAACGTCACGGAGGCTGGAAATCCAATACTGTCGCAGAAGGTTATGTTCTGTTACTATAATAATTAACGTTAATTGTAAATAATATTCAAATTAATTCAATTTGTCATCTCGTTTTTCAATTCTAAATCAATTTCCAGGTTATACATTCTCTGCATTACATCAAGGTCAATGACATTATTGTTCCTCGGAAAAAATCAATACTTTCGCGCCTGCAAGGTCACTTCCGATCTTCTGTCAGATACAAATAAAATGAGTATTTCTGAATAATTTCAAGTTAGAAATATGGTCGAGCATAAAAAGTCGTATGAAACTTGCCTATAATGGTAATTAAGACGCTCGTATGAAAATTATGAAACGAGCTTGCGCTCGTTTCATAAACAAACATATTTGCGTCTTAATTACTATCATTATAGACTCGTTGCGTAATGTACTATTATTTTTAATTTAACCTCTGCTTTGTATTCTGGATCCTAGTGGTCAGCCGTAGGTGTCGGCCAGATGTCCTAAATTGTGGAATTAATAGTAATAAAATCGGATTATAAATTCCAGTTAAGGAAATGTGTAACAAGTAAACGCTGCCAACTTATTGTTTTAGAGGTTAAATTCCGTTTAGTGCGTGTAATATACTTACAAAGAAATTACTTTATTCACTTACTAAAACTCGGTACCTCTATTCCACTCCATGTTATTTCATGTCGACTTCCAACATGAGGAATTCTTTTTTAACACTTAGAAGTTCTATCGATGGCCCGTGGAGCATAGTTTGGAAATCAATGACTTGAAGCAACCATGCAGAACAGTAACAAGAAAAAACGTGTCGTCCCTCGTGAAGGTCCTTGTTCCTAGATAAACCAAAACTACTGTGTCAGCTTAAAAACGTCTTTCTACCTTAAGCAAGACAAAACCTGTAACATCAATACTCGATTTGAACATTAGAGCTATTAAAGCAGTTATAATGAGACCAGACTATCGCGGTGGTCGACTCGGTGCAGATACCCGAAAAAAATTGTATTAAATTTTAATTACAATATTATCTGTAGTAAGCTCAGACCTCGAGTGACATTTATTAGGAATATTTCGTGAATAAAATAAAAATGTAAATAATATAGTCCTAAAATTCGATCAAAGAATGTTAATAATTGTATATTTGATATGATATGATGTGATATATTTGGTCACAGCACTTCTTTACATATAATGGTGTACCTCACATTTAAGTATCCGGTGCCACCATTAACATATTACAGTAACACATTGTTTGCAGTACGCGTCTACACAGATACTCCCAATTACACTATGTACTTTTTTTATTACTTGTTCAATTTCTCTCCCCTTCAGTATTTCTCCTATATTTCATTTGCCATTCTCTATTTGATCATTAATCGTAATATATCTAAAATTATATACGCCTTTCCAACCCCCATTTTTCCTCTAACTACTATTCACTAAAATCTCAATTTCACTTATTCTCTATAAATTATCATATTGAATTATTTGCCCTATTTGTTCTTTGACCTTTTCTCCTATATTTCTCTTATATTCATTTACTGTTCCAACGTTCAAATGTTAGTACTAATTTTATGCTGTCACTTGTTCATTTCTCTTAACCCTTTTTCACTATTTTCACTCATTCCTATTTGCGCTCACTTTCACTTTCTCACTACTCCACTTACACCTAATCCTTTCACACTACTCTCACAATTGTATATTTACGAATACTTTACCGATCCAGATATTGTGAAGTTGAAATAGATGAATATCGATTACTGCAATAAAGGAATTGGATGTTATTCAGTAATGCCAATTGCGAAAAGCGAAATACAGGTTTACTTGTACTACGCTTTTCTCTTATTATTATAACAGAAATAAATATTCATTGTCTGCCGAAATTTAATTTAATTTAATTAAAAATTTTATAATATAATGACAGTAACCTGATTAATACATTAATTAAATAAAGAATTGTTGAAAACGCAGTTATCACATCTGAATGAAGGAGTGTAATTTTCTTCAGATAGCTTACAATGGACATGGAATTAGAAGATGAAGATCTAGATATGGAAGTAGGATTTCGGACTTTATTTAATACTTCATCATTACCCTAACTTACACACTACACCGAGAATTATGAACTATGTAATATGTGTAGAGACAGATAGCAACGCGTATGTATTCAAACTACAGAGAGACTTATGTTGGCTACACCATCTCTGTACAGATAATTAAAACACAAATTTTATTACGCCATACAGAAGGCAGTTTGATCAAAGACCTTGTATATAATACTATACAAGCTGTTTGGGTTTGATATGCGATGATATTACATAAATTTGAACATCTGACTTTCTATTAATTGTTTAATTTCATTGACGTATTACTTGATAGGATAAAATTAGGTTAGGTTACCTATGGGAGCGGGACCAATGTCAACTATGCCTTATTTCGACCGTTACTCCGTGCTACAGGAAAGCATTTTCCATAGGTCGACAAGCTCATTCTCGCTGTAGTGTGTAAAGGTACTAAAGCTGCATCTACGAACAGTTCCATTTTCCATTCGCGTATGCATGCAATCTGGAAATAATAGTGAAAGAATCAAGTTTAAAACGTACGTTCAATTAAGATGCTTGAAGATGTTGTGTCTACATGGTGTGCCGTTTTGGACGTCGTCTTCACTGCGTAAATATATTAATTAATGTTAAATATCAATATTGCATTGAATGCGTCAAGTTGAAAGAAAAGTTTAACCTTGTAGATGCATATTAATGGATTCATCCTCATCGATTTACGGAGAAACAGTTGGCGACACTGACTAAACAAAAGAACGACCATGCGGTAAATTGATAGCGATAAATCTAGCTGTAAAAATTATTGCGATGTCTGACTGTGATTGGTTGGAATTCAAAATTTCATTACACTTCATTGGTGGAAAATGGAATGACGTCATATAAGCGAAATAGTCAATTTAAAGTATGACACCAGAAATAGATCCACGTAAGCATAAAAAACTAAATTGCAGTTTAATAGTTGCAAAAGTAGAAAAAAAATTGTAATGGAGTCTTGTAGAGAGATGTTGTAGCCTTCCCGACAACAGAGATAAAGAATTAGAGGAGGAAATGGTACAGCGAGAGAGAGAGAGAGAGAGAGAGACTCTTTATCCCAAGCGAGGACGAATCTTCGCTCTGTGTTAGTGGCGCCATTTATTCAACATTGATATGGCCGTTTTGAACGTCGTCTTCACTGTGTAAATATATTAATTAATTTTAAAATTCAACATTAATTAATATATTTACGCAGTGAAGACGACGTTCAAAACGGCTATATCAGTGTTGCATTCATTGCTTGAAAGCGTAAAGTTGAAAGAAAAGTTTAATCGTGTAGATGCATATTAATGGATTCATGCTCATCGATTTACGGAGAAACAGTTGGCGACACTGACTAAACAAAAGAACGACCATGCGGTAAACTGATAGCGATAAATCTAGCTGTAAAAATTATCGCGATGTCTGACTGTGATTGGTTGGAATTCAAAATTTCATTGCACTTCATTGGTCGAAAATGGAATGACGTCATATTAACGAAATAGTCAACTTAAAGAGTGACACCAGAAATAGATCCCGTAAGCATAAAAAACTAAATAGCAGTTTAATAGTTGGAAAAGTAGAAAAAAAATTGTAATGAAGTCTTGTAGAGAGATGTTGTAGCCTTCCCGACATCAGAGATAAAGAATTAGAGGAGGAAATGGTACAGCGAGAGAGAGAGAGAGAGACTCTTAATCCCAAGCGAGGACGAATCTTCGCTCTGTGTTAGTGGCGCCATTTATTCAAAGACTCAAATTTCCGGGCGTGAACCCTCCTCACTCCTCTCTTGCTTCCATATTTAAAACGGGTTAATATTTACATATTTTTCACATAACGGTTTTATTGCCCTCTTATTTTGTTGCTTGATCATCTACAGTCGACGGCGAGAACATCCACTCCCAGCATCTTTAGGAGAAGAGCAGGCTGCGTTATTAAACGACACTGTTCTCAAAATGTCTTGGCTTAAGTTGTTTCCAATGTAACATGATTAGAAATATTAAACTGCCTAGTAAGCGGGTAATCACCATTTCAAAAACTGTATTATTCTGATAACTAGCTTTGGAAAATTTTGGCTGAATGAATCATCACACCCATACAGGTTATTTCATTTCATTTCATTTCATTTCACTTCATTTCATTTATTGTATTCCATAGATCTTACATTAGCAATGAAGCTTTAAGATGTGGAACAAGTCAAAATTTTACAAGATTACAATCACAATTAGGGGAGAGTCGGGTAGTATCGGACATCGGGTAATATCGGACAGTGAGTTTCTTTCATCTACCACACGATGATAGTACCTGATTGACATGGTTACGTTTCTGTGATGTCGCATAGAGAAACGTAACCATGTCATTCAGGTACTACCATATGTTGTTAGATGAAAAAAACGTACTGTCCGATACTACCCGATGTCCGATACTACCCGACTCTCCCCTATAATTACCATTTTCACAATATTTTACTATCTTTACAATTTTACAATTTTCTACATTATTTTACAATATTTTGGCGAGATGTAGTGACATGAGGTGAGGCCCGAGGATTCGCCAAAAGATTACCTGGCATTTGCCTTATGTTCGGGGAAAGCCTCGGAAGAAATCCAACCAGGTAATCAGATCAAAGGGCGTGAAATGAAGTGAGGCCGAGAACTCGTCATAGACCATCCGGCATCAGTCCCACGACTGGGGAAAACCTCGGAAGAAACTAATGGGACCAAAGGGGGATCCAATCGAAGCCCGAGCGCAGCTCCGGATCAGCAGACCATCGGGTCTGCCGACTGAGCTACATCGATAGCTCTACTAAAAATATACAATACATAGCCAATCAGATTATTAAATTTACAACACAAACGATTATTCATCCGTTGAGTTATAAAATATAACACGTAACAAGTTAATTCAATTTAAGGCATAAACAGTTCAATCAGTTGAGATGTATCATGCAAATTACTTCAAATTGCAAACATAAACAATTCATCAATAGAGGTATAACACTTTCTTCATCCCTGCCTGAACGCTGAGTAGACATGCAGTTAGGCCTATATATCGTCTTTTAAAGCAGAGCACGCGGCGAACTATTAACTTCAAAATCATAAGTTGCCGTGCTGATTTCGTGACACCACTTACATAAAGTAACAAGACTCCTTACTTAAGTGACTTTCTTATTGTGAATGCTCCAATTTCCTTGAACATGTTAACACGGTTAACCCTTAAATTGGTAAAACTTCACTAGTTTATTGAACCGTGTCGGACCGTAAAGAAAACAACTATCGCAATGTTCATATTTTATATGTCGTACAATATTATAGTATTATGAAATTTTAGTTTTCCTACCAATTTTTTTTTCTATTCTATTAAAATTATAGCATACTAGTGGCTTGTGGAGCAAATGCTGCTGCAAACTAAGTTCGTTAGACGTTCAAATAAAAAAATTTCAGATTTATTTTCAATGAAGAATACTTGACATTTTGATAGATATTTGCTTCCATAATAATGAAACATACTCCCTCTGAATGGGTTTTTAGGCCAAATACTTTTTCTTGAACCTATCCAACTTCAGTTTTTGAGTTTCAAAGCGAAAACGCAAGTAGGCTATCAATGTCAGGACGATAGCAGTAGATATTTCTGGTCATTGTGGATTGTAGGCAAAAGTTGAAAAAATGTCAGGTTTGCTAAGCTTTCGAACAATAGCATTTTCGTATAGCTGCTGCATGTAGAACTTGAAATGTAGAGCGTAAAATCATTTTATCCGACTAATGATCCAGAAATGATCTGGAGACTACAAAATCTTTTAGGCCTCTTATTTTATCAGTAAGTGATACCTTTCTATCTTTCCTTAGGAACTGTATTTTTTGCGCTCTCTCGAGCCAATACTGAAGACAATGACACATATCAATATCTACACGACACCGCCATTAAGTGCATGAAAAAGACCCAACCCCACTTGGTTAATAACTATAAAAATATTTGATTTTTAATAACAATATTATTATCTTACTTAAGTTTTGTAGTTGTATATACCCGCCACTCAGTAAATTATAGAAATGAAGATCTGAATTAAGATAACCTCTACATTTACTTACATAACCTCAAAACGTTTCACTTTCATGTCATCAATATTGCATTAATAGTATGTATAATTAATGAAAAATAGACGCATCATGACATTAACTATAATAATATTTAATTTCTAATGCTAATAATGTCATCAAACCACCTCAAGTTTCTAGATTTGAATATCCAATACACAGCTGTACTCACAAAATTATACACTGCAGAACCAGACCTGTAAATTATTTTTAGTAAATCTTTAAGTTTTTAATAACAAATTTAATTTGAGCTCTAAATATGTCGGCAATCCTGCAGATCATGGCCTTCGTGTAATATTGTTTATTGTAGTGTGTTTGTGTTTTGTTTTAATTTGAAATGTCATTATTTCTCAAAACTTACGACAGATAATTTTGGAAAATAGGGAAATGATGTAGGAAAATTAACATTTTACTGAACACTACTATTTTTCTGAAAAACTTTGATTCCCAAGCTTCAAAATGTGGGGTCATTTATTAAAATCCGTTCAGCCGTTTTTCCGTAATTTCCATTACCAGTTCAAATTATATATATAAATGGCCTATTAACCTGTTGTATCCTATGGGATACTTTGCTAATTTAAGGGTTAATGTTTATTTCGGACTACTAAGTTTACATTAAATCTTGAATTTTGAATGTTGCTTCAAAGTTATAACAGAGCCTGAGTTGATGGGGACGGAGAGAAAGATGATGACCCTCGCTACACTGTCTCTGTGTTATTATAGTTAAGATGTTGCAATAATCTTGACACAACTGTACTGTGGCGTGTGAATTTTTAAGTCGCTCCATTCTGTCTGTCGGGCGGCTCCACATGTCTGTCCTGAATGACTGACTGTTTGATTGTTTCTCTCACTGACAACATGTCAACTCGACTATATATGTCAGTAACTATGTCCTGTTGAATCGATCAATATAGAATTCTTCTTACTTACGCTCATGAAAAATCATAAACTCTAGAATAAAGGAAGTAACAAAAGGGGTCATTTATATTAGGGACGGATAAAAAAGATGACAAACGTTTGTCCACTATTGAATAGTTTTGCCGGAGATAGGCAAAGACGGCAAGGCTTGGGTACTCTAGCATTCTAGTGCAGTTTCTTTCTTGGAATGCGTCTGATAGATATATGGCAAGATTGCGTGTTTCAGACATTCATGTTACATAATTCCAGTTAATATGGTGAACATTTGCTTCATATCGGGCATACTGTACTGGTATTACTTCTGTATTGCTGCAGTTCATTTGATAGACGTTAAACTTTGTCGATAGAAAGATACAGAATGACGTTCCTCTAACAGCTATGCAATAATAAGTAACACATCAGAAATTTGTAGACAATGTGTGTATTAACGAGTCTAAAATTATAAATTGTCAATTTTGTTGTTTGTAGCAGTATTTAAATTCTCGCATGTTCTCAGACTTGTATAAATTCTTATATCATTGTAGGTAAGTTCAGGAAGCAGAGCCTAATTCATATTGCTAGTGAAATTACGTGTTATGTTTGTATTTTACTTGGAAATGGCTGATTGGAACTGGAATGGATGTAAACCGCCATGACCAGACAAAAGTTTGATTGATAATAAGTACTCGTAAGCAAATAAATAAATAAATAAATAAATCAATCAATAAATAAATAAATAAGTAAGTAAATAAATAAATAAATAAATAAATAAATAAACTAAATAAATAAACTGAATAAACTAAATAAATAAATAAATAAACTAAATAAATAAATAAATAAATAAAATAAATAAACTAAATAAATAAATAAATAAATAAATAAACTAAATAAATAAATAAATAAATAAACTAAATAAATAAATAAATAAACCAACAAACACACAAACAAATAAACAAATCAATCAATCAATAAACAGGTAAGTAAATAAGTAAATAAACAAGTAAAAAGTAGATAAATAAATAAATAATACATAAACAGGTAAAGAAAGGAGTAAAAATAAGTAGGCCTAAATAAGCAAGTAAATAAACATATAAAAATGTAAATAATTACATAAATAAATAAATAAATAAACAAGTAAGTAGGCCTAAGTAAATAAATAAACAAATAAATAAGTAAATAAATAAATAAATAAATAAATAAAATAAATAAACTAAATAAGTAAACTAAATAAATAAACTAAGTAAATAAACTAAATAAACTAAATAAATAAACTAAATAACTAAATAAATAAATAAACTAAATAAATAAATAAATAAATAAATAAACTAAATAAATAAATAAATAAATAAATAAACTAAATAAATAAATAAATAAATAAATAAACTAAATAAATAAATAAACTAAATAAATAAATAAACCAACAAACACACAAACAAATAAACAAATAAATCAATCAATAAACAGGTAAGTAAATAAGTAAATAAACAAGTAAAAAATAAGTAGATAAATAAATAAATAAATAATACATAAACAGGTGAATAAAGGAGTAAAATTAAGTAGGCCTAAATAAGCAAGTAAATAAACATGTAAAAATGTAAATAATTACATAAATAAATAAATAAACAAGTAGGCATAAGTAAATAAATAAACAAATAAAGAAGTAAATAAATACATAAGTAAATAAGTTAATAAAGAGGTAAGTAAATAAATAAGTAAATATTAGATTAAAAGGTAAATAAAGAAGTAAAAATAAGTAAATAAGCAAGTAAATAAACATGTAAAAATGTAAATAATTACATCAATAAATAAACAGGTAAATAAATAAGTAAAACACATAAATAAGTAGATAAATGAATTAATAAATAATTAAGTAAATGAATAAATAGATAAATAAACAAGTAAATAAATGTTAAGTATGAATTCTTAAGATACGACAAGCATGATAATTCATTAATTATGTACCTCACACATCGGATACGGTAGCTGTTATTTCTATTACGTTACAATTCAGTAATCGTAAACTGAAACCTACATTGATAAACTAATATGTTTTGCGTCCTTATCACCATCGTCATTCAATTCCTTTCCTTCCGTTTTCCTCCTCGTTTCATCCGTTTTTTCTTTTCTCTTACTAAATCTCTGTCCGCTTGTTTCTATGTCACTTTCTACCTCTCATTTCATGTTATTTCGCTCGTTTTGATTTATTCTTCTCCCTCTCATTTTGTTTGCATCCCCTGCCTACTCCTTACTTTCCTCATTCCTTCTTGCTCATCCTCATTCTTTTTTCGAATTTCATCCTTCAAACAATTCGATCCTTTTCTCCGAAATTTTTTCTTTGCTCTCTACCTCTAGCCTAATTGATACCTTAGTTTCTTTCGTCTCTCGTTAATTTTCCCTTTTTTAACAGTATTTTTCATTTTTCCCCCTTTCCTCATGATGTTTCCTTTTTATTTTGTTTTTCTTCGTCTCATAGATAGATAGATAGATAGATAGATAGATAGATAGATAGATAGATAGATAGATAGATAGATAGATAGATAGATAGATAGATAGATAGATAGATAGATAGATAGATAGATAGATAGATAGATAGATAGATAGATAGATAGATAGATAGATAGATAGATAGATAGATAGAGATAGATAGATAGATAGATAGATAGATAGATAGATATAGATAGATAGATAGATAGATAGATAGATAGATAGATATAGATAGATAGATAGATAGATAGATAGATAGATAGATAGATAGATAGATAGATAGATAGATAGATAGATAGATAGATAGATAGATAGATAGATAGATAGATAGATAGATAGATAGATAGATAGATAGAGATAGATAGATAGATAGATAGATAGATAGATAGATAGATAGATAGATAGATAGATAGATAGATAGATAGATAGATAGATAGATAGATAGATAGATAGATAGATAGATAGATAGATAGATAGATAGATAGATAGATAGATAGATAGATAGATAGATAGATAGATAGATAGATAGATAGATAGATAGATAGATAGATAGATAGATAGATAGATAGATAGATAGATAGATAGATAGATAGATAGATAGATAGATAGATAGATAGATAGATAGATAGATAGATAGATAGATAGATAGATAGATAGATAGATAGATAGATAGATAGATAGATAGATAGATAGATAGATAGATAGATAGATAGATAGATAGATAGATAGATAGATAGATAGATAGATAGATAGATAGATAGATAGATAGATAGATAGATAGATAGATAGATAGATAGATAGATAGATAGATAGATAGATAGATAGATAGATAGATAGATAGATAGATAGATAGATAGATAGATAGATAGATAGATAGATAGATAGATAGATAGATAGATAGATAGATAGATAGATAGATAGATAGATAGATAGATAGATAGATAGATAGATAGATAGATAGATAGATAGATAGATAGATAGATAGATAGATAGATAGATAGATAGATAGATAGATAGATAGATAGATAGATAGATAGATAGATAGATAGATAGATAGATAGATAGATAGATAGATAGATAGATAGATAGATAGATAGATAGATAGATAGATAGATAGATAGATAGATAGATAGATAGATAGATAGATAGATAGATAGATAGATAGATAGATAGATAGATAGATAGATAGATAGATAGATAGATAGATAGATAGATAGATAGATAGATAGATAGATAGATAGATAGATAGATAGATAGATAGATAGATAGATAGATAGATAGATAGATAGATAGATAGATAGATAGATAGATAGATAGATAGATAGATAGATAGATAGATAGATAGATAGATAGATAGATAGATAGATAGATAGATAGATAGATAGATAGATAGATAGATAGATAGATAGATAGAGATAGATAGATAGATAGATAGATAGATAGATAGATAGATAGATAGATAGATAGATAGATAGATAGATAGATAGATAGATAGATAGATAGATAGATAGATAGATAGATAGATAGATAGATAGATAGATAGATAGATAGATAGTAGATAGATAGATAGATAGATAGATAGATAGATAGATAGATAGATAGATAGATAGATAGATAGATAGATAGATAGATAGATAGATAGATAGATAGATAGATAGATAGATAGATAGATAGATAGATAGATAGATAGATAGATAGATAGATAGATAGATAGATAGATAGATAGATAGATAGATAGATAGATAGATAGATAGATAGATAGATAGATAGATAGATAGATAGATAGATAGATAGATAGATAGATAGATAGATAGATAGATAGATAGATAGATAGATAGATAGATAGATAGATAGATAGATAGATAGATAGATAGATAGATAGATAGATAGATAGATAGATAGATAGATAGATAGATAGATAGATAGATAGATAGATAGATAGATAGATAGATAGATAGATAGATAGATAGATAGATAGATAGATAGATAGATAGATAGATAGATAGATAGATAGATAGATAGATAGATAGATAGATAGATAGATAGATAGATAGATAGATAGATAGATAGATAGATAGATAGATAGATAGATAGATAGATAGATAGATAGATAGATAGATAGATAGATAGATAGATAGATAGATAGAACTTTATTGAACTTTATTGCTCGATGGCATAATGTATGCATAGACATGGTCAAATATATACAATTACAATTTAATGTAAAATAAGTCAAATATATAAAAAAAAAAAAACATTATTCATTTCAACGGCCCATGCGTGCATCCTCAAGACTGTAGGGACACAATTTTATTAATTTCGTTTTTATATAATTCTTAAATTTCAGAGAATTTTTGTATATTTGATGTCATCAGGCAAACTGTTGTATATTTTAATACCAAAGACCATATATGTTCTAGTAGTGTTTGTAAGGTGGTGAACTGGAATAGTTAAACTATTTTTATTACGAGTGTCGTAGGTATGGAAATCACAATTTTGATGAAAATCAGACAGATTTTTATAAATTAGTAGTAAAATATTAAAAATGTATAAACCATAAACAGTAAGAATATTATATTGTAAAAAATGTTCCCTACAAGAGGTCCTACTGTCAACGCCCGCTATGCATCTGACAATACGCTTTTGAGCAATAAATATATCATTCAGCATGGTTCCAGATCCCCAAAAACAAATACCATATGAAAGCCTTGACTCGACGTGTGCGAAATAATAAGACATTAATACATCGTGATTTATTATCGTCCTCAAAATTCTGATTTGATAACAAATGCTATTGAGCTTAGAAATTAAACTTATGCAATGGGGTCTCCAAGACAAACAATCATCAAATGTAACGCCCAAAAATTTAGTAGTTTCCCATTTACATAAGTATTGATCTTGAATAGAAATATTGATGTCCTTCAAATTTCTCTTTTGAGAATTGTGAAAGTAAATATATCCGGTCTTATTAACATTTAAGTGAAGCAGATTGCTATCAAACCATGTTTTGAGATCTTTTAACAGGTCACAACAGGTTGTCTCTAAATCCAGTTCCTCTCCATCTTTTACAATGACAGAAGTATCATCAGCATACATACACATAAAATGATTTCTTACATACATGGGTAAATCGTTTACATATAAAAGAAACAATACAGGGCCCAGAACAGAGCCCTGAGGAACACCCACATCAATATGTACATTCTTGGATCTATATTTATGTATAAAATTATTAATTTTATGATCCTTGTGTAGTCCTTGTTTTGTTGTTAATTTGTTATCTTCTATTTTCTTCCTCCTCTCATCTCTTCATTTCTTCCTCTCTTTGTGTATTCTCTTCTCACTAACCTCTCTTCCCCACTAGTCTCTCTCCTTTTCACTTCCCTACCTCTCCAGTTAGCTTCATTTTCCCTCGTCTAGAAATGATCATTTAAGGAAATTAACTACTGTACACATAATATAATTCATGATATTATCACACTCTACTATATACAGTCACGAAGCTTAGGGTGATTTTTTGCAAATCTCGCGATAGTTGCTAGCCGCTTGGAGCGCTGTGAATACTAGGAACAATAGACTGTGCCACAGCCATCGTGATCTAATACAGGTCGTAAGGCAGACTATGTAACTCGCTTAACCCGATCACGAAGGGCGGCGTTTCAACCATATAAATTAGTTGGAATGCATAAACAGTAACATATGTTTCTCTAAAATGTAGTGTAATTCAATTAATAAAATTTAAAACAATGGTTATGAGACACTTCAGACATAATTCACTTGCGAGTTAAGATGTAATATTATTTATGGTGTGTAAATTACGTTGTTCGTATGTGTAATTTCTGGGAGTTGCCTTTATTTCGATTAAATATTGTGAAATTCTTGTACATTCATTTATGCACGATTCAATAATTTTCAATTGCACCGCACGGATATTTAGATATGTTGAAATTATAGGTTATGTTTACTGTACCAGTTGCCCCTTTCTGTCTAAATTTAGTGATCTCCAATGCCTTGCCATTCATATGAAAATTATAAGTTATGTTTACTATATTTAACTTATATTCCTAAATTCGCAATCATACAATATAATTAAGCAGAATGTCATGTATGATACCCCGAACATTCAATTTGTCTGTATTTTAAAACTACAATTGAATACTGAATTATTGTATTTATCTACTACTTAAGAGACGAAGTAACACAACTGTACGCACATTAATTTCATAGGAGTGGTATGGTAAATGTTTTGTCTAAAATTAAGGAAGGTAGATGTGCTAAATTGAAATCACAATATAAATTCTTTTTTATCAAACCTCAAAATAGCTGCCATTCTAAACTTGAAATGTTGACGCGAACATTTTATGTTAACATGTAAAAACACAGTTTTGTAATTATTTCTGCAACATGTTATGCAACAAGAAGTAAACGGAACTTATGGACACATTACACTAAATAAAGCTTAGCAATGATAAGCAATAAAGTTATAATATTTCACTGAGTTCCATACACTGAAATAGAAAACCCGAACAAACATTACGGCCTGATCGAAAAAGCATTGACTGTGCCGTATTTCGCATTTTTGTGAAAAGCTATGTAAACTGTGAAATGTTCGTTATCGATTGTAATAACTGTAAATGGCTAAAATACAATAATTTGAATAATAATATGGGACAAGGAGACGTTTGTAGTACTATAAATTGTAAGAAAAATAGGTTAGAGTATCCTTCTTCCGAAAGATCCAGGAAGGTGAGTTTATAGAATATAATATATATTTTATGAAAATAATATATAAACCTTATGTATTTCATATTTCAATAGTGGAAGGAAGGTGTTAATTTTTTCAAAAGAACACGATATCGAAAGTACAATACATTTTATGGTCTGCTAGGGAAAGAGTGTGTGATGAGGCGATAGTAGCGATCCTGGTGGTGAGCAACTATCTATGGATGCGTATTTCAACTGTCTGTTTGCATATTTAGTAAGTATTAAGCTTCGTGACTGTATATACTAGACTGTGATATTATCTAGAACTGGATTGTTACGAAATGTGTAAAACATAATCAGAATTTGTGATCTCCATGGCACCGTATTTTTCCTTCGGTTTGTGTGTGCTTCTTTTTGTCATTGGCAGAGCTTTCTATTGATTGTAGAATATAAACTATATGTCCACTAGAGCGTGGAGTGGACAGAAATAGAAGCTGGAATCTAATATAGCAATGAAAATGTATTATAGAAAAAGATAAAGGTCTGAACGTCAACTCAGTTTGCTCGTCATTTATGGAAGGTTGAAATGATCAAAGTAAAGTGAGTTCTAAGAATAAGGAAAGCTATTAAAAAACTGTCGGTAATGAATTGTGATTACTATTGAGAGCTGACTTTTGAGTTTTCTCTGAACAGACAGCGTCTGACAGTTGTGTGAGTTTACAGAGCAAAAATAAATTCGTTTCCGTTTTGTATCCTAGACACTCAAGTTACTTGAAGTAGTCAGGGTTTATTTTTACGATAATAACGGAAATTTGGAACTGAAGTCAGGTATTTAAGTTATTATTACTTTGGCAACACTGCATTTATTTACTTTATACAAAACAAGGTAACAAAATTATATTTTGATAACATTATTGTCAAAAATCACAAAAAAGGCAGTTCCAAGGTTTTTTTTTATTGAAGTCCCTTCGAATTAATACTTTTCCAGCCAAAGACACTTTCACTTCTTGGGATATATAGGATTGTTCAAAAGTCAGGCAAAACTATTTTATTTCACAGAATTTTCAGTTTCAATTGTTTCACTACTGTTGCTATGGTTATATTAAATAATAAACAGTAATATAAGCTTTCTTTAGATATGTATTGTGTGTTTTTGCAAATCCATACCCGATACAACATGCCTTTATCTCTACAAATGCGAAGTGGCCTTTTTTAGTATTGTCATGATTGAAATACAGATTGTTAAACTGCACTGAGAAGATTTATAACTCTAAATGGATTGAGGAATCTGAAAGTTAGAATTTATAAAACAGTTATATTACCGGTTGTTCTGTATGGTTGTGAAACTTGGACTCTCACTCTGAGAGAGGAACATAGGTTCAGGGTGTTTGAGAATAAGGTGCTAAGGAAAATATTTGGGGCTAAGCGGGATGAAGTTACAGGAGAATGGAGAAAGTTACACAACACAGAACTGCACGCATTGTATTCTTCACCTGACATAATTAGGAACATAAAATCGAGACGTTTGAGATGGGCAGGGCATGTAGCACGTATGGGCGAATCCAGAAATGCATATAGAGTGTTAGTTGGGAGACCGGAGGGAAAAAGACCTTTAGGGAGGCCGAGACGTAGATGGGAGGATAATATTAAAATGGATTTGAGGGAGGTGGGGTATGATGATAGAGACTGGATTAATCTTGCACAGGATAGGGACCGCTGGCGGGCTTATGTGAGGGCGGCAATGAACCTTCGGTTTCCTTAAAAGCCATTTGTAAGTAAGTAAGTAAGTAAATGGATTGAGGTTTGGATCCTGTAATTTATCGTCATTGTGGAAACTTGTAAAAATTGGAAAATATTTCGCAAGGTTTTCTTCTGAATCTATTAATTCTGTAGAAGAGAGGCTACTACTGATAGAGAACAAAAATGACGACAATATGTTAATGTTTAGAAACTGATTTGTATCTGGCCAAGCGACTAACCCCATTCCTACTTCTTCTTCTTGTTCTTTTCCTTATTTCATTTGCATTTCTGAGTAGCTAATGCCTGTTCTGCGACTGCAAAAATTGATTTCTCCATCGGCAAAATGGAAAAAAAAAACTGATTACTTTTCTTTAAACTTATTTCTTAAGAAGAAAGACTTTCAAATCTTTCCTGACTTTTTTTAATAACTATTTATTTATTTATTTATTTATTTATTTATTTATTTATTTATTTATTTATTTATTCACTAACTCGCTCACTTTTTCACACTTTCATTCATTTATTATTTGATTTATTTATTTGTTTACATACTTACATATTTACTTATTTAGTTACATATTCAATTAGTGATTTACTAGCTACGTCCTTAATTATTTACTTATTTGTTTAGTTATTTATTTAGGCGGACTTAAAAATTATTATCAGACCTTCTCTTCCACTTACGGAATTCATACATTCATAATGTTCTGCCCAAGGACGGATCTATCACTTCAAACCCAGCTTTCTCCAATCTTTCCTATTTTCTGCCCTTATATTAGTCTTCGCATATGATCCATAGGCCTATATCTTAATGTCGTGTTTAAAGAATTAAATTTTAAATATGTTGATCAAGACAAAATTAAGACTTGGGAACAGCCACATCCAATAACAGACGAATATCGCTTCTTTCACCATAATAACCTCTTAGGTGCCGATGAGAGGGCAAGAAGCACCATCAAATTCTAGTCTCCATTGCCAGCGAAAGTTACATGAATACCTGTATGGATTTTATTAATACAATATAATATATGTGTATTATTTTAAGAAACTTAAGGGGAGAGGATGGTCTTTTTTGGTGAAAAATGAGTAAATTAAAAAAATTCTTTAAAATACTCTGTGATATGTGTGGAATGCATAGCATAACATTTTGTGGGTATTTGTGCCCTTATCGGATGTTGAGACGCCATTTTTAAACTTCCTTCGCTTTGGATTTTTAAATCACACGCGCGCTTTTATCGGTTTCCAGTAACTTCATTTTTTTTGCTACATTTCCAGACAAAAATGGATATAATTTCTGAACTATTAAAGATACATGCATGAAATTTAGAACACACATTCTTTAGACTATTAGGAAACGTTTCTCAGTAATAGAATTATTAAAAATACGTCCGTCTGTTTGCAAGAAAGGAAATCAGAAAATTGTTATTAAATTTTAATTGTTTATTTCACAAACGTAGGGACTAATATCAAAATTCTGTTACAGACAGTTTGTAGAACATTCTTTTGCAAATACATTGCAAAAACTGTTTGAATCTATCTTTAAAAACGGTTTAGATATATCGGTTTTAGTACAATCCTGCAATGAGTATTTTTTTTTCAAATTTGGGACCCCAAATAATTTTTTTTTTCAAAATATTTTTATTTGTTGAGTTGCCACAGATATGAGCTCTCTACATACAGAAAATTAATATTTTGCACCAAATAGGAAAAAAGTTTTAAAAAATACCATCCTCTCCCCTTAAAATCTAAAAACAATTTTTGAGATGGAAAATCATTAGGTTTGTGAAGAGATATTTTAAATTATTTTCTTCTGTAATAAATAAAGTGGATTAAAATTGGTTTTACCATCCTATAATTCCATACATAATTACAGTAATGATGATAACATTATTTACAATCATAGCAATTAATAATACATTATGCAACGAGCCTATAATGATAGTAATTAAGAAGCGAGTATGGATGTTTATGAAACGAGCGCATGCGAGTTTCATAATTTTCATACGAGCTTCTTAATTACCATTATAGGCGAGTTCCATACGACTTTTTATGCTCGACCATATTTCTAACTTGAAATTACCGGTATTCAGATGTATACATTTTATTTGTATCTGACAAGATCGGAAGTGACCTTGTTCTAGGTCGTGAATTGTGAGATGTGCGCAGACGCGAAAGTATTGATTTTTTCCGAGGAACAATAATGTCATTGACCTTGTGTAATCCGTTAAACTTGGTATAACTTTGATTATTGAATTCGACATTGAAAAACGAGATGACAAATTGAATTTATTTGAATATTATTTACAATTAACGCTAATTATTATAGTAACAGAACATAACCTTCTGCGACAGTATTGGATTTCTAGCCTCCGTGACTTTTCGCTAATTCTCTTTCGATTGCATATCCGAGAATAATCGATACTTGCGGTTTTATAACGGTACAAAGCTGACTCGTTATTGGCTGAACACCTGTAAGCTGAGTTGTCATTGGCTGAAAACACCTGAACTTTAATGAGTAGGTGTACTTTAATGACATGTATTAAAGGACTGCTACCAGGTGTATAATTACTACATTTCGGCATGGTCGAGCATAAAAACTATTAATATTTCAATAATTCTAAATGCTTGTTTTGTTATGTCTAATTTAATCGATTTATTACTAAGTAAAACTATAAACGTTGGCAATATACTACAGACGTGGACAAATTATTAACAAAATTCATGAATTTTATGATAATTCTATTTGCAAAATTTGACTTTTCAATTTAGACTACAGTTGGCAATTTTGCATATTTCTGTCATTACAGTAGGTAGAAATATGAAAAAAATGTCAAATATAGGCTATTCTAAATTGAAGAGACAAATTTGGTAAAAAAAGATATAATAAAATCTTCAATTTTGCTAATAATTTGTAAATATGCAAAAATGTCAACTGCAGTCTAAAGTGAAGAGTCAAATTTTGTAAAAATATATAATAAAAATCTCCAGTTTTGCTAATAATTTGGAAATATCCAAAATGTCACCTGAAGTCTAAATTGAAGAGTCGAATTTTGTAAAAATATACTAAAAAATCTTCACTTTTGTTAATGAATAATTTGTAAATATGCAAAAATATTAATTGTATTCTAAATTGAAGAGTGAAATTTTGTAAAAATATACAATACAAATCTTCAATTTTTCTAATAATTTGGAAATACGCAAAGATGTCAACTGTAGTCTAAATTGAAGAATCATATTTTGTAAAAATATATAATAAAAATCTTCACTTTTGCTAATAATTTGTAAATATGCAAAAATATCAATTGTAGTCTAAATTTAAAGAGTCAAATTTTGTAAAAATATACACTACAAATCTTCAATTTTTTCTAATAATTTGGAAATACGCAAAGATGTCAACTGTAGTCTAAATTGAAGAATCATATTTTGTAAAAATATATAGGCCCTAATAAAAATCTTCACTTTTGCTAATAATTTGTAAATATGCAAAAATATCAATTGTAGTCTAAATTGAAGAGTCAAATTTTGTAAAAATATACAATACAAATCTTCATTTTTTCTAATATTTTTTAAATACACAAAGATGTCATCTGTAGTCTAAATTGAAGAATCACATTTTGTAAAAATATATAATAAAAATCTCCAATTTTTCTAATTATTTGTCCACGTCTGTATAAGCGGTTATTCATAAATGTATTCAGCAATCCTGTATTACATAATGGCGGTGCTGTATGAACTAGGAGATTATTTTAACTGTGCCGTTTATTTTGTAATGCCGCTGGCAATAAGAAAGCTGTACTGGACGGCGTATTGTAATGTTCGAAGCTCATATATGATGCCAATAATTTAGACGCATTCCTAGTGAGTAAATAGTTTTGATTTTATAACAGGAGAAACCTCGATATGAAACTGCTCACGGATTGAATACAAACGAGAGAAGGACATTCTGAAAAATATCTAAGCAAACCGAACACGTTCGGCCTATACATCGTAAAGTTGGAATATGATCTGCGACAAAAATAAGTTCCATGTTTAAAAGAACTTGTTCTCTACATATAACGACAACAAGTAAATGCTACCATATAATAGACACGAATTGTATAGCGAAAATTTAGCTCTTTAAAATACGCTTTCTTTTCTACAGTTAAAATAGAGTCAATGAATTTCTTTTATTCACTGACTATATACGCTGCCTTCCACTCCCCTACACCTCGGCGGACTTCCCCCCTTTTCTACAGTCAGGAGTCACTGTAGTTAATTATTAGGACATAATCTGCAAGATCTCTCCCGAAAGAACACCATCTTTCCTCGCCATCTCTGCCTCTGCCCTGTTCCCCTTCCAGTAACACCCTTCTTCATTCGTTTCGTTTTATTTCTTTTTATTACCACACCCTTTCTCACACTTGGCTCTTAAAGAATTTGTGTAAGGAGATGAAAGAAGGAAAGAGAGGATATATATGTTAAAATTTGCATACCAGTGTGGATTAGTGTCTGGCTGCTAAATAGGTCCAGCCGAGTCCACAAATCAGCTGCTTTAGGACTTCCAAGTTTGGTAGCACGAGGTGTTTTGGTTAGGCATTTAAAACACATGCGAAGTGACAAGACGATATCTGCATTTGGACGTTATTAAGTGGTGCAAAGAGCCTAAAAGCAAGCGTTATGTCAAATTGCAGTGTAAAATTACTGTGGGTCGGTAGGAAGCTATTACGTTGAATGAAATTCCATACTGTCTCTTTATTTTTACTTATGTATCTTAATTTATTTATTACAGAGAGTTGGTTGCTAAGCAAT
Source organism: Periplaneta americana (assembly GCA_025594305.2). Classification (NCBI taxonomy): domain Eukaryota; kingdom Metazoa; phylum Arthropoda; class Insecta; order Blattodea; family Blattidae; genus Periplaneta; species Periplaneta americana. The sequence goes on along the minus strand of JAJSOF020000011.1, from coordinate 19,343,900 downwards.
GTGAAAATTTGGAAATATACAGGGACTCATTTTATTTTTACTTCAATTTTTATTGTACCTGAGTTTTTGAATGTACTTCACCTTCCTCCACACAGAACCAAGGCTTCTCGCTCATTGATTGATTGATTGATTGATTGATTGATTGATTTACTTATTGATTGATTGATTTATATATTTGTTTGTTTGTTTGTTTGTTTGTTTGCTTGCTTGCTTGCTTGCCTGCTTTGTCGCCCGCTCATTGATTTATTAATTTATTTATGTATTTATTTATTTATTCCTTTATTTATTTATTTATTTAATTTATTTGTTTGTTTGCTTGTTTGTCTATCTGTCTGTTTATTTGTTTATTGATTGATTGATTCATTCATTCATTTATCTATCTGTCTGTATGTTTCTCTGTCTGTCTGTCTGTCTATTTATTTATTTATTTATTCCTTTATTTATTTATGTATTTAATTTATTTGTTTGTTTGTTTGTTTGCTTGTTTGTTTGTTTGTCTGTCTGTCTGTTTATTTGTTTATTGATTGATTGATTCATTCATTCATTTATCTATATCTATCTATCTATCTATCTATCTATCTATCTATCTATCTATCTATCTATCTATCTATCTGTCTGTCTGTCTGTCTGTCTGTCTGTCTGTCTGTCTGTCTGTCTGTCTGTCTGTCTGTCTGTTTCTCTGTCTGTCTATCTATCTGTTTCTCTGTCTGTCTATCTATCTGTTTCTCTGTCTGTCTATCTATCTGTTTCTCTGTCTGTCTATCTATCTGTTTCTCTGTCTGTCTATCTATCTGTCTATTTATTTATTTATTTATTTATTTATTTATTTATTTATTTATTCGTTCTGGTAGAGTTAAGGCCATGAGGCCTTCTCTTCCACACTACCTGAAGTGAAATACGCAATGAAACAACGAAAAAAAAAGTAATATTAATAGTCATACTTAAATATAAAAATCATTTTCGTGCAGAAAAATCACTAGTGGGCTATATTAACAATATAAAACATAAAATATAATTTTGTGTAAAAGCAGTGCGTGATAATGTCATTTCTGATGTCATTTCTAGCTTAAGCACATAAAAATACATAAAAGGGAGCTAAATTTATTTCATCGCAAGTTTGTGTTAGTTATACAACTGGCCCTAAAAGTTTTAAATTTGCATTATGAGCTATGTTAGTTCTAATATTATTTCACTTGATATTACTTGTACATTGCACACGTAGCAACTTCCCAGTAATTCATATAAATTTAGCTACCTTAACTAGACGGTCAGTGTGAGAATAATTATCCACGCCTGATTCGTGAACGCGATCTGCAACACGCTGGATATCTTGAATGGTATATTACAAATTAATATCCTTGTTTAATTTCTTTCTAGACAGCATGAAAGATCACAGATGGGACATAAAGTCTAGATATAACAGACTTTTATTTTTAAGAGCGAATGTATGGGCACCAATGGACATCAAGAACTTGTGCTTTCTTGTTGGCACATAAGAGCCATAATAGTTAAGAGTAGATTGAAATATGTTTAGCAGCTGCTGCCTCTAACTTCGAATGCAAAACGTTCCACCATTAGAATCAGCAAAAATGTTTAGACTTTAGTAGCTGCACATTAAAGAAAACTACCTCTTCTTTAAAGCTCTCTTTGTACACACAGCAGTTGAGAACATACACATTATTCTTTATACCATAAGAATTTTTAATACTTATTAAACTTGTGTATGTATGGAAGAAATAGAGTATTTTAAATTTGAACTCCTTCGTGTTATATTTTAACTACTGGCTCGTGCAGCATATGCTGCTGCAAACTAAGTTCGTTAGACGTTCAAACAAAAATGTTTTAGATTTATTTTCAATGAAGAATATTTGTCTTTTTGGTAGTTATTTGCTTCCGTAATAATGAAACATACTCCCTCTGAATGGATTTTTTTTAGGCTAAACACTTTTTCTTGAACATATTCAACTTCAGTTTTTGAATTTCCACGCGAAAACGCAAGTATCAATGTCAGGACGATAGCAGTAGCTATTTCAGGTCATTGTGCATTATAGGCAAAAGTTAAAAAAATGTCAGGTTTGCTAAGCTTTCGAACAATAGCATTTTCATATAGCTGTTGCATGTAGAACTTGAAATGTAGAGCGTAAAATCATTTTATCCTACTAAGAGATCTTGCTGAAATGATCTGGAGACTACAAAATTTTCTAGGTCACTTATTTTATCAGTAAGTAATACCTTTTTATCTTTCCTTAGGAACTGTAATTTTTGCGCTCTGTCGAGCCAATACTGAAGACAATGACACATATCAATATCTACACTACACCGCCATTAAGTAGCCTAATATGAAAAAGACCCAACCCCACTGGGTTAATAAGTATAAAAATATTTGATTTTTAATAACAATATTATTATCTTACTTAAGTTTTGTAGTTATATATAGCAGCCACTCAGTAAATTATAGAAATGAAGATCTAAATTAAGATATTCTCTACATTTACTTACATAACCTCAAAACGTTTCACTTTCATGTCATCAATATAGCATCAATATTATGTACAATTAATGAAAAATAGATGCATCATGATATTAAATGTAATAATATTTAATTTCTAATGGTAATAATGTCATCAAACCACCTCAAGTTTCGTAGATTTGAATATCCAATACACAGCTGTACTCAGAAAATTATACACTGCAGAATCAGTTTTTAATAACAAATTGAATTGCGCTCTAAATATGTCGGCAATCCTGCAGGTCATGGCCTTCGTGTAATAGCCTATTGTTTATTGTAGTGTGTGTTTTGTTCTGAAATTCAATCAAGTCGGCCGTGATTCAATAAAATTAGTTCTCAAAACTGACAACAGATGGATTTTGGAAAATAGGAAAATTATGTAGGAAAATTGACGTTTCACTGAAAACTACTATTTTTCCGGAAAACTTTGGATGCCAGGCATGAAAATGAGAGGTCACTCATTAAAATCCGTTCAGCCGTTTTCCCGTAATTTCCATTACCAGTTGAAATTATATATACAGGTTTTAAGATAATTAGCTAAACATCCTATACGAGCAAAATTTACATTGACTCACTGATGTATCATTCCACCAATTGAGTGTAAGAATCCTTTGAATTTCAACAAATCAGAGCCATCTATCACTGTACATACATACATACATACATACATACATACATACATACATACATACATACAGGTCTTTCACTGCAAACCCAGCATTCTCCATTCTTTTCTAGTTTCTGCTTTCCTCTTAGTCTCCGCATATGATGCACATATCTTAATGTCGTCTATCATCTTATACCTTCTTCTGCCCCGAACTCTTCTCCCATTCACCATTTCTTCCAATGCATCCTTCAGTAGGCAGTTTCTTCTCAGCTAATTCCTTTTTCTCTTTCTGATCAGTTTCAGCATCATTCTTTCTTCACCCACTCTTTCCAACACAGCTTCTTTTCTTATTCTGTCTGTCCACTTCACACGCTCCATTCTTCTTCATATCCATATTTCAAATATTTCTATTCGTTTCTCTTCATTTCGTAATTATGTTCATGTTTCTGCCCTCATACAATGCCACACTCCACACAAAGCACTTCACTAGTCTCTTCCTTAGTTCTTTTTCAAGAGGTCCGCAGAAGATGCTCCTTTTTCTATTAAAAGCTTCCTTGGCCATTGCTATCCTCCTTTTGACTTCCTGGCAACAGCTCATGTTATTGCTTATAGTACACTCCAAGTATTGGAAGCTGTTCAATCTTTCACTGTAATATTGTAGTTTTTTATTGTTATTTTAGTTTTCTCGCTGTTGATTCGAAATTGTTTCTACAAGCAAATGAGGATGATAACCAATTATCAATAAACTTGGAAATAATCAACATATAAGAGTTATAAATTTCGATATAAAAATTTGGTAAATGTCTGTCTTATTGCGTACAAAAAAATGTCGGTGTTATTTCGCATTTCAGAAGTTATAGGCCTAATTTTTTTACTCACATCGTATAAATTACATTACCGGTTCTGTATTTTTAGTTGGTTATTTAATGACGATGTATCAACTACTAGTTTATTTAGCACGATGGAATTGGTGATAGCGAGATAATATTTGGCAAGATGAGGCCGAGGATTCGCCATAGATTACCTGACTTTCGACTTAGTTTGTAGAAAACCACGTAAAAACTCAACCAGGTAATCAGCCCAAACGACAATCGAATCCAAGCCCATTTACAGCGCCACATCAGAAGGCAGTAAGCACCTCTGCCGACTGAGCTACGCCGGTGGCTTTACTTTACAAAGGCTGCATCTAGGCAATATTAATATTTTTTTATATGTCTTAAACAATACTTTAAAGATTTCTATTCGCTCTTACCAGTTGCATAGAGAAATTTGTGTAGTGGTCTCCCATCCAGTACGTGAATAGTGAATAATACAAACTAATGGGCACCATGAACGTTCAGGCTTTTCTTTGTATTTAAGGGTTTAGGTACAGCTTACAGCAGTAAAATGTGGGAAATATTTAATATTTTTTCCTCCATTACTGTATTTTGTACACTAATGAAAATTAGTATGTGTAAAACACTGCCTTCTGCTATATGAAAAAAATTACTATTTAAGAAAAAATTATTTATATATTTCTTTCAAAATTCAAAATGGTGGCAGTTTACTGTGCAGTGATGAAGCGTTTCTCTCATAATTCAAAAACTATCTAACATTCTGTAATGGATTTTTTGTATGTATTTATACATGTCATATCTACAGTACGATGCAAAATTACTTCTCCATTTTTAATAGATTGTCTGATAAAAAATAAATTAATGAATTAATTTTAAAAAATGGGCAAATATCACTACTCTCTTCTAACACAAAATAAAGAAATATTATTTATTAAGGAATGTAGTTGAAAGAGCATGATATTGTAAACATGAGTTTCAGCAATAAAATAAAAGAGAGAGAACATAAAAAGTTAACAAGTTTATGAGTTATGAGGGAAACGCTTCATCACTGTACAGTGAACTGCTACCATTTTGAATTAAAAAAATATAGGGTAAACTAGGGTCTGTTGGACAGTCGGGCATGTTGGACACTCTGTACTTTAACGTGTTACCTCGCCACTTGTGGGCACCACATTCTGCTAGAAGTCAATGACGGAAGTAGTCACGAGCGGGGCTACTTCCGTCATTGACTTCTAGCAGAATGTGATGCCCACAAGTGGCGAGGTAACATGTTAAAGTACAGAGTGTCCAACATGCCCGACTGTCCAACAGACCCTAGTTTACCCTATATATAATTTTTTTCATATAGCAGAAGGACAATGTTTTAGACATACCAATTTCCATTATTGTAAAAGATACAGAAAAGGAGGAAAAAAGTGTTGAATATTTTCAAACATTTTATTGCTGTAAGCTGTACCTAACCCCTTAAGAATAAATTTACTTGAAATACGGTTCGAATATCAAATTGAAAATTTTGTATAGGGGAGAGTCGAGTAGTATCAGACATCGGGTAGTATCGGACAGTGCGTTTCTTTCATCTACCACCATATGGTAGTACCTGAATGACATGGTTACGTTTCTCTATGCGACATCACAGAAACGTAACCATGTCAATCAGGTACTATCATCGTGTGGTAGATGAAAGAAACTCACTGTCCGATATTACCCGATGTCCGATACTACCCGACTCTCCCCTATACGAGTAAATATCAGTATCTGAAAACCATGAATTAAGATTTTGTAAAAATAAAAAAAATCTCTTGATAAACTTTAATTTCGAATAAGTTGTGCTCAAAGCAAAAATGTTTTTATACACAAAATTTCGCGTTTTTTCACGAGCTGTAATATCCGATATTTTGAGAAGAGTCTTAAACATAAAATTCTTACTTTTTTTCAGCTAAAACTGTATTTCGCTATTCCGCGGTTTGCGAAAACTATGTATCTCTATATATAACATTTTAACAAGGCTTATTTTAGGCTATGGATCGAAAGTCTGTATACTGACGATTAGGGACATGTAGAGAATAACAGCTAATTACAATAGTTGCATTAGGAAAATGGTACATACACAATTTGGGACAAGAAACGAAGTTAAGATATTTTAGAAAACTTAGAGGTTTAATCCATGAGGTATTTCGTAAATGAATATAGAGTTAAGTGAAAGAGTCATATACATTGAGGAACACTGAAGGTAGTTGATCAAAGAAACCTTAAATTGAAACCTTACTGAAAAACGATCTATTGGAAGGGTTTAGAAAGTTCAATGAAGACATCGATACCACAAGGGATCATTAGGTTTTACTCTGTCAGATGATGACGATTATTATTATTATTATTATTATTATTATTATTATTATTATTATTATTATTTCATTCCTGGTTGGTTTGAGCTTGACTTTAGTATATATTTCTTCAACTTTTATGACTAAATGGACCGTTTTTTGCTTTTCATCAGTTCAAAATATTCGAAGCGTAACGAACAAACCGCGATGCTTTAAACATGTAATTATTTTCAAAGTAAAAATGATTGGAGTAAGGTGCAGTGACACTAGAAATAGGAATTCTTGATAAGAACTTTGTGCAGACAGCACAAAACACATATCCGTGACTGGTTTTTAATCTTTACTGTTGAGAGATCACCTGTCTCTTAAACTTAAGTTGAATGTATACAAAACCTGTCTTCTATTCTTAAACTTCATAGATTTTTTCATTTGAGTTTCATAGAAATAATTGATAAAATATCAGTAAATTGTAATTACTTAATTTTGTGTCATGTTTAGTCAATATTTCATTACATGTAAGCTCCTTAATGTGCATGATAACGATTTTATATTTAAGTAATTACCATTCATTTTACTACTTTTGGTATTCCTATTGTTTCAATGTATATTTCACTTCTGGTAGTGTGGAAGAGAAGGCCTCATGGCCTTAACTATACCAGAATAAATGAATAAATAAATAAATAAATAAATAAATAAATAAATAAATAAATCTATACTAATAATAAATCTGTAGCCGAAATTTTTCTGGTAATTTTCGATTTTCCAAAAATAATTGATCCTAACATATATAATTAACCACCCTGAAACCGAAAATCGCTTTTTTGAAATTTTTGTTTGTATGTCTGTCTGTCTGCATGTTTGTTACCTTTTCACGCGATAATGGCTGAACCGATTTCGATGAAAATTGGAATATAAATTAAGTTCGTTGTAACTTAGATTTTAGGCTTATGGCATTCAAAATACATTATTTAAAAGGGGAGTTATAAGGGGCCTGAATTAAATAAATCGAAATATCTCGCTTATTATTGATTTTTGTGAAATATGTTACATAACAAAAGTTTCTTTAAAATTGATTTCTGATAAGTTTTACTCTCTGAAAAATTTTGATAGGACTGATATTTAATGAGAGAAATGAGTTTTAAAATTAAAATAACTGCCATCTAAGGCGGTGTATTGAAATAAAAAACAAATGACTTGGTCTATAAGGGGCCTTGGACACAACAATCGAAAGCTATGAAACATAGCCTACAGACAATGTTTCTATGCTTGCATGAAGTAATATCAGAAGCTAAATTAACCGATTTGTATAATTAATTATTATTTCATCATTGGAAAGTGTAGTTTCTCTGGATGGACATAATGCTATAATGTTATTACATTAACTTGTGAGTGAATTGAGCACAGGTAAGATTAAAATAGCTTCTTATGTACAGAAGACTTGATAGGTTATTCTGTATATTCATTTCCTGTATTTCTTATAATAATGTTTATGAACATATTCATTTTTATCTCAGAGAATTAACGAACAACGAGAGTGTATTGATTTAGTATGCAGTAATAGTACGTTAGCTTAGCAATCCATTATTTTATAATTCAAATTTTAACTATGCTCAATTGAATCGTGTTAATATACATAAAATATATATTCAATAAATGCAATGCAAAAAAAAATTGGGTAATGAGCCAAGCAGATTATGTTGCGCTGTTGTAAAAGTTGTTCCTCCTGAGATTCAAGAGCTCCCACAACAAATTAAAAGCTTTCTAATTCGAGTACATCCGTTATCAACACACTTTTCATAATATAATATAATATAATATAATATAATATAATATAATATAATATAATATAATATAATATAATATAGTATAATATAATATAATATAATATAAACATAATAATAAATCTGTAGCCAAAATTTTTCTGTTAATTTTCGCTTTTTCCAAAAATAATTGGTAATAACAATTAAGAAACATGTTAAAGGAATTTTCATTGCACCAAATGAGTGGTCTCTGGATCAAAATGACCGCATTTTAATATTTTAAATACAATTTAAATTAAGTAACATATTAAACGATTTATCCTTCTATCAAACACGAATGTTCCTGGATCAAATGTCCTATTTTAATTATTTAATTACTTTATATTTATTTCTAACGGGTGCAACGGAGCGCACGGGTACGGCTAGTAAATAAATAAATAGATAAATAAATAAATAAATAAATAAATAAATAAATAAATAAGTAGGTAAATATATAAATATCTTGCTCAGGATAGGGATCGATGGCGGGTTTATGTGAGGGCGGCAATGAACCAGCGGACTCGTTAAAAGCCATTTGTAAGTAAGTAAATAAGTAAATATATAAATAAATAATGCCTGTGATTGAAGTTCTGACTGATATGTATATCTATTATCAGGCAGTACATCTCACTTGACGATATGTGTCAGAGGAAGAACAATTATTTGTATGCACCTGAAGTGTGATTAGTAGATATGTAGCTAATCAGCGATGTATGCATTGGAGGGAGAAAGGAATTGGCCACCCTACCCCATTATCTTCTGGCCTAGTTTCCTCATGAGTTATCCCTATTGGTGTTATTTATGAGGTTCAAACCTGTCTTCGGACAGTTGACTAAATGTAAATAAATACATAAATAAATAAATAAATAAGTAAATAAGTAAATAAATAAATAAATTTTAACTGCTCAATATAGCTACATATACCATCTCGTAAGTAATGTTTTTGAGCAAAAATATAGTTGGAGTGTATTGTGACAAGAAATTAATCTAATCTTCAAAATAATAGCCGTCATATTCTATGGTTCTGAGCTACAGTTCAACCAGGTTTCTTACACTGCGACGTACCAGTTTCTGATTTCTAATGTGAAGAAACTCATTTAAACGCTTCCAAGTTTTGGAAATTTCTTCAACGCAGAAAGTGAGCTACAGATCGAGGCAGACTGTAATCTGAAGGCACAAGACCAGAACTATATGTCGGGTGTAGTAGCAGTTCGATTTCTCCCAATTCCTGGACTTCAGGAGCGGTGAAGGGTGTCGCAGTGTCCTGTTGCAAGAGAATTCTATTTCGATTCTATAAGGCTGGGTACCTCTCTCTTAAAACGTTCTTAACTATTTCTAAGTGTTGAGAAAAAGGGTTCGCATCGACTGCACATTTGTTTGGAACCAATTTCTAGTGAATCACATCTTTAAAATTCTACCAGACACATAACATTAATTTGCGGCCGAACCAATTTTGTTTAACGAAGACTTTTGTAGGGTGATAAAGGGCATCCTTGTCGTACTCCTCTCCCTATTTCACTTCCTTCAGACATTTCTTCTCCTATAGTGACTTTGAAACAGCCTCCTGTCTATCCAATCCACACTTACAGTAGAACCTCTATTATCCGTGATAATGAAGGGGCTGAACTGAACGGTTAATCGAAAAAATCGGATAATCCATACTATGAATGATTTTCATCAATTATGTGTATAATAGAGTTTCGTACATAATTTAAAGTTCCTGTCATGCTGCAACCACTGATGTCTTCATACTAGATATATTAATAATAATAATAAAGCGCACAAATTGTGCATAAATGAAAGTCACTTGGATTGAACAAAGTTAATGACTGATAGCTGCCGGTTCCCACAGACTAGGATATGGTATCTATCACATGTCTTGTTGCATAGGACACACACACAGTTGTCGTCCGGTTCGTGGAAACACTGAATTCTGCATATCTTGTGGTGGTATCCATGAACCGCCAGCGATGTCACGAAGTGGCGGAGCTTCTGGTTCGTGTCTGTCCAGGTCCGGTTTATCATGGCCTCCGTTGTGTAGAAATCCTCCCAGATGTCTTCCCTCTTCCTTATCCTCTCGTCTAGTGCTTTCTTCCAGTTGGAAGTGGAGGGCAGATCGAGTTTTGTTCTGAGTTCTTCTATCAAGAAGGTCTCGTGGTCGAGCACGTACACCAGCCTGGATAGAGTGTGTTTTGATACTCCTAGAGCAGCCTTCAAGAAGCGAGCCTTGACGTTCTCTAGGGTATGGAGGTCTTTCGTGCGCAGCTTGTCCCAAGTTAGGTCTAGTCCGTATGTAAGTATGGGGACTATCTTGGTGTGGAAGATGATCATCGCTGTTTTGAGAGATAGCTTGGTTAGTTCTCTGATGTCATGAATGGCTTTTGTGGCTGCTGTAGCTCTTTGATTGGTGTGTACCCTGAATGAATTTGTTGTGGTCTGTAATGTCAGTCCGAGGTATTTGGCCTGGTTTACTGTTTGTAGAGGTTCTTGTTTCAGAAAGATTTTGTCTTGTTGAGATATCTTCCCCCCTTTCCTGAATATCATGTGTTCGGTTTTCTGCATGTTTATCTCCAGCTCATTTTGGTCAGCCCACTTTTCCAGATATATTATGTTCATAATTAATAACAAACAATGAAGTACAGTAATATGTAGCCCTTTATCCTTGCTCTCTATTAAATCGCTCACAGTTGTAACGACAATCTCGTATTCTGATGCGACATGTACCGCAGTTTCTCTTTTCCAAAGCCGCTCAATTATTTGTACATTTTTTTATTTTTCTTTTGACATTCGTGGAAGACATTTTGCATAAAGTAATAGAGTACGACCACTCGAACAGGAGGACAATATTGAATGGTGCACGGGTTTTGCAGTTGTGTGTAAGTTCTTGGGGACATTTTTCTGGAAGCAGATTGTGACTATTTTACAAGTTGGGAAAACACACCTTCTCATAAGTAACTGTTTATAGTTGCCGACAATGGCAGAAGCATTCCTACTACTGGGGTTCAGTTCAAAGTGTGTCATGGCTCGCTGTATGCCGTCATGTGGCTAGTCGATGAGCCTAGAGAATTCAATCTTCCTACACTTCCGCAGAGGTGTATTACTTATGTGCCAAAGAAGTTGCCTAGCAAGTACGGCGTTCATTCAGAAGAGTACTTACCGATACGTACGGTAAGGCCGGTAGTGGCAGGAATGTGAACTGTTTGGAAACACGTACTGAGGTGAGTTTTTTCCTTACTGTCGGGATATGTGGAGAGAGTTAAGACGATTACTTACGTATTTGATGACATTAACTTCGACGGTCAACATGGACACGGAGCATTTGATTTGTGTTGTGGAATGTTGCCGTACGCAACCGATGGTAACAAATACCCTGCGTACGACTTGCCGGCGCAAAACACAGAACACAGACCGTTCAGGCCGCCTCTGTTGGTACGACGTTCAAGTTATACCGTACACGTTCTCAAGTTCAGATTGAACGCCTTGATTAATAGGCAACTTCTCTGACACAAAAGCTGAAACTCGCTTCAAATCGCTGACTCATCAACAGTGACGTCATAACACACTTTGAAATGAACACCCAGTACATACTATGTAATGCTAGTGGCATAGAATTAGAATAACTTTATCTATAAAAAATACGTACAGTATTACCGTAATGTACAGAACTTCGTATTTTCTCCGTAGCAAAAAAAAAAAAAAAAAAAAAAGCTTGAGGAAGACAGTCGGATAATCAGCAGATCGGTTAACAGGGTGACGGATAATCGAGGTTCTACTGTATTTTGTTCAAGATGTCCATCAGTTTGTTCCAAATCCACTCTGTCAACCGCAGAGTTCTGTCAACTTCGTGAATAGATTGGCCGTTATGGCACAACAGAACGGCTGCCCAGATCAAACGATCTGATTTTTCGCTATAGGTTATCCTGAAAAATAATCCTAAAACCGCAGGATCTGCATCAGTTGCGACAATGACCGAACAGTCATTCGTAAAGGAATGTGTAGCCAAATGTAAATTGAATGTAATTAAATGTAAGGAAATGTTTGGGGAAAGCGATTTTTAACCCACCCTGTATATAATGTTAAAGAATTAACTTTGTGTCGGTATTTGATACTGAGAATATTCAGTTTCTTATTCCTCCTATATAATTTTAGAATTACGAGTTATGTAGGCCCATTTCTGATTAACTGATCGTTTCCCCCCAAATTGTTTTCGTCTGGACGATAAATCTGTACACAGATGGACATATAAGTCACTCTTACTCTGAACTAATTATGTTTAAAAATGTTTCGGCACCCTTATTCGTGTTAGGTTCTTTTTATATTGGAATCATATAATATTCCCTGTTATCCTGTGAGTTGTGTTATAATTGTGAGTTATGTTCTGCCATCTGTAAATCAGTGTCTAAACGTTGTGAATTGTGTATCGAGAAATAATGTTTCCATTTTGAACAAAATATGTAAAGGAATTTGTAGTCAAATGTAAATTGAATGCAATTAAATGTAAGGAAGTGTTTGGGGAAAGCGATTTTTAGCCCACCCTGTACATAATGTTAAAGAATTAATATTGTGTCGGTATTTGATATTGAGAATATTCAGTTTTTTATTCCTCCTGTAAAATTTTAGAATTACGAGTTATGTAGGCCCATTACTGATTAATTGACCATTTTCCCTCAAATTGTTTTCGTCTAGACGTTAAATCTGTACACAGATGGACATATAAGCCACTCTTACTCTGAACTAATTATGTTTAAAAATGTTTCGGCACCCTTATTCGTGTTAGGTTCTTTTTATATTGGAATCATATAATATTCCCTGTTATCCTGTGAGTTATGTTATAATTTGAGTTATGGTCTGCCATCTGTAAATCAGTGTCTAAACGTTGTGAATTGTGTATCGAGAAACAATGTTTCCATTTTGAACAAAATATGTAAAGGAATTTGTAGTCAAATGCAAATTGAATGTAATTAAATGTAAGGAAGTGTTTGGGGAAAGCGATATTTAACCCACCCTGTACATAATGTTAAAGAATTAACTTTGTGTCGGTATTTGATACTGAGAATATTCAGTTTTTTATTCCTCCTGTAATAGTAATATACGTTACAAGAGCGGTATGTTGACGTTTTCATGGTCGAGGAAAAGATTGAAAAAGCGAAACGTAGTTGAGCTTTTTTAATTTCCGAGAACATGAAAACAAACATACCGCTCGTGTATCGCACATTATTTTGTGCGAAGATCGTTTATTACATACCTGAAAGACGAATTTCTAATTAGTTGCAATGAAATCTCCATCTTGGTTTCTGTTTAATGACGGCAACTTCGGAACACCAAAATATCTTTCTTCAACATTGTTGCTGTAAAATGTTTTCTGTGTTTACTATACTCCAGCAGGCCGTGATATACGTCTGTCTTTTTTTTCCCCAAGTCTATAAATGCGAACTTAAAACAAACGGTAAGGTTATGTAATGATTTATTTTTCATTTTAATATTTTAACAATATTATTTATATAACATATTGCAGTACTAACATCGGCATCTGGAATCTCGTTGATTTTTTCACGGCTTTCTTAATGTTACTTGTATCAGGAATACAATAAGTTTCGTGGAGTAGTAGACTTTACTTAATTTTTGCAAATATTTAAAAACAATAATTAACATTGCAATTTAGGTGAAATTGCAGTGGTAAGTTTCCAATTTATAATTATTACTATGTTAAACGTCTCTAAAAATAATATGTTAAAAGCCTAAAGCAGTAAAATGAATGTCGCGCTTAAGCGGTAAGAAGAGGGAAATTGTTATGTGTGTTACGTTGGGAATACTGAATGTGGTATTTCACACTTACGGCGTATTGGTTCTGTGCGGAAAACAAGCAAATACGCACGATCTCGCACAATTTTTTTTAATTACGAGTTATGTAGACCCCTTACTGATTAACTGACCATTTTCCCCCAAATTGATTTCGTCTGGACGTTAAATCTGTACACAGATGGACATATAAGCCACTCTTACTCTGAACTAATTATGTTTAAAAATGTTTCGGCACCCTTATTCGTGTTAGGTTCTTTTTATATTGGAATCATATAATATTCCCTGGCGACATGGGGCCGTGATCAAATATTCGTTAAGGAGCGTGGGGGACGCTGTAGGGCACTGGGAGACGTAAATCAGATATCACACGAGATTGGAAATCAGGTTTTAGGGGAGGTTTCGTGAAATATCTTTAGGTTGTCATGCCATCGTTTTGTCTTTTGCTCCTTCATTACGCAAACAGCATGGTCTGTCACCTCCCTTTCCTTCTTGCTCAAGTCGTAATTCTGGCTACTTTCCAGAAGATCTGCATTACACGCCCACTCCAGTCTGTTTCCCCCTACTCACTTATATCGAATTTATGAATCGTGCAAAGTTCAGAGGAAGTGAATTAATGCGAACCTATAAATGAACGCAATCCTCGAAGATTTAAAAAATATGTACACACCAATTTATATGTAGGATTAAGTTCACTTTTTTTTCTCATGTCTTCATAATTTGAATTTTTGACAATAAAATATATATATATATATATATATATATATATATATATATATATATATATACTTACAAATGGCTCTTAAGGAACCCGAAGGTTCATTGCCGCCCTCACATAAGCCCGCCATCGGTCCCTATCCTGTGCAAGATTAATCCAGTCTCTATCATCATATCCCACCTCCCTCAAATCCATTTTAATATTATCCTCCCATCTACGTCTCGGCCTCCCCAAAGGTCTTTTCCCCTCCGGTCTCCCAACTAACACTCTATATGCATTTCTGGATTCGCCCATACGTGCTACATGCCCTGCCCATCTCAAACGTCTGGATTTAATGTTCCTATTTATGTCAGGTGAAGAATACAATGCGTGCAGTTCTGTGTTGTGTAACTTTCTCCATTCTCCTGTAACTTCATCCCGCTTAGCCCCAAATATTTTCCTAAGCACCTTATTCTCAAAACACCTTTAACCTATGTTCCTCTCTCAGAGTGAGAGTCCAAGTTTCACATCCACACAGAAGAACCGGTAATATAACTGTTTTATAAATTCTAACTTTAAGATTTTTGGACAGCAGACTGGATGATAAGAATATGATTTGAGGCTTTCTCGGCGTTGGTTCGCTAATATGTTTCCGCGGGATATCAGCCGAGTTAAGATTTTGGAATGCTCCAAGCTTTCGACTGCTATCTCTGCAGCCATCTTCAGGGAAGTGATGTCCGAACAGAAAGTCGAAAGGTAATATAGATGTTAGGCTGTCTCAGGTGAAAGGTGATTGGTTGGCGGATCGGCCAATCCGGGGCCGGGAATTGTCATCCCTCGTAAGCTCCGCCCCTCCCGGGATTCCTGTGTGAAGTTTGGCGGGCGGCGAGCCCTGTTCCGCCGGTTGGAATCGGTTGCCGT
This sequence comes from Periplaneta americana, assembly GCA_025594305.2. Taxonomy (NCBI): domain Eukaryota; kingdom Metazoa; phylum Arthropoda; class Insecta; order Blattodea; family Blattidae; genus Periplaneta; species Periplaneta americana. Next base: position 19,328,411 of record JAJSOF020000011.1, on the reverse strand, counting down.
CCTCGGTCCGTGATCTTCATGACCTTGATTGTAAGATGGCCTAAGTTGGTCCAAGGCCGGTGTCCATGCCTGACTGAGCTGGAGTCCACTGTCTCTGTTAAAGTTGTTTTTCTCCAGCTTGATCTCTATGGCCTCCTTGATTGTACGATCCCAGTAGTGGCTTGATTTGTTAATGACCTTGGTGTGGTCAAACAGTATTTTATGCTCCTTTTCTATGCTGTGTTGCGCCACTGCAGATTTTTCCGGGTAATACAGCCTCAGGTTCCTCTTATGTTCTTTGATTCTGTCTTCTATTGTGCGGCCAGTCTGCCGTATGTATACTTCGCCGCACTCGCATGGAATCTTGTAAATCCCAGGAGTCCTTAAGCCCTCACTGTCTTTAACCTGACGTAGAAGACTCCGGATTTTGCTCTGTGGCTTATGGATGGTTTTGATATTTACCTTCTGGAGGATTCTGCTTATTTTGTGTGACACGCTCCCGCAGAATGGAATGTAAGCTGTCTTAGTCGGTTCTTGCCTAACATCTATATTAGGCTACCTTTCGACTTTCTGTTCGGACATCACTTCCCTGAAGATGGCTGCAGAGATAGCAGTCGAAAGCTTGGAGCATTCCAAAATCTTAACTCGGCTGATATCCCGCGAAAACATATTAGTGGATGATAAGAGCTTCTCAACCGAATAATAACACGCATTTCCCATATTTATTCTGCGTTTAATTTCCTCCCGAGTGTCATTTATGTTTGTTACTGTTGCTCCAAGATATTTGAATTTTTCCACCTCTTCAAAGGATAAATCTCCAATTTTTATTTTTCCATTTCGTACAATATTCTGGTCACGAGACATAATCATATACTTTATATATATATATATATATATATATATGTAAAGTATATGATTATGTCTATATATATATATATATATATATATATATATATATATATATATATATATATATATATATATATATATTTAAAATAAAGAGAACAAATACTCGTGCTTGGGACATTTTCAGTTACATAATAAATACCACAAGTTTAATTATATAATTAACTTTTTAACTTATTCACTTACAAATGGCTTTTACAGAACTCGGAGGTTCATTACCGCCCTCACATAAGCCCGCCATCGGTCCCTATCTTGAGCAAGATTAATCCAGTCCTTACCATCATATCCCACCTTCCTCAAATCCTTTTTAATATTATCCTCCCATCTACATCCCCCCAAACGTCTTTTTCCCTCCTGTCTCCCAACTAACACTCTATATGCCTTTATACGTACGTGCTACATGCTCTGCCCATCTCAAACGCCTGGATCTAATGTTTGTAATTGTGTTAGGTGAAGAATAAAATACATGCAGTTCTGCTTTGTGTAACTTTCTCCACTATTCTTTAACTTCGTCCCTCTTACAAGCAAACATTCTGATGGGGCCAGATAAAAAAGTTAAATTTTTTCCCTTCACTATGTTAATAATGTCAAAAGAAGTGCTTATACAAATTTTGGCCACTCGACCGCAATTTACGAGGGCCGTAAAAAATAAATTCGCCAGGGGCCGTTAACAGAATTTCATTGGAAAGATTTGTTGGAATAGACACAGCAATTGAACTATTTATCAACATATTCCCCACCAGAATTGACACATTTGTCGTACCATGGGATCGACAGAGAGGTGCAGACGGCTGTCAAACGCTGGTTCCGATCCCAGGCGGTTGACTTCTACGACACAAGGATACAAAAATTGATCCCACGGTATGACAAATGTCTCAATTCCAGTGGGGGATATGTTGATAAATAGTGCAGCAATTGCTGTATCTTTTTCAGTAAATCTTTCCATGCAATTATTCTGCTTTTCTGTAAACGACCCCAGGGAAAATCACTTTCTGGACGGCCTCGTAATTGCGGTCGAGTGGCCAAAATTTGTATGAGCACTCCTTTTGACTTTATTAACATGGTGGAAGAAAAAAAAAACTTTATCTGCCCTCATCAGAATGTTTGCTTATTAGTCCAAAATATTTTCTGAGCACTTTATTCTCAAACACTCTTATCGTCTGTTCCTCTCTCAAAGTGACAGTCCAAGTTTCATAACCATACGGAACAACCGGTAATATAACATTGTTTTATAAATTCTAACTTTCAGTTTTTTTGAGAACAGACTGGATGACAAAAGCTTCTCAACCGCCTTTTCTATGTCCACAAATACTATATACACTTCTTTATTCTTCTTTATTCTTGTTCGTAATAGTCCAATTGCATCCCTTGTACCTTTTCCTTTTCTGAAGCCAAATTGCTCTTCTTCCAACTGTCCTTCCATCTTAGAATATAAACGTCGATTCAGTCTCTCATATTTAAATATAAAAATATAGGGGTGCCACTTGAAATGTGTAAATTGGAGGTGGCTGGAAGTGGGGGTGAAATCCAAATTCAATTAAGCCTGGTTTCAGACTACACCCTCAGTATCTAAATTGACGTGTTTTTTTTTTTTGTTTAAATTGAATTCAATTTAAATAATTAGTTATTTGACTTGGAAGTTTTGAAATGATAGCCCTGTATATGGCAATGGGAGTATGAAGACTATTTTGCTGTTACTACGTTTTACAAATCGTTTATACTATTACATTTGAGTAGCTATGTACTAGTTGTCTATTTTTATTGATATGTAAGAAAGTAACTAAGCTTCTACAACGTTTAAATGTTATCTAAGTATCCCTTTAAGTTCACTGCATGTACCTTGTTAAAAAGCAGATCTTGTTTAAATTGAATTCAACTTAAATAATTATGCAATAACTAAAATTAATGACGATCTGGACTCAATCTGGACATGGACACGGAAATTCCGACTTAAACTAAATCCAGAAAAATCACAGTCAATCATTGTGGGCCATTTACGTTTGTTAAGCACTATTGCCATACCAAATTTGTCCCCGATTAAAATATACGGCACCGAAATTCCGTTCAGTGAATCAGTAAAGAATCTAGGTATTTATATGGATAAAAGTTTAAATTGGAACATTCAAGTTGCAGAAACCTGCAAAAAAGTATTCTCATTAATCCACTCGTTTAGGCGATTGAAAAATTCTCTACCCTTTTCCATGAAAAAAATGTTAGTGCAAACACTCGTGATGCCCCACTTCGATTACTGTGATATTCTGCTTACTGACCTAAGCGTTACTTCGGCGCAGAGACTACAACTTGTTCATAATATGTGCGTCCGTTTCGTCTGCAATATTCGCCGGGCTGATCACGTAACACCATCCCTCAAAATGTTGTCCTGGCTCCGTCTAGAAGATCGTAGGAAAATCCACTGTCTTTCCCTTCTCTTTCACATATTGCATTTCTCCACTCCTGTCTATTTTGCGTTTCGTTTTCAAAATTTATCCACCCATCATAACCTAGACACACGATCACAACACTCCTCAATATTATCCATTCCCTCCCACCGAACATCCTCATATTCATCTTGTTTCATTGTGGCTGTTCCTCGGCTTTGGAATTCCGTACCGAGTAATGTCAGGGACTCTCAGATATCAAACCAATTTAAGAATAGACTAACGAAATATTTTTCTAACAATTCTTGTTAACAATAATATATGTTTCAGGTTTATCAATGTTTAATGGTTATATATATCACAGATAAATATCTAAATTATCTCATTATTATTATTATTATTACTATTATTACTATTATTATTATTATTATTATTATTATTATTATTATTATAACTATTTCTTACCAATGTTTATTATTGTCACACTAACATTACTTATCCAACTTTCATTATTTACTTTCATGTTGTTTTATGGTCTAGATATTAATGTCATAACTATGTAAGCAATTGTATTCAATTAGAATTAGAGTCTGGCTGGGCGGAAGAGAAGGCCTGCTGGCCTTAGCTCTGCCAGAGTAAATAAATGAATTATTATTATTATTATTATTATTATTATTATTATTATTATTATTATTATTATTATTATTTGACTTGGAAGTTTTGAAATGATAGCCCTGTATATGCCAGTGGCAGTAAAAAGACTATTTGTTGTTACTACGTTTTACAAATCGTTTATACTATTACATTTGAGTAGCTATGTACTAGTTATGTATTTTTATTGATCAGTAAGAAAGTAACTAAGCTTCTACAACGTTTAAATTTTATCTAAGCACCCCTTTAAGTTCACTGCATGTACCTTGTTAAAAAGCAGATCTTAACTATTAAAAAACTCGTAATGAGGCCGACCTGTTCCAGGCTCGTCGATTCGCTATCAAAGACATTATGCCGCCGATGTCAGGTTATTAATGCAAATGGGTCCGCTATATTTATGGAATGCTGTCGCAAATATGTATGTGTGAGTACAAAGTACATCAATTTACAAATGAACGTACTTGAACCCCGGTACTAACACATGTTTAGCGAAGCCGGAGGCCGAGTCTTATGTTTGTAATGTATGCAATCAGTTCTTCCTGCTGGAGATCTAGAAACCGTCGTCATGCCAGTGACGTAGCAGTCTGTATTGACGAGACGGTCTCGAAGGTTTATTTATCGATACCCGGCGTATTTAACGGCTTGTCAAGTGCCCGGATCATGTTACGTTAATTGACGGTTGTTAGGAAAACAACGATTATTTGAGAGTGAAATGGAAGGAGCTATCATAACCGTTTTTTTTAATTACCGTCTTGAGAATCATTCAGATCCATGTCGTGATTTGCAAAATGAGAAAATAATTAAACTAGACAAGCCGCTAGATTGATCTAGAAGTAGCAAACGCAACTCCTGCTTATACAGGGTGAGTCAGGAGGAAAGCTACATGGTACTTATGAGGGGTGATAAATTGGTGATTCTGGACAAAAAAGTTTATATGAACGTATACCCTATTTATTTATTTATTTATTTATTTATTTATTTATTTATTTATTTATTTATTTATTTATGCCTATAACAGGGCAAAGCCCCAATTACAATACACAGTACAGATATTCGTTAAAAAATACAGAATTGCATATAACATGAAAAAAGAGATGAAACAGATACAAGTGTAAATACAAATTAAAATGGAAAATGAGAAAAGGAAAAAAAAAAAAAGAACAGACAAATATTCTTAACAGTATCTGACATACAGTTGTTTGAAAATCACGGACCTCAGTATCGTTCCTTCATCAGCACTCACATGCGGACGCAACCAAAACGACATTAGGAGTAGAATCAATTAAATGTATCCTGTTCGTTGGATCGGTCGGGGTGGAGTCGTTTATTGGCCACCGAGGTCACCCGACTTTACTCCATTGGATTACTGTGTGTGGGATTGCCTTAAGCGCAAAGTGGAAACAAGGTAGAAACTTCTCGCTCGCATTTTACATGCCTGTGATCAAATAAAGGAATATCCGAATCAGCTTAGATCAGCAACACAGCAGCTGCAAAGTGCATTTCAGTTGACTGTGGACTTTTTGAACATGCTCTGTAAAGGAAAGTACACAATTAAACAGAACATATGGTAACAATATTTTAATTTAGTATCATCTGCACTTTTTCCCGTTCCTCATTGTTTCCATTAGTTTTCTCCGAAACCGTTCAGAACAGGACATATGTTCATGTAAACTTTTTTGTTCAGAATCACCAATATTATCATCCTTCAAACCGTGTATCTTTCCTCCTGACTCACCCCGTATACTGCGTTCTGGTGTGAGTTGTAACTCCACCACGGTTCACTGATAGGGATGATTCATCACTATCTCAAGGTCGACTTGGTTGGCGAGTGGTATAGTGCTGGCCTTCTATGCCCAAGATTGCTGGTTCGATCCCGGGCCAGGTCGATGGCATTTAAGTGTGCTTAAATGCAACATTCTCATGTCAGTATATTTACTGGCATGTAAAAGAACTCCTGCGGGACAAAATTCCGGCACATCCGACGACGTTGATATAACCTCTGCAGTTGCGAGCGTCGTTAAATAAAACATAACATTTCACTATCTCAATCACCAATATAATAAACATTAATCAATATATTAAAATGAGTTACATGAATAGAAGCCATCTATAAGACAATAGAAACAAGAACTCAACAATAGTAAAAACGGCCTACTGATATATCCAAAGATCCTACACACGCAATATGACTACAGATGTTAAAGCATGTATAAATAAACTTAACAAAAATATCTACAGCAACTGTTTTAACACGGCTTCCATGTATAAATATGTAAATCACTGAAATAAGAGAGCATCAAAATAGAGTATTCATTTATTATTTAACACGCCATCATTAGTTCATTACTATTGAAATTGTCTGTATGAAGAGACGATATTCCGGGTAGAGGGATGATTTCTTTCTGGAAATACTACTGTGCACATGACCCCTTAAAATTAAAAAAATAAATGAGGTTGAATCCACCGACATAATAATTACCGGTATTGGCTGCGCATTCCATTTGATCACTATTATAGTAGAAGCATAATCTGAGCCACAAATGAGCAAATTAATTTTCTTATCTGAGGAATGCATTGCCGGTCAGCTTCGACAAACTTTTCAAGTTAAAAATCCATAAAAGTTTTACTAAAAAGATTATAACCCATGTGCATAATTCTCGATTAAATTTATTTGTAGATAATGTATTATGAACCATACTCATACATTAGTTTAGGAAAAATCACTCTATACCAGTGATGTTAATGCAAGCGCATTTATCTGACCTTGACGTCGTGCGCGGGCATCAAGCGCTAGGTATGCTAGGAGGAATAAGCAGCCTGTTGGATTAAGAAAACAGTGGTGCACAAACTTCAAACGGAACGTGAAATTTTATGTCGTTATTTTTATATGGCTTCTTTCGGTTTGATATTATCTATATTGTCTGTAAAACAAAAGTACTAACACCAAATGCTTAATTTTTCAGTTGTGTTTTAAACGTTAATAACATAATAAAGAGTTAAGAAGGAATATTCACATAAATTCCATAGTAGTTTAATTATACTGTACTAAGTGGTTGAAACACATCATTCATAAAGAAAGTAATATCCCAAAATAAGAGATTGAGTATGACGTGGTAAGTTGATATTGATGGTGTTTTAGCTTATAAAAGTAATCAATAAAGTAATCAAAACAATATTATAGTTCAAAGCAAAGTTATCTAGGTATATGTTTTAACTGTAACTAATATTACATAACAAAACTCGTATCGCATTATGCTTTTAAGGTGATGTTGGTGAGCAACTTCTTATCATCAGAATTAAATTATTTTCTCCAAACCTGCTGAAGCCATAGAACTGACATGTTTACAACGCATGGGCACATATATTTTGCTTATTGTGTTGTATTGTATTTATTAACATTCCATGGTATTCATACATTGCTTCACTGCTAGAATATGGAACAAGTCAAAAAACTTAATAACTATTATAAAGTCTTAATTTATAGTCACAATCTAGATTAAATATATACAGAAGAGATTTACAATATAGTCTACTAGTACATTATGATGTAACAGTCGTTGCTTTGTTAATTAATTTTCTTACAAGCATTTTCCATGTTAATATTTTCAAGATTTGTGATACACTATCTTCGGTAATACGTATTTTCGGTATATTAGAATTACGAAAACATTGTTTCAGTACCTGTAAGGTTATTAAATAAATAGGCCTATATCTGAAAATTTCACTTTTCTATAAAAAAAAAAGAGTAGAGAAAATATTCCTTTTGAATAAAAAAGCAAACTTGTGAAAAATGAGTATTAAACTGAAAACTTACATTCTTATAATGTACTTATACTTCTCAGACAAATCTAAAAATTAACATGGATACAGTTTTAATAAATGCTCTTCCATTTATCTATTGAATCAGTGCTGGCCATCCCTGAATACAGCTCGACCAAGCGACATATACCACCTCTTTCGTCTGTCTCTTTCCTTTCCTCATTAAAGCGCTCAGGCTCTCCTGAGCTCTAAAGCGCGCGCTTGCTCCTATGGGCATCAATTGACATGACTGCTCTATACAGACGGACAAGCAGACAGACACTTTGTTTATTATTTGTTTACCGATGCAAAATTTCTGCATGAGAACAGATCCAATCTGGAGTTTATTTTAGACGTCATTTCTTGGAGGTCACTTTGAAATCGACTTACTGATGCAATTCGGCTGCATCCATTGCATGAGTTACTGTGGTGTATTATATTAATTCCAATAGTGGAAAGACAATACATCATTAAACATAAAGAACCGCAATCGAATTGTATTAGTGTTAGTCGTGCCGCTACACTGAAGTGGTAACCTGGAGATCACTAGATAATTACACATGCTAAATGGAGCAATTTATCTCCAATGGGGCGCACAGGCATTGCAGAGTGTCTCAAGGTTGTTGTATTGCTAGGTAACGATCGCCCGAAAAACTAATCTAATTGATTTATCACTGTTAATACCCGTGCTTGCAGAATATGCTATCTGCATACATTTTCACTGTAATTATTCTGTTCTTGCAAACTTCCCGCATCATTCCGTGGTCGTAATAGTCTGTCTTGTTAATTGCTTTGCACCATCATCTGCTGTAATACATCACGGAGTGTGGTATGTGCCCTACTTTTGTAGTTCGATTAATTTTGTTGATAGGCTATAATCTGTAACATTGTAACATATATACGTGAATGTAATCAAAGTTGGCTGTAACATTCATGTTTATTTCTCGTAATCAGCAGAATGAATTCTCAAATTACGAGTTTCAATTGTTTTACAGTGCTGTTTTATAGAATATTCTCCTCAGCCCAAATTTCTTTGGATTTTTACTTTCCCTCCTATCAAGTTCTCTTTCTCTCCTTTCTTTCTTTCTTTCTTTCTTCCTTTCTTTCTATCTTTCACTCTCTCTCTTTCTCTCTTTTTTCTTTCTTTCTCTCTTTCTTTTTCTCTCTCTTTCTCTCTCTCTCTTTCTTTCTTTCTTTCTCTCTTCTTTGTCTCTTTCTTTTCTCTCTCCTCTCTCTCTCTTTCTTTCTTTCTTTCTTTCTTTCTTTTTTCCTCTCTTTCTCTCTTCTTTCTTTCTTTCTCTCTTTCTTTTTCTCTCTCTTTCTCTCTTTCTCCCTTTCTGTCTCTTTTTCTTTCTTTCTTCCTTCTTTCTCTCTTTCTTTCTCTCTTTTTTCTCTCTTTCTTTCTTTCTCTCTTTCTTTGTTTCTTTCTCTCTTCCTCTATTGCTTCCTTTCTCGCTTTCTTTCTTTCTTTCTTTTTCTTTCTTTCTTCCTTCCTCTCTTTCTCTATTTCTTTCTTTCTTTTTTCTTTCTTTCTTTCTTTCTCTCTCTATGTGGCATATTTATTACATAGCCTTTCCTGGAGTTGTGTTGAAAATTCCAAGATAAGTGGACAGAAACTTCATCGTATGGAACATTTTTTTGGTATAAAATTGTGGAAAAATGATATTGGCTAGCAAAACATACTTTAAATCATAGCTGCTTTAAATTCTTGCCCACATACCTACATCTAAATAACTTAAAACCCTCCTGGTACATATGTGGGACCCTATTGTTTCTTCTTCTTCTTCTTCTTCTTCTCGTCGCTGGCAGAAGTTTGTAAAAACATGAAAACCAAAAATCTCATTTTTTTCCTCACATTTTTGCCAAGTTTTCACTCTTAATTAACCGTGCATTTAATCACAAAACGTAATATAGCTTTTCTATTTATTTAAGTGTACCTTATCACCCATTTCAGTCTGCAGAATTATTTCACTTCCACCCTGTATTTTTTTTACTTTGAAAGTAGAAGTTGGGTTACTTAAAATTTATGTTTGACGATTCCCAAGACTTGACTGCTAGTGGTACAAGAACATCTTCTATATTCTACATCTATCATCTCTCTGTGTATTTTGTTGAAGAAACAAAGTATGGAAAAAAAAACTACCAGTGGAACCTGGCAGATAATCTCGTGACCCACGCTTTTCACTCTATCCCTTTGTTTTTCTAATCCTCTGGATAGAGGGGCAGTCAAGATCTCTTGAGCGGGATCAACTCCCCCCATTTCATCCTCTCCCTCTTCTCAACCTCGCCTCAGGGTTATTTGTAAACGTTAAACGCCATTATGCCTTCCTTCAAGTCTGGTACTGATTTCCGTTTTCCGAAGCTGCTGAGTGGGGGAATAATCTCATATCTTTGGTGGTGATATTTGAAGTGGTGTTATAACATTTAGGAACTGGACTTAAGCGGATGTTCTACTTAAATTTGTTATTAACGACGCTATACCTACTACTAGTTTACCTAGCACTTGTGGAATTGAAGTCAATCAAATAATATTTTGAGCTCAGACAATTCTCCATACATTACCTAACATTTGTCTTGCAGTAAGGAATTAATTCATTCATATTCATAGTTTCATAGAACTTGATTAATTCTAGTATTGTGGCATTTAATCAATTAATCTAATCGATTAGTCGATCAATCTCTGTTGTAAGATTAATCGATCAAAATATTTAATCGAGTAATCGAGTCGATTAAAATTAATCGGTTGTAATTTATATTAATTATTATTTTGTTAATACAAACTCATACTAAAAATTCCGACAATATTTCTCTCTCGGAAATTGCTTACGTAAAAGCACAAGAGTACTGTTATTTTCTAACTGTAAACCAGGTAGAGTAGCAAAATCTTTGCACAAATACTTCAGAAAGAGATGGAGATATGAGGACAGTGTTGAAAGTTGAAACACAATGCGAAACCCTTATTAAGTTTTACGGTTTTCCAAGAAAACTTCCCACTTTGTTGTCAGCTCATCTTCCTAGCATATGAAATACATACTTTTCTGGGATTCGTCCCCCTCATCCCTTTCAAAATAGCCATATCTATATTGTGTGCAAGTAAGAACGTAACTACCTTCTTCTCTTTTTAAAATCTGGTAATTCGATTACAATAGGCGCCAGTCTTCTATTTCGACCGCTGTAGTTTTGCAGTTGCAGTTTCTGTACTGAGTTTCTATATTAAGGTTGTGTGTTTAATTTGATAAAGAAAAAAAAATCAGTTTTCTGTAGATTGTGAAAAGTGTAAACTCCATTATGTCATCTGAGAATTTGAGAGGTAAACTCGGTGAAACGTTTGGATTTAAATTTGAACGATCGTGGACAGAAAAAAAGTTTTTTCGTGTTTAGTGATGCAATAAACATTGTTACTAAACGTAGAGCGGCACTTAATTCGGAGTATGTGAATGCACTCACATGTTTAAAATCATGGATGAAGCAGTATTAACTAGGTGAGTCTTCATACTTTTTGTTATTTATGTTTGTCTCAAAAACTCCCGAAGAAATTGACAAAATAAATTATAAGCCTCATAATTAATATGTTAGTAAGTAATTAAAATAGTTGTTTTGTGATATAACGATATATATATATATATATATATATATATATATATATGCAACATTAATTTAATACTTATGCTTATCACCGAACACAAGTTAAATTTAACAATCATTGTATATTACAGTATATTAAAACATTTTTTCAACTCTACCAAAACTCGATTAATCGATTAAATTCAAATGGTTAATCGATTAAATATTTTGATCGATCAGCAGCACTAGTTCTGACACATATACTGCTAATACAAATGCTATTTAACATTGTTAACAATTAAGAGTTGTGCAGAAGGAAAATTGGGCAATGTTACGAACTTGATTTCAAGTAAGCCGTTCACTCGTATTTTGTCCTTGTATATTTCGGAAAAAGAAAAGTGCGCGGGATATTCGAGAAAATACGGTATTTTATAATGGGTGTCTAACTATAGAGCCTACTTCTTCTTTATTTGAACCTTAGCCATTAAATTGGCAAAGTATGTATGTATGTATTTATTTACACTGCAAGTGGGCATGCACCCGGTGGCAGTGGTATACACAATATAAACAGTTCACAATAAAGAAATGATAAGCAATATTTACAATACACAATACAATTATACAATACACAATAGGCCTACAATTTTATACACAATACAATAAGAATACACAATATAATTTAACACAATAATAATAAAACAAATAAAATACCTAATTTTACATTACAACCTACATTATTATGTACAGGCCCTACATAAGTTTCAATAGTCTTTCACTTTATTCTCATCTCACTCACTGTAGTGGCACTAGACGCATTTCACTGACACTTTAGCACACATTTCACTGACACTATAGAACACATTTCATTGACGCTATAAATTATCACTGATCGGAACTATTCACTGCACTGTAAAACCATAACTTCACTGACTCACCTCGCTTCACTGATACAACAGTTCAAATAAGTCAAATAATTACACCCTTATGCATACTGTACTTATAAACAGAACTACATTTAAACTAAACATTTCTAGTCTAAGACCCACTTACACGCTATTTTTAAATAATTTACAATTCAAACCAAGGAAGTAACTCGTCAGGCTAAATAAATACATGTCACCTTAAAAAATTAAATGTTAAATGTCGCCTTAATTTTAATTTGCACTTTATACACAACTTTTTAAATTATTCTTGAATCTCCTTAAGGAAGGACAGCCCTCAAAGACCGCTGCAGGTAGGTCATTCCAATCATTTATAGTTCTATTTAAAAATGAGAATTTATCTACATCCTTTTTCTGTTTCCTACATTTGATTTTAAAATCATGATCGTTCCTACCATAGTACGTTGGCTTTTCTAACCGAGCCGTTATGTCTACCCATGCTTTCTGACCTAGATGTGCTCTATACAATGATGTTATTCTAGTTTTCCTACGTCTGTTTTCCTAAGTTTCCCATTTAAGTTCTTTTATCCTATAGGATGCAACAGGTTAATAGGATATATGCTATAATTTTAATAGAACAATACAAAAAAAAATTGGTAGGAAAATTAACATCTCACAATACTATAATATTACACACAACATATAAAATATGGACATTGCGATAGTTGTTTCACACATTGAAAGACACTCTTTCAGCTCTCCCAATGACAGGACTGCCTCATTGGACAAAGAATAATAAACATATTGAGTGAAAACAAAAACAGACCACAAAAGAGAAATGAGGGGAACGAACAAAAGGGAAAATTAAGTACAGGAAAGATAATAGCATGCCTACACTGGTGGCCATAATTCTGGAAACTTTTTGTTTTTGTACTGAATTATTATAACATCTGCATTGATTCATAGATTTATACAATTGAAAATGTTACTCGTGACTGATTCGTTAATTATGGGGTTATAATAAAGATATTATATTAAATCCTGAATATTTTAACAATAAATAATCATTTCTATGTGGTAAATTATGTTCTTGTCGTTTGGAAGAGTTTCTTTGATCTTTCAATGCTAATCGACAAATCTGCCTCACATCTCTCGGACTTACTTTAGGTTTTCTACCAGTCCTAAGTGTTCCATTACAAGATTTTGTGGATTTGTACTTCCGCCATACCTTCTGGATGCCAGACACTGTAGCACCATTACCAACTTTTCTTCCAATTTCCTTGAATGTGTAGCCTTCTTCTCGAAGCGCGACTGCCCTAGAAGGTGTCCAGTCCTTTCGTGGATCCATTGTGATAAAATGATCAATAAAATTTGTTGTAAAGCAATCAGATATTAACCTAACGAAATCTTAAGTCAGACTAATGATAGAAACACACTAATAATGTCCACATTTTATGCTAACAGTGCTCAACAATGCTTCTACCGATGAACAATAATCTTAAAATCAAAAATGGGCCAGTTTATATTACAGTAAATAATGGGAAATTATAATGAAATCTGAAATTAATATTTAGATCTTAAACGACAAGAACATAATTTCCCACAAAGTAATGATTATTTATTGTTAAAATATTCAGGATTTAATATAATACCTTTATTATAACCCCATAATTAACGAAACAGTCATGAGTAACATTTTCAATTGTATAAATGTGTGAATCAATGCAGATGTTATAATAATTCAGTACAAAAACAAAAAGTTTCCAGAATTATGGCCACCAGTGTATAACAGGCCTAAACATAGTAAACAAACAGATTAGACATTCGAAGAAAAGTATCCCTTTTAGGAAACAAAGTACAGATGGTATTTTAAAAATGGCAAGTGATCCTCTGATAGTGGCAAGGGAAACATCACGAATGAACGGTTTAATAAACTAGTGTGAGAAATGAAATTTGCCAATTTAAGGGTTGGGGAGACTGTTGTACCTTTCAACACGTTTCACCTTTCTTTTTTTTTTTTTAATTTGGGAAATGAAATTTTTAAAATGAAAAAATGCTTGAAATAATTATTGAAGATTCATTTACAACTTCTTGTATGTATTTTCCTGTTTTACAGATCTATTAAGGATGGAAAAAAATAAAATGAAGGAATATGAAATGTGTTCAAAGGTACAACAGGTTCATGTACTTTCGAACATAACCTCTTGTACCTTGCAAAACATGGCATATAGGTGGGAATATAGCTGTAAAAACTGACAATCATATTTAAAATGTATTTGCAATCATGAACCAGAGCAGGTTGAGATTTTATTTCCTGGAGCAGCAATAACTGCTTCAACAGCTTTCTTCAAGGCATCCGGATCAATTGGGGACCTTTCAACTCCAAACTTATTTCGTGACATGACCTTAAAATAAAACAAAAACAAAAACCGATAGTATCGTGTACCTTGGTACATGTTCCATGGTACAAGATGTTTTGTGTTCAAAGGTACAAGAGGTGCTAGTTTAAACAAATATGGCTCTCAAAACTAGAGATTCGAACACATTTTGGAAATTGAAATACGTTATTACACACCAGACGATAGGTAACACACTGTACTCGATAGATAGTAACAAATACAATCTGGTTTTGTTTTAGAAAACATATATCAATGAACGAAATGTTTACTTTTGGTACTAAAAATTGTTTTGTCCATAGAACTCATAACTTTACAATAAATCAAACCGAAACTATGACCAGAGCTACTTAGCGGCTTTCTGTACAATCTACTTCAGTTTGAGTTCCCTAGATAGCAGCAAAAATTATAAAAACAAAAAATGTACAAAGGTATACAATGCTGAAGGTACAACAGTCTCCCCTATGTGAAAATTCACGTGAAATAAGACTGACCAGCTGACGATCTCTTCCGATGACAATTTCGATTACTGGTAAAATTCATGTTATAGGAATAATAAGTTAATTAAGTAGTAAAATATTGCTGTAATCGAAAAGTATTGGAAATAAATTTGAATAAGGAACAAAAAAAAGTTTTCTTCCCAGGCAGGATTCGAACCACGAAAGTCTTAGTTACCAGTCTATCGTGCTCTGGAGTGAACAAGACTCTGAAATCAGCTACAAGGGTCGGTCCGGTTTTTTTGCCGCTACTGTACCTTCGAATATACCATCTTGTACCTTCAAAACCATTGCTTATAGGTGGGAATATAGCTGTAAGAAGTGACAATATTTTTTTTAAAAATGTATTTGCAATCATAAACCAGAGCAGGCTTCTCTGATTGAGATTTTATTTCCTGGAGGAGCAATAACTGCTTGAACAGCTTTCTTCAAGGCATATGGATCAATTGGGGGCCTGATAACCCCAAACTTACTTCGTGACATGATCTTAAAATAAAAGAAAAAGAAAAACCGATAGTATCGTGTACCTTGGAACATGTTCCATGGTACAAGATGATTTGTGTTCAAAGATACAAGAGGGCGCACGTTTAAACAAATATGGCTCCCAAAACTAGAAATTCGAACAAATCTTGGAAATTAAAATATGTTATTACTCACCAACGATAAGGAACATGTTGTACTCGATAGATAGTAACAAATACAATTTGGTTTTATGTTAGAAAACATATATCAATGAACGAAATGTTTACTTTTGGAAAAAAAAAAGATTTTGTCCACAGAACTCGCACTTTGCAATAAATCAAACCGAAACTACGACCAGAGCTACTTAGCGGCTTTCTCTACAATCTACTTCAGTTTGAGTCCCCTAGATAGCAGCAAAAATTATAAAAACAAAAAATGTTCAGAGGTACACAATGCTGAAGGTACAACAGTCTCCCCTATGTGAAAATTCACGTGAAATAAGACTGACCAGCTGACGATTTCTTCCGATAGTCGATTCGGAGAGATTTGCAAAGAGCTAAATAGCTATTAGCTGAACCTTTCTTCACGTTTGTTGTTTAAACTCATTCCTCCATTCCGATTTGACATTCTGTTGCAAAAGGGTTATTCGTGGGACTAAATAGGAGTTGCGGCACCAGTTCGTCTGGCTCGCTGACTTCGGATAATGACAAACTTTGTGTATGAGCCCATTTCTGAACAGAAAATAAAACTGAATGGGACTCGTATACGATGAGCAGAGAAAAGAAGGATTTTAAATCTCCTGGGGATGGCGTAATAGATTCCGGGTGGAGATTAAGGCATTTACCCCTCTTCACCCCTACATCGTGCCTGCGCATTGTTGCTGTGAGGAGATGAGACACGATGTTGCTGTAGGAGAATAAAAGACATGCGTGATACAGTGTTGCCAAGTCTGTGTCCTATATTTCATATAAAATTTAAAAATCTTACAAATAATAAAATAAGTTAAACACATTAACAGAAATGGGCTTAGAACATTCTAGTTCTCTCTATTACAAATTATTTACAAATTACAAATTTATTTACAATTTACATTTGAATTGAATACATATGCATAGATACCCGAAATGAGCATAATGCTCGTGCTCGGGTACAGTCCAGTAGTCTACATAAATTTTACAGAGTTCAAATAATAATGCTGATGATATAAATAATAGTAACAATAATAATAATAATAATAATAATAATAATAATAATAATAATAATAATAATAATAGAATAATCGTGACACAAATGATACAAAGATTGTAATACAAAATAATTCATTAATAATAATAATAATAATAATAATAATAATAATAATACTGATAAAACAAAAATATTTACAATAATAAAATAAATACTAAGACGGATAAAATAAAATATAAAACCACTAGCGAGAGTTAACACAACTTAAATAAGCATATAATAACCGGAAAAAATGCCAAACTCGAAAATCAACAGAAAAGTTCGTTGTATCGCAGACGACAGCAACCGCCGTATTGACATTGTGTTGTGCATTAATGGAAGTAGTGGGGAGCTGAAAGTCTAGGTAACTGCCGTTCTCTTAGAATCTTCTCGTAAAATCATGGGAAGTTAATGCTGAAAAAACAAAATGTCTACGAGTCAAACTGTTCATTATTACCAGGATAAATACAAATAATACTGAAATATATTAATCGAGTTTCAGTTATAGATCTCTCCTTTTGTGCAAGAGGTATCATATCAAAATATTTTATGAATGGCGGGGAAAATATAAATTTCAATAACTTTCTAGTGACAAGAGATAGTGACAAGTACAATCAAGTGTATCTGTGGCGATGCTAAGGAATCATTTATTGAAGATATACACTGTTATTAATTTAAGAAAATGATCTATTTATATTTATTACAATGTTTTATCTTATAGGGTACTTGCATCAGATAAATAAAATAAAAATTAGTAACATATAATGATAGTAACACTTAAAAAAAAGTTATAATAAAATTTATCAAATATCATACAAACATTTTCATTTTATTTTTAAACTTAAGAATGTGTAAGTTGCTTAGGTATGGATTATTTTTCAATACTGAATTGTATAGTCTTGGTATTAAATCTCAAATATTTCTATTATCACCATCTCATTTGTTTTTTCACAGTTTTAATAATATTCATAAGTAAGCAAAATATTCATGAACTAACAGCTCACTCGTTGCAAAATTGTGTCAATGAAACTGTTCTTCTTGTCCACAACCCAGTTTTGCCATCCGATAGTTACATTATTAAGAACAATTTGTGTAGTCGATTATTGTTCACTTTAAGTTGCAGGTACTACATCATATGTTTTCATTTTTCGATCAATTTATAAGCAACTTTTGTTACGAGTAAATGTATCAAGGGAAAACCAAAATCTGTAGCCCATCTTCGAACTACAGCGTGTTCAAAATACTTTGTGTTAGATTTACTTGCAACATCCATAGATCTGACCGTATCTCAGCTTCACTTAACATGCTGTCCTGGCTTCGTCTCAAACAACGAAGAACATTCATTCTCTCACCTTACTTTTCAATAGTTGTATCACAGTCTAGTATATACAGTCGCGAAGCTTGGGGTGATTTTTTGCATTTCTCGCGATAGTTGCTAGCCGCTTGGAGCGCTTTTGTACTAGGAACAATAGACTGTGTCACTGGCATCGTGATCTAATACAGACCTTAAGGCAGACCATGTGACTCGCTTAACCCGATCACCAAGAGAGGCGTTTCAACCATATAAATTAATTGGAATGCATAAAAAGTAACATATATTTCTCTAAAATGTAGTGTAATTACATTAATAAAATTTAAAACAATGATTCGGAGACACTTGAGATATAATTCCTTGCGAGTTAAGATGTAATATTATTTTGGTGTGCAAATTACGTTTGTATGTGTAATAGACCTACCTGCCTTTATTTCGATTAAATATTGCGAAATTCTTGTACATTCATTTATGCACGATTCAATAATTTTCAATTGCACCGCACGATATGTTGAAATTATAGGTTATGTTTACTGTCCCTGTTGCCCCTTTCTGTCTAATTTTAGTGGTCTCCAATGCCCTGCCATTCATATGGAAATATTATAGGTTATGTTTACTATATCTTATATTCCTAAATTCGCAATTATACATTATAATTAAGCATAATGTCATGTATGATACTCCGCACATTCAATTTGTCTGTACTTATTTTAATACTACAATTTGAGTATTGAATTATTGTATTTATCTACTACCTAAGAGACGAAGTAACAATCGTACGTACACTAATTTCATAAGAGTGGAATGATACATTTTCTGTCTTTATCAAGGAAGGTAGATGTGCTATATTAAAATCACAATATAAATTCTTTTTTATTAAACCTCAAAATAGCTTCCATTCTAAACTTAAAATGTTGATGCTAAAAGATTATGTTAACATGTAAAATTTTCTTTACATTAAAATAACACGGTTTTGTAATTATTTCTGCAACATATTATGCAACAAGAAGTAAAGGGAACTTATGGACACATTACACTAAATAAAACTTAGCTATGATACGCAATGAAATTATAATATAATAATTCACTGAGCTCCATACACTGAAATAGAAAACCCGAACATATATTACGGCCAGGAAGATGAGTTTATAAAATATAATATATACTTTATGAAAATAATATATAAACCTTATGTATTTCGTATTTCAATAGTGGAAGGAATGTGTTAATTTTTCAAAAGAACACGATATCGAAAGTATAATACATTTTATCGTCTGCTAGGGAAAGAGTCTGTGATGAGGCGATAGTAGCGATCCTGGTGCCTAGCAACTATCTATGGATTCTTATTTCAACTGTCTATGTTTGCATATTTAGTAAGTATTGAGCTCGCAACTGTATATACTAAACTGTGGTTGTATCACAACTGACATTCTTAAGAATGTATATTTGACACTATTTCAGTGTCATATAAATAGAGGGCCTATTCTGTTGTATATTTGATTACGTATTGTTTCCAAATCACATAAGCATTAACATAAGAGTTTTGTTTTGCAAACTTTTATGTTAATGTCTAACGGTAATGTTAATGTCAGTGTTTATGTGAATCATTGTGAATGATCCCTTTTGGTAACCTGACTGCAAACTTCTGTGTTTATGTTACGTTTATGTATAATTAACAGCATTATATATTTATTTGACAATCTGATTTATATTAGGATTTGCAAATTAAATTACCTGTAGTAATTAGAGATCTACCAGATAGAATTTTTAAGCATGTTATACATGAATAGCTAATTATAGGACTTAAACTTATCAGTAAATTTATTGAGATCGAAATGAATTTTTCTTCCTTTTGAATGGACATCTTGATGATGTCATTTTCGACTTTGCACGTATTAATCTCTGGCAAATAAAACATTATTGTTATTATTATCATTATCATCTGGAATTGAACGGGTTACATCAGCTGCTTGTCTATGCCGATGACGTGAATATGTTAGGAGAAAATCCACAAACGATTAGGGAAAACACGGGAATTTTACTGGAAGCAAGTAAAGAGATAGGTTTGGAAGTAAATCCCGAAAAGACAAAGCATATAATTATGTCTCGTGACCAGAATATTGTACGAAATGGAAATATAAAAATTGGAAATTTATCTTTTGAAGAGGTGGAGAAGTTCAAATATCTGGGAGCAATAGTAACAGATATAAATGATACTCGGGAGGAAATTAAACACAAAATAAATATGGGAAATGCCTGTTATTATTCGGTTGAGAATCTTTTATCATCCAGTCTGCTGTCGAAAAATCTGAAAGTTAGAATTTATAAAACAGTTATATTACCGGTTGTTCTCTATGGTTGTGAAACTTGGACTCTCACTTTGAGAGAGGAACAGAGATTAAGGGTGTTTTTGAGAATAAGGTGCTTAGGAAAATATTTGGGGCTAAGCGGGATGAAGTTACAGGAGAATGGAGAAAGTTACACAACACAGAACTGCACGCATTGTAATCTTCACCTGACATAATTAGGAACTTAAAATCCAGACGTTTGAGATGGGCAGGGCATGTAGCACGTATGGGCGAATCCAGAAATGCATATAGAGTGTTAGTTGGGAGACCGGAGGGAAAAAGACCTTTAGGGAGGCCGAGACGTAGATGGGAGGATAATATTAAAATGGATTTGAGGGAGGTGCGGTATGATGATAGAGACTGATTAATCTTTCGCAGGATAGGGACCGATGGCGGGCTTATGTGAGGGCGGCAATGAACCTTCGGGTTCCTTAAAAGCCATTTGTAAGTAAGTAAGTCAGCGATAATAACCTGTTTATCTGCGAACATGAAAATAAATACTGTATGTGATTTTATCCTTTCGCCTAAAACAGCTTATGACCTGAAAAAAGTAATATATTATGTTTCCAATTTTTCTCTCTTCTAAGAACCTAATTCTCAGAACCAAAACGTATCTATTGCTGGCTTTGACTTAATATAAACTCAGTAATACATTTATTGACATGGCTTTCCTGCAATACAAAATTCATTCACTACTTTCTAAATTTAATTTTTTTCCGTAAATTCTAAAATAAAGAAAGGTTTTGGTTTTATATGAAGATGTCGTTGGTTTCTTGGTAAAAGTGACCAAGTCGCACCCCAAACTTCCAAGCATTATGAAGATTACAGACATAATTTTATATTAAAAACTAATAATATAGCACATTTACTTTCAAAATAACTTAGTAGTAACATGTAAAGAAATACAGTTATCTTTGGATGGATCATTAAACCTTTAAATCCCTTTTCGCAACAATTTTGCATTTTGGACTTGATCACTTTTACCAAGAAACCGACGATGTACTGTTATAGGATACAGTAACTTAAAGACTAAAAACTATATTTAGGTCGTTGTTGCAATAACACTCTCCTCTCTTCGGACCTATACCAACGTTCTCTTCGGATCTGGGTTGTCGCTCGAGGCCATTTCTAAATCTCCCCCGCATTCTCTATGTGCTCGCGTATTATAAATTTGATACACACACAATACCGCCGCGACCGTCAGTCTTGTATGACGAGAGTGGGGAAGGGATTAGGATTAAGCTTTTTACTTAAAGAGAAACTCGAGGTCCCGGAAAAATTTAGTCCCTCCAGTTTCAAGACCCATTCACAATGAAACTTAAACAGAAAAGTAACATAATAATAATAATAATAATAATAATAATAATAGTTTTATTTTCTCTGGCAGAGTTAAGGCCATCAGGCCTTCTCTTCCACTCAACCAGGATCAAATCACACACAAAAATACATACCGGTATACAAATATTAACTTAAAATAATAATAATAATAATAATAATAATAATAATAATAATAATAAAATAAAAAAGAGAGATTTAATACATATACGCAATCAGTATTAACTTAAAAATAATAATAATAAAAAAATAAATATAATAAAAAGAGATTGAATACATAATCACAAACAGGAAAATACATTCTAGTATACAAGTATTAACTTAAAAAAAAGGATTAATACATATGAATATAATCTCACAACTAAACAAATAGTACAATTGGTATGATCAGTACAGCACGTGTTACATTGAGACAATGACAATTACCTACTAATATCTAGGTAAATGGAAAAATAAAGTAATGACTTTAAAATGGTATTAATAATAATAATTTATTTATTTATTTACTTATATTTAATGTGCTATACAACAGCCAGAGGCCAATTACAGTTCAGCACAAACAATGTAAAAAAACATTAGCAATAATTTACAATAAAAGTACAGAGAAATAATTAAATTAATGGCAATTAATTAAAATGATAATTACAAATGCGATAATGGAATCATAAATGAAGTATGGAATCATGTAAAATAATATTACAAAGATATACAAGATTATAATACAACGACAATAATGACAATGAATGGACGGGATAAAATGGATGACCAAACTACATAGCATAATGAGCGAGAATAATATTAAAATACATATTTAAACAAAATATATAAATGAAAACTGATATAAAACTTCAAAATTACACATTAATTGGATTCAAGCTTGATCCATGCAAATTAGCATATTTTATACATCTGCAGACCGGAGAGAGAGATTTAGAATTTCTATTGTAAAACATTTTATGATATCTTAAACCCTTAGCAGGAATACGAAGACTGATATTGCTTTGGAAAGATTCACAATCAATATCACCCTTAAGAACTTTACAAAAAAATAAGTAATCAAGATCTTGACGTCTGGCAAATAAACTACAGCAATTAAAATATTTGCAGTTAATCTCATATTTATAATCATCAGAATTAGGTAAAAATCTATAAGAACAAAGGGAAATAAATTTTCTTTGAATATTCTCAAGGTTAGCCGAGTCAGTGGAAGTAATAGAGTTCCATACTACAGATGCATACTCAAGCTTGGGTCTGACCAATGTATAATATAAAATTAACAAACACATAGAAGTAGAAATAATAATAATAATAATAATAATAATAATAGTAATAATAATAATAATAATAATATAAACACAGAAGTTTGCGGTCAGGTTATTTAATCGGGCCATTCACAATGATTTACATAAACACTGACATTAACATTACCGTTAGACGATAACATGAAAGTTTGCAAATTCCAAACTTTCATGTTATGCTTATGTGATTTGGAAACAATACACCATCGTACAACGCTGAAGTATACAATACCGTGGCTAACGAGAAAGACAGGCTACGGCGCGACGTCACATTCTTAGTCATAACATGGCCAACATTGAACAAGTTATATACAAATACACGTTTAACATGAGTTTAATATAGAAATTCCTTTGCTTTTTTAGAACTTTGAACATGTATTTATATTAGGCGATTGTCAAGAGGGCCATGACTAGACAATGATAACCACGTGACTTCAATTCGTGCCGAAGCCTGTCTTTCTCGTTAGCCACGATACGATACAATATGACGTCGTTGTTATGTTTCCATAGTTACCTAATATTTTTGCGGTTATGTTAAGAATGTAAACTTTACTGTAAAATCAAAAGTCATACCATCATACACGATGGGGACAAAAGTAAAACGTTAAAAGAAAAACACTATTTTAATTTCCGAAGTTCAGTGACATATTCTACATGCCGGTGTAAACTATCTCTGATACAGAACAATTTTTGAAAGTGTCTTTGGCATTATCGTCGAAATAAAGCGTAGAAGCTGGATGAGAATACATAGGCCCTATTAAAACTTGGGAAAAAGTCATGTTGACCATTTGAACATTTTTCTTTAAGAAATGTTTTGCTGTAACATTGAAAAATTAATTTGATATTTAAAACGCTTGTTTCATTAATAGATTGATTTCATTGATATAGTTTAATATGCATAATATACTTATAAACAGATTGAATTTGTCTATTAACGGTGGATACTTTACTGCCAGAGAGGGTTTGGAATTGAACGAGTTACATCAGCTGCTTGTCTATGCGGATGTTGGGAATATGTTAGGAGAAAATCCACAAACGATTAGGGAAAACACGAGAATTTTGGTTGAAGCAAGTAAAGCGATAGGTTTGGAAGTAAATCCCGAAAAGACAAAGTATATGATCATGTCTCGTGGCCAGAATATTGTACGAAATGGAAATATAACATTTGGAGATTTATCCTTCGAAGAGGTGGAAAAATTCAAATATCTTGGAGCAACAGTAACAAATATAAATGACACTCGGAAGGAATTTAAACGCAGAATAAATATTAGAAATGCCTGTTATTATTCGGTTGAGAAGCTTTTGTCATCTAGTCTGCTGTCAAAAATCTGAAAGTTAGAATTTATAAAAGAGTCAACCTATATTATCGGTTGTTCTGTAAGGTTGTGAAACTTAGACTCTCACTTTGAGAGAGGAACAGAGATTAAGGGTGTTTGAGAATAAGGTTCTTAAGAAAATATTTGGGGCTAAGAAGGATGAAGTTACAGGAGAATGGAGAAAGCTACACAACGCAGAACCGCACGTATTGTATTATTCACCTGACATAATTAGGAACATTAAATTCAGACGTTTGAGATGGGCAGGGCATGTAGCACGTATGGGCGAACCCAGAAATGCATATAGAGTATTAGTTGGGACGACCGAGGGAATAAGACCTTTGAGGAGGCCGAGACGTAGATGGGAGGATAATATTAAAATGGATTTAAGAGAGTGGGATGTGATGATAGAGAGTGGATTAATCTTGCACAGGATAGGGACCGATGGCGGGCTTATGTGAGGGCGGCAATGAACCTCCGAGTTCCTTAAAAGCCAATTGTAAGTAAGTACTTTACTGTTCGCCATTCACCCGTATGAAGCCACAGTGTTGTGTAGGCTAATTTACGAATAGAGTCAATGCCCAGGGTGAGTCATAAGATGCATGTCCACACTACACCCGCGATGAGTTGAGATGATGATGGAGATTTGTTGAATGCCCCAGGGGAACTGGAGCTGCCGGAGAAAACTCCTGTGTTATCTGCACCACGGCTTGCCCAATACAAGTTACTAATCGGACGTATAACACGAATCGAACCCGGGTCTACAAGATTACAAATCCATCGCTAATTAGACCACCGTGGGCTCGAAACTTGAAAATGTAGTGTCATCTATTAGATGAATAATTTAATTTATTGAGGTTTAATAATTATTTTATTTTTACGAGTAGAATACGCAAAATAATAACTAATATTTTATTTATTTATTTATTTATTTATTTATTTATTTATTTATTTATTTATTTATTTATTTATTTATTTATTTATTTATTTATTTATTGGATTGATGGATTGATCGGATTAATGGATTGATTGATTTCCTTAATTGACATTTTCTGTAGCTCATTATTTCGTAGTGGACAATATTGTTTTAGTATGTACGAAAGTCCCCGGAATATCTCTGGAAGTCGACCTGGTTGGCGAGTTGGTATAGCGCTGGCCTTCTATGCCCAAGGTTCGATCCCGGGATGGATGGATGGATGGATGGATGGATGGATGGATGGATGGATGGATGGATGGATGGATGGATGGATGATGGATAAGCGTACTGCAGTTTAAAGAGAACTGGAACATGGTAAAATCTAAACCCGTGAAGAAATACTACTTCCAAAGGAAATGGGAATATGATTATTTTGTTGTTGAAGACGAAAGAATTGCTTATTTACTGTGTGTCCAATCCAATTTATTTCTACTCGTCATTTCAACATTAATCCACATTTCAACAAAGCCTATATTAAGAATTATGAATGCACAAACTTCTGGTAAATTCTTTATTACGAACTATATATTTATTATTTATTTATATATTGTTAAATTAAGGACGTCACTCGTTGTGTTCATTTTGAATTGAAATTAATAGTGACTTTCAAGGTTCATTACTTAAATGCTATGAATTTATGTTTCCGTAGGTGGTGATAGGAGGAAAGTTTTCGAAAATCTAAAGCAGGTTAAGTGCAAAAAAATCTCAAAGAAACTACCGACAGGAAATCTAGCATAATTGTAAATCTTGAAACGAGGTAACGCATTATAAAAACATTGAATTTATTGCAATCCTTTTTGAAAATTACATGCCACCACTGATGGACCTTGACGGCGAGAGAACTCTACGCGGAAGTCGATCATCCCCAATAGAAGTGGAGTGAGGCTGACGCCATATTTCCTTTACTTATGAGTTCTGCAGGCCTGACCTGGACCATATTTCACGAAAGAACAAGTTAAAAGGTACAATTGTATAAGTACGGTCTTCAGCTTTGACAAGACTTGTTCAACATGCGTTTCACGAAGTATAAGTACATTTTGTATAAGGAAAAATAAAATTGCACAAGAAGGTGCATCTTTCAAGCCAGTGCCAGTTTAACTGGTCATTCTAAACCTCTCATTGAACTCGAAGACATTATCAAAATACACATTTGTTCGCGCTTTAAATGTTCTACGAAGACGAACGAACACATCGTGATTTTCTTTTTCCTCGGTAGAACTATCAAACATGTTATACCGTATAAAATATTCACTTTACAATCACTTGTACATAAAATAACCTACCTCCGAAGGTAGGTAGAATTGTAATGGCTCCCAACAAGCATAATGTACTAACTTGTACTCTTTTCAAGAAATGCCTGTGCAATTGAATCAGGAATTTGCAAAAAGGGACCAAGTCCATATTTTTCGCAAATTGAGTTTATACCCGTTTCTGGCTCTCCATACACTCTTCTTGGATTTCAGCATTAAAAGGAACCAAGTCCAATTGTACATTAACATGTATGGACTGTTATACATCCAGATCCATACAAAAAGGTTTTGTGCGAAATCGTGCGTATTTGCTTGTTTTCCGCACAGAACCAATACGCGGTAAGTGTGAAATACCACATTCAGTATTTCCAACGTAACACACATAACAATTTCCCTCTTCTTATCGCTTAAGCGCGACATTCATTTTACTGCTTTAGGCTTTTAACATATTATTTTTAGAGACGTTTAACATAGTAATAATTATAAATTGGAAACTTACCACTGCAATTTCACCTAAATTGCAATGTTAATTATTGTTTTTAAATATTTGCAAAAATTAAGTAAAGTCTACTACTCCACGAAACTTATTGCATTCCTGATACAAGTAACATTAAGGAAGCCGTGAAAAAACCAACGAGATTCCAGATGCCGATGTTATTACTGCAATATGTTATATAAATAATATTGTTAAAATATTAAAATGAAAAATAAATCATTACATAACCTTACCGTTTGTTTTAAGTTCGCATTTATAGACTGGGGGAAAAAAAGACAGACGTAGATCACGGCCTGCTGGAGTATAGTAAACACAGAAAACATTTTATAGCAACAATGTTGAAGAGAGATATTTTGGTTTTCCGAAGTTGCCGTCATTAAACAGAAACCAAGATGGAGATTTCATTGCAACTAATTAGAAATTCGTCTTTCAGGTATGTAATAAACGATCTTCGCACAAAGTAATGTACGATACACGAGCGGTATGTTTGTTTTCATGTTCTCAATTACGTTTCGCTTTTTCAATCTTTTCCTCGAACATGAAAACGTCAACATACCGCTCTTGTAACGTATATTACTATTTTGTTGTTTTCTTAAAATTTACTTTTTCGGACCTGATTCCTTTTGCAAATTCCTGGTTCAATTGTAGAAATAACGCCTGTAACTGTACAAATTCACTTGCACTTACAAGCGTTTTCGTGTACTTTAGTGAAACAGAATATATAATCCTTTCTAACAACTTGTACAATTGTGTGCCTGTAATTTTTAATCTGTACTTTCGTGAAATGTGGCCCTGGTTATGATTTTTACCAAGGTTTTCCCCAATTCTAATGCGAATGCCATGTGTAGAAATTCCATGGTGAATCGAACTGATATCGCCAAGTTCCATCTGTCTATCACCAGTTCTATCGACACTTGCTAACTTTGTATTTGATACAGCACCGTTAAATTATGTACGAAGTAATAATGATTGGCTTTATTTCAACACTTTAAAGCAGAACAATATTGTGATGAACACCGTCTTGGTTGTATCATTTCTGAGGAAGCAATCTCGGCCTGTCTTCTCTTGCAATAACTAAACAAATCTATAAGAAACCAGATTATCCGGTCTCCGGAGTCGAGTTTTTTAAGATCTTTTCACATAAGCGAACGTGCCTATTATCATTGTCTCTCTTTTTCTCATATATCAGATAAGCTGTGATCAAGAATATAGAATTTTTGGAATGTTTTTAAGTCTTCAATTTAAATTAAGGTTATATTTGTTGATTACTGGTCTGGCCTTAACTATAATCAATAACACCAAGGCTCTGAGATTCCATGGAATGTCATAAAAGAGATTTTAGTCGATGTGAAATATTCAACTTGTCAGTATTTTCTCTTTGTGGCTGTAATAGTTTATATTTTTAAATATTCAGAAAGCAACAGCCAATCATTGGAAACATGCAGAGTTAAATAAGGTGTTTTAAGAAAGACTAATACAGAAACCCGACTAAAATTTAAAATATCTGTGGAATTTCTGGTATTAATACAGTGCCGAGGGTCTCATGTCGAAAATTTATGGAACGCAAGTGAAACCTGCTCTTCATTGAGAGATATTCAAATAAAGTATACCCAAGCACTTCTTTCTTTAGCCAAGTTGCAGGCGGGAAAATGTATTGCTTTATAATAGATGTTTCCGCAGAAAAATAAATCTCATAGAACCTCAGATGCGTTTGGCGGTCAATGCAAACAAATTACGAAATTTTATGGCGAACATAGAAAGTCAATAGGCTTTAGTGTATGAGTGTATGAAGTCTGGGGAATAAAATAGCCCTAATTTTGAGCAAAACATTAGAAGATATTTGAAATGTATAAAATGGATGTTGTAGGAAGCCAAACCAGAGAAAATTTAATTGATTTCTTTTCTCTGTTTCATTGGAAAACTTTAATTGAATCACAAAATACGAAAAGGGAATAAGTCACCTTCAGTTAGTTTTGAGAAAAACACGAATAACGTCTATACACAACGAAATATAAAAAATTGCATCGAAAATATTTCTCTGAACCAGTCATGACTACACAAGATATTTGTGTAAAAAAAACTTGTGTATTTCTCGATTTATCCTGCCCCATAGAAACAATTTTTGTGTGTGGACTTGTTCCTCGTTCATATCTAACGAAATATATTGTACAAAATATTAAACAAAACGGCCCGATGGTCTCACTTTAATTCCATGGTCTAGAGGACAATCTTTAATTTGGGACTCCACTTGCGTTGACACTCTAGCTCCATCTCACTTGCCGAATACCTCCAGACGCGCAGCATCGGCTGCCGAATTAGCCGTGAAAAAAAAATCGATAAGTATGCTCATCTTTTAGACAATTATATCTTTGTCCCATTTGCTGTGGAGACCTTCGGTCCTTGCAGTCATGACGCTAAAGTTTTGGTACCTCAAATCGGCCAAATTTTGATCCCCATTACCGGTGATCGTCGTTGCACTACTTATTTTCGTCGACGTTTAAGTATTGCAATTCAACGCGGAAATGCAATGAGCGTTTTGGGTACTCTTCCCGAGTCCAGCCCTTTGGATGAACTCTTTCTCTTGTAAAATTTATTTAGTATTCCGTAAGTAAATATTTATATTTAGTTTTATATACTGCATGAAATTATTTAAATAATTTTTCTGTTTAATTTCATAAACAAATATTATTATAAGAGTTAAACAAAATGTATCGTTAACTCTATTATTGAAATCAAAAGCTTTATTGTATGCCAATTTATGTACAATAGTACAGTGTAGCACATAGAAACATTGAAAATTGTCGGTTATTATATAATCCAAAAAATTTTTGTGTGGAGACTTGTTCCCCTTTCATATCTAACGAAATATATTGTAAAAATACTAAACAAAATGTATCGTTATCTATATTATTGAAATCAAAAGTTTTATTGTATGCCAATTTATTTACATTTTTTAATTAGTCTGTAATGTTAAATTGTATCAGCTTCTTTTGTTTCTGGCTAAGTGGAAGAGAAGGCCTGATGGCCTTAACTTCGCCAGAATAAATAAATAAATGTTGTTATTATTATATTATTATTATTACAATAGTAGAGTGTAGCACATAGAAACATTGAAAGCTGTCGGTTATTACACAGACCCCTGACTGTAGCAATTTTCATTCGATTTTACTTGTAGTGATCATTATTTACAACAGATTTATTGCGTTTTGCAAGACTTGAAGAAGCACTACTTTCATCGTTTGAAACCATTTTACTCATATTACATATTTTTCCTCTAGATGACAGGAACAACAAATCGTGGACTAAGCTCCTTTTCAAAGTACACATAAAACTAAAATGTTGAAATCTAGACTAAGGGTGTGCGGGACCTGTTCCCTTTTCATGCAGAATGAAAGAGCATACTTAAATTAGTATGACTACAGTCTTAACTCATTTTTGCCAAAACTGGGACTTATTCCCTTTTCATATTTAGTGATTCAATTGAATTCGATTGCTCTTGATTACAGTGCGTACTATATGTTATTTATGGTTGCAATAACAGCTCACGCTTATAATTAGTACAGAATTATCAACGACTAGGGTAACCACTTTCTACAACAGCTGTTTAATATAATTGTTTGCAAACACAATTTGTAATTTAGCTCGAGCTATGTAGCCTAAATTTAGGGCACCAATCAGCTCTTCCTCGTGTTCAAGAATGACTTTGTCATACACACGTTTATTAAAAATAAAGCTTATTTCATAAAATGGTTATTTAAATGTATTTATTTAATAGGCTAATTTTTAAAATTAACATTGTGTACTTTATCAGTACTTACTTACTTACTTACTTATTTACTTACTGGCTTTTAAGGAACCCGGAGGTTCATTGCCGCCCTCACATAAGCCCGCCATTGGTCCCTATCCTGAACAAGATTAATCCAGTCTCTACCATCATATCCCACCTTTATCAGTAGTCGTAAATAAGCTGAGAAAATTTATGTAAATGAAGGAATTAATTAATATATTTGTCTTTAAGCAATATACCTTTTGGTGAGGCGGCACTTCACATTATTAGTAAACAGTGCCGTCTTCCCGTTTTACAACGCCTCTCGTAGAAGTCATTTAGGACATTACTTATTTTTAATTTATTATTGGAATTCTTGCACTAGTCTTTTCTTGTCCGTTATCAATTCTTCCACTACTTTACTCCTCACCCATTATTATATACCAAAAATACTACACTTCTAACTCTTGACCCCCCTCCTGTATTAAACATTTCACCTCACTTCACATCTATAACTATTTGCACTTTTCACTGCTAACTTTTCCACATTGCTACTTTATTTTAGGTCTTAGTTTTCTTTTCTCACAATTTATTTCCCCTTCACACCATTTCCTTAAGTCATACTGCTTTTTCACCTTGTTTTCCCCTCTTCCTTCATCACTGCTTCCTGGACTATCTCCTACTTGCATTACTCTACGTCTCGTCAGCCTCGATATATATCTTAGTTCCTTCACCCGCTTCGGAATTGCTCCCATCTGATGTCCACTATTTCAATTCAGTTGCACTGGGGTTATGTTCTGCTGTGCTTGCTGAATACCAGTTTGCATCACGCCTGTTTCTTCCTGAGATGACGTCACTGACTGCTTTCCTAAAATTTTCGCTGAGTTTAACACCTTTACACTTGTCTCGCTGCTCTCGTGTACTTTCACCATACTCGTGTCACTAACCTCGCCTATAGTTACGATATTCTTGATTTTTTTCTTTCAAAATTTTAGTGTTCCTTTCCTTTTCTTCTGAGCCTATAATAGAGTCCGTTAACGTTTCTAGACACTTCTCTACACTAAAAACCAAATTGTTTGTCTTAATTTTGTCCTTTATAAGATTTTATATAAATGCTTATCTTTATTGAATGCAAATGAAGCTGAAATATTTTTATGATAACTTTGTAACTTTCGATGATGATGATGATGATGATGATGACGTGTTTATAACAAATACATTTTCCTTCTTTCCCTTCAGAACAGAACACTTGATGATTTAGTCATCAGTCACACACTGAATTCTCTGAACTAATATATTTTATGCTCGACCATGCCGAAATGTACTAATTATACACCTGGTAGCAGCCCTTTAATGGACCTCATTAAAGTACACCTATTCATTAAAGTTCAGGTGTTCCACCAATCAAAAAATACCATTGAAGCAATATGAAAGCGCAAGTATCGATTATTCTCGGATATGCAATTGAAAGGCAACTAGTTCTGTTACTATAATAATTAGCGTTAATTGTAAATAATATTCAAATAAATTCAATTTGCCATCTCGTTTTTCAATGTCTAATTCAATTTCAAGGTTATATCAAGATTAATGTTTATTTTACTCTCTAGGTTATATCAAGGTCAATGTCGACATTTGTTTCTATGAAAAAATCAATACTTTCGCGTCTGCGCAAATCTCACAATTTACGAGGTATTGCACAAGGTCAGTTCCGCTCCTCAGTCAGATAAGAATAACATGAATACTTATGAATAATTTCAAGTTATAAATATGGTCGAGCATAAAAAGTCGTATGAAACTTTACTATAATGGTAATTAAGACGCTCGTATGAAAATTATGAAACTCGCCTTCGCTCGTTTCATAAGCATACTCGCCTCTTAATTACTACTATTATAGGCTCGTTGCATAATGTACTATTATATTACTTGTATATTAGTTGTCGGCACATTATGAAAAGGTTCAAATGGTGTACTGCTTGTCAAGTTAGATCTGCAGATAATACAAACAAAATATCGCTTACTATAAACAAGCTGTACTCAGCAAAACCACTTTGTCAAATCTTGTTTTCCTATGCACTTAAATACGTATATGCAATGTAAAAATTAGCAAAAATATGGTAACACCCCTGTGAAATACAGACGAACCTTACCCATGACTCGTGTTGTCGTTAAAGAATGGATATAATAGCAAACACAGGGTCAATAAGCTGCCTTTTTATAAGCTGGCGAGAACCATATCAAGTTAAAGACAAAATAATGTAAAATATTCCGCTATAACATCACAGCCCTTATAAATTTAGTTAAGTATGAGCAACAGACATATCATTAAGACGTTTCATCTTATCTGGGATGTGGGCGAGCCTCCCACCTGATGTCCTGTGTTGTTAACTCGACTATTGCTGCACGAGGTGTGCCTCCTACAAGCCATTTCCAATTATGCCTGCAGAGACCGATTCTTATTGAGAATATCCAAAGTCATAAAAACTTATCTGAAGCCCTCGAGGATGAAATATCAATTATAATCCTATTCCATGTCGTGTGCAAGGCGCCGACTAGAAGAACATAGGTTCGGATCCCTGTAGGGGAAAAATCGTTTTTCCCTTAACCATCTCTTCCTGGACGACCCATCTCGCTAGTTAATAACAGCATAGGCAGATGCCTATCTGAATAGGAAAGGAGTGGAAGGCTGTTAGATGAAATTAGATCAGATCGGATCAAATATGAGATAAGAAGAGATGAGATGAAAGGTGATATGGCGTTTAAAAGTTAAGAAAGAGGAGAGGCGAGAAGATATAAGAGAAGAGACGATAGAGGTGGAGGAATTTTTACATAAATTCAGTTAAGAAAAATTGATATGAGACAAAGTAAGATAGGTTATGGTAACATGAGATGAGCTGTGACGAGTTAATTTAAGATTTGGTCAGGTTGTTTGCTTTTATACGAGATGGGTTTAGTGCGAGATATATTTGGATCGGTTGACGTCAAAAGAGGTGACATGACATGAAATGACACTAGAAGAGATGACATGACATTACGTGGAATTAGATGAGATGATACATGATACGAAATGAGTGTAGATGAGATGATGTAAGATTAGATGAGATGTGACAATATGAAATTAAACTATATGAACTATGAGATGACATGGAATAAGACTGGATTAGATGACATGACAATATGAAATGAGACTAGATGAGATGATACAACATGAAATTAAACCAGATGATGTATAGGCTCACCAACTTCTTATTATCGATTGGAGATGAGGTCGCTGATATCGCTACAAACAGGAAACATGCAACAAGCTCAGTAGTTCGGACTCCTGCCGTCGGTAATCGGAACTTGGCTGGCCTATACAATGATATCAAACGAGGCTATGAGATGACATGGAATAAGACTGCATTAGATGACATGACAATATGAAATGAGGCTAGATGATATGATATGACAACAAGAAATGAGTGTAGATCAGAAGACATGATATCAAACGAGACAGTGAGATGACATGGATTAAAACTGGATGAGATGACATGACAATATGAAATGAGACTAAATGAGATGATATGACAACATGAAATGAGGCTAGATAAGGTGGCATGACATCAAATCAGACTTTGAGATGACATGAAATAAGACTAGATGAAATGATGTGGTAACATTAAATGAGACTAGATGAAATGACTTGGCAACAAACGAGACTATAAGGTGACATGACCTAGATAACATTATGACATAAAATGAGACAATATGGAATAAAATGACATCGAATGAGAATGTTTGAGATGATATGACATAAAGTGACATTAGATGAGGTGACATCACATAAAATGAAACTAGATAAGATAGCACGACGTCAAACGAGACGTTACCATGACCAGACATGAAATAAGTCTAAATGATTACATTAAATAGAATTGAATAACATGACATAACAATATAAAATGAGACTAGATAAAATTACATTGCATGAATTGAGATGACATGATGATATGAAATAGAATTAAATGGCATGACATATTATCAGTTAAGATTATTTGAGATTACATTAAGCTATATGAAATTACACTGGATGAGATGATATAACAAAAAATAAGACTAGAGGAGATGATATGGCAACGTAAAATTAAACTATATGAGATGAAGCAACATGAAATGAGACTATATAGAGTTACATGACATCAAATGAGACTAGAAGGGGGCGTGACATCAAATGAGACTAAATGGGATGATATGTCATGAATTGAGACTATTTCAAATGACATGATATTAAGTGATACTATGTGAGATCATGTCATGAAATTATACTAGAATAAGACTAGGTGAAATAGCATGACGTGACGTAGGACTAAATGAGGTAACCTAACATGAAATGAGACTAGATGAGCTGATATAGCATATGCTATGTTTTATTATGGCTGTGATACATTAAGAATATTTTGCTTTTATAATATCAGATGACTGAAATGAGACTAGATGAGATGATATGAAATGAGAGTAGGTGCAATGACTTGGTATCATACTAGATGAGATGACTAAATTTAGGCGACCTGACATGAGAATGAATGTGGTGAATGACATGTCATATGGGACTAGGTGAAATTACATAAGCTTAGGTGACATGACATGATATGAGATGGTAAGATATGGGACAAGATGAGATGACTTAAGGTTAGGTGATGATTTGAGAATAAATGTAGTGAGGTGATATGACATGAGGAGAGATTATACGAAGTTTACATGAGATGAGATTAGACGAACTGATGAAGGTAAGATTAGACAATAAGGGATTAGATTACGTAACACGATATGGAACGAATGTTTTAATTGGATGATAATATTTTGTTTTCGTGGAAAATCTGTTATAATGTACGCAGATTGGTTATATTCATATGTTTATTTCTTTCGCTTTTTCCCCTTATTCTTGTTTGTCGTTTTATTCAATAGCCGTAATATTATACATATTATTTATTTTTGAACATTGTTTATAGTCTGAGGTGAAGGATAACAATAATCCAAAGCAACAGTAGGCTTATCTAGTTGCAGTACACAGTTCAGAAAGACATCTCCTGCATTGAACATATACACGAGAAACAAAACCACCATATAGCGCGCTCGTTTCTTATTTTAACGATATGTAGTAAAATACAACACATGAAAGTAATGTTCAGTTGATATGATTTTATGGTTAGTAGTGGACATAAAAGGATTTAATTTATACTTTCCATGACAAGTGAAGAATGAAACATATTCCCGTGATTCTAGATAAGATTCGATGTTAGGTTTACGTCTCTGAAAGTGAAAATTGAACTAATAAAACCAGAGGCTAAGTTAATAATTATTTAAGTGAAACTTCTTTAGACAGGATACGAGTTGAACGCTGTGAAACAAAATTCTAATTGTGACTAATAGTGACTAATTGACTTGTATTGTATAATCTGTAAATTTTGCCAATTACGTTCTTATGTTTCTGTATTAAATCATCTATATATCACTCAGTATTATAGCTTTTGTTTTAATTCGCATTAATCATCTTAATATTTATTCATGTTATATCTTAATGTATTTATTATTTGTTTTGAATTGTACTTATATGCGGAGTTATAGTTCGCCTACGGGTGTTATCCAGCACATAAATATCAATAAATAAATGTATTTAATTCCCTTTGCAGAACGAAACGTTACATTTCTTCGAATAAATTTCTGCTTTACCAAAACGTGCTATGAAAAGTACCATATAAACAATTTGTATCTCGAAAAGGAAGGAAAAACGAGCAAAATTGAATGGAACTTTTCGGTTTCAAATATCTCAAAGAATAGCCTAACCTTTTGGAATTAATGACATTGCTTACGGGTCACTCTGCTATAATAAAAAGCAATGGAAACAGTCTACAAGCTTGGCGGAGGACATGATTTACTGACACCCAATCTGATTTTTTTCCTATAAGCGTATATTATTAATTTACAACTTGCAAATGACTTTTAACGAACCCGAAGGTTTATTGCCGCCCTCCCATACACCCATCACGGTCCCTATCCTGAGCAAGATTAATCTCTGCAATCATATCCCACCTCACTCAAATCCATTTTAATATTACCCTCCCATCTACGTCTCGGCCTCCCCAAAGGTCTTTTTCTCTCCGGCCTCCCAACTAACAATCTACAGGATGTTTCCGAGGTGGTGTTACAAACTTTCAGGATTGATGGCGGAGGGCATATGTATCAATTTGAGATAAGGAACCATGGTCCGGAAATGACTGAGTAGAAAATTATAAGCAAAAATAGTTGTGTGGAAATGGAATTGCAATTTGGCACCACATGCCCTCCTTCCCTTCACCTTCGGAACAGTCGTGGAAAGATGGTATGGACCGGATGTCTCCTACGTGGGTACTTGTCCGATACAGTCTATGAGCTTGTCTACTCTTCCCATTGGCTCATCCGTATTCGAAAATCAGATCTGCTTATTCCGCTCTCGTGTACTCCTCCATTTCACTAGGACTGATCGACTGGACACTGCAACTTGTACACATACACTTCTGTCTACAGACGTGCATATCAGGACCGACCATGTCCGTTATACATTACGCATTGCTTTAGTGTAGTTTCCTGTCCCCATCCCCCAGACAGCGCACTGAATGGAATGCTGTAAGTAGATGACGTAAACAACGTCAGATGAATAGAGTATGTGTAAGATGTACAGATAAATACACATAAATAAGGTGTACAGAGGAATAAAATTATTTCATTTCCACAGAACTATTTTTGCTTGTAACTTTCGACTCAGTCTTTTCCGGACCAGGGTTCATTAACTCAAATTGATACATGTGCCCTTCGCCATCATCCCTGAAAGTTTGTAACACCACTCGGAAACACCCTGTATATGCATTTCTGGATTCGCTCATACGTGATTATTATTATTATTATTATTATTATTATTATTATTATTATTATTATTATTATTATTATTATTATTATTAGGGAGACTGTTGTACCTTTAAACATTTTTCACATTTAATTTTTTGAAATTTTAGGAAATGAAATTTTTTAAATGAAAAAATTCTTGAAATAATTATTGAAGATTTCTTTACAACTTCCTGTATGTATTTTTCTGTTTACAGATCTATTAAGGATGGAAAAAATAAAATGAAGGGATATGTAATGTGTTCAAAGGTACAACAGGATCTTGTACCTTGGAACATGCTCTCTTGTAAGTTGGAAAATATGGCATATAGGTGGGAATATAGCTGTAAGAACTGATAATCATTTTTAAAATGTATTTGTAATCATAAACTAGAGCAGGCTTCTCTGATTGAGATTTTATTTTCTGGAGGAGCAATAACGTCTTCAACACTTTCTTCAAGACATCCGTATCAATTGGGGGCCTCTTAACTCCAGACTTACTTCGTGACATGATCTTAAAATATTAGAAAAACAAAAACCGATAGTATCGTGTACTTTGGAACACGTTCCATGGTACAAGATGTTTTGTGTTCAAAGGTACAAGAGGGTGCACGTTTAAAGAAATATGGCTCCCAAAACTAGAGATTCGAATAAATCATGGAAATTAAAACATGTTATTACTCACCAGATGATAGGGAACACCCCGTACTTGAAAGATATTAACAAATGCAATCTGGTTTTGTGTTAGAAAACATATATCAATGAACGAAATGTTTAGTTTTGATACTAAAAAAATTATTTTGTCCACGGAACTCACACTTCGCAGTAAATCAAAGCGAAACTACGACCAGAGCTACTTAGCGACTTTCTCTACAATCTACTTCATTTTGAGTCCTCTAGGTAGCAGCAAAAATTAAAAAACAAAATATGTTCAAAGGTACACTACGCTAAAGGTATAACAGTCTCCCCTATTATTAATATTATTATACAAAATTTAAACTAAAACGTATAATTTATCAGTACCTTGCTCTTTAGCTTAGAGTAGTGATTGTGAACTTTAGTTGTCGTCTTGGGATTAATTTCGTAATAATTGTGCCCGCTCTTACATGAAAGGGCAAAAGAGGCAAAAAGAAAAATCTGAAAGTGATGTTGGAACACGATACAGAGAGCTGAGGAATTATTAAACAAGCAAGAAGTCTGCTTGTGTGTCTTCAAACACATAAAATGGAGCGTCAAACACTTTAATGAATGTTATCAAGGGGAAAGCACAATATTAAATGAAACACACTATATGCTCCCCCTACCTCAGTCCTCGGTCGTCATTTTATGAGCCAAGTTTTTCTCATGTATCGGCCAGTCAGTCCGGCAAGGGATGGCAGATTTGCTCAGCCGGTTCCATAGTCTGCCTACTCCAGCTACGAGTTCACTGTCTCTGCTGACAGAAATAGTCCTCGTGCTGTCTAATGTAGGGGAACTTCACTCTTTAGTATTGCATTCTTTAGAAGAGGTGTGGATTATACATTTTATATTGCTAGTAATGAACGAGGGAACTCAACTACATTTCTAAGATTGGTTCTGTCTTTGTCTTCAGCAAAGGAAATGTGTGGTGAAAAGGGTATCATACTCTTCGGGATTGTTACAAACCTCTGAAAACCTTTTCACCCCAATTTTTTTTCACCTGAAGAAGATGAAGTTTAATTTTCGAAATGTTCCCGAATTCCTTTATTCATTATCAATTGTGAAAGAAGTCGATAAATTTTGAAAACGAGAAGTCAAAAAGATTGGGGTAGCGGTGCGCAGAATTTGAAATAAGAGAATAAAAGAATGCAGGGCTCGTCGATCGCTTAGCCTTAGCCAAGGCAGAGTTTGGAAAGACGGGGAAACATGATCATACTTACGAATATTACAAACTAGCCGTACCCGTGCGCTCCGCTGCACCCGTTAGAAATAAATATAAAGTAATTGCATAATTAAAATAGGACGTTTGATCCAGGGAACATTCGTGTTTGATAGAAGGATAAATCGTTTAATATGTTACTTAATTTAAATTGAATTTAAAATATTAAAATGCGATCATTTTGATCCAGAGACCACTCATTTGGCGCAATGACAATTCCTTTAACATGTTTCTTAATTGTTATTACCAATTATTTTTGGAAAAGCGAAAATTAACAGAAAAATTTTGGCTACAGATTTATTATTATGTTTATATTATATTATATTATATTATATTATGAAAAAGTGTGTTGATAACGGATGTACTCGAATTAGAAAGATTTTAATTTGTTGTGGGAGCTCTTGAATCTCAGGAGGAACAACTTTTACAACAGCGCAACATAATCTGCTTGGCTCGTTACCCAATTTTTTTGCATTGCTTTTATTGCATATGTATTTTATGTATTTTAACACGATTCAATTGAGCGTAGTTAAAATTTGAATTATAAAATAATGGATTGATAAGCTAACGTACTATTACTGCATACTAAATCAATACACTCTCGTTGTTCGTTAATTCTCTGAGATAAAAATGAATATGTTCATAAACATTATTATAAGAAATACAGGAAATGAATATACAGAATAACCTATCAAGTTTTCTGTGCATAAGAAGCTATTTTAATCTTACCTGTCCTCAATTCACTCACAAGTTACTGTAATAACATTATAGCATTATGTCCATCCAGAGAAACTACACTTTCCAATGGTGAAATAATAATTAATTATACAAATCGGTTAATTTAGCTTCTGATATTACTTCATACAAGCACAGAAACATTGTCTGTAGGCTATGTTTCATAGCTTTCGATTGTTGTGTCCAAGGCCCCTTATAGGCGAAGTCATTTGTTTTTTATTTCAATATACCGCCTTAGATGGCAGTTATTTTAATTTTAAAACTCATGTATGTCATTAAATATCAGTCCTAGCAAAGTTTTTCAGAGAATAAAACTTATCGGAAATCATTTTTAAAGAAACTTTTGTTATGTAACATATTTCACAAAAATCAATAATAAGCGAGATATTTCGATTTATTTAATTCAGGCCCCCTTATAACCCCCCTTTTAAATAACGTATTTTGAATGCCATATAGCCTATAATCTAAGTTACAACGAACTTAATTTATATTCCAATTTTCATCGAAATCGGTTCAGCCATTATCGCGTGAAAAGGTAACAAACATACAGACAGACAGACAGACAAACAAAAATTTCAAAAAAGCGATTTTCGGTTTCAGGGTGGTTAATTATATATGTTAGGACCAATTATTTTTGGAAAATCGAAAATTACCAGAAAAATTTCGGCTACAGATTTATTATTAGTATAGATATAACGGACGCACGCATTATGCACACGTTGTAGCCTGCAGCTCAAATTTGTATTCAGGTTACTTAAGGGGTTAGGTACAGCTTACAGCAGTAAAATTTTGTAAATATTCAACATTTTTTTCCTCCGTTACTGTATAGTGTTCAATAATAAAAATTAGTATGTCCTTCTGCTATAAGTTATGAAAAAATATTTTTACGTTTAAAAAAATTATTTATTTAATTTTTTTTTTTAATTCAGTTCACTGTGCAGTGATGAAGCGTTTCCCACATAACTCAAAAACTATCCAACATTCTGTGATGAAGTTTTTTGTGTATATTTATGCATGTTATATCTACAATATGGTGCAAGATCACTTCTCTACCTTTGATAGATTGTCTAATAAAAAATAAATTCTGTTTAAAAAATGATCAAATATCAGTATTTTCTTGTAACACAAAATAAAAAAAAAATATTGTGCAAATCTAGTCTTTCGGGTGAAGCTCCCTGTAGAGCAGATTTGAATAATTTCAAGGGAAAAATTGTTCCGGGGCCGGGTATCTATCCCGGGACCTCTGGTTGAACGTACCAGCGCTCTACCACTGAGCTACCCTGGAACTCCACCCGACACCATCTCAACTTTTCCCTTTATATCCACACAACTCGCGTGGACTGACGAAACGCCAGAGACCCACAACGAGTGCACACAATCTCTGTGTGACTTGGAATTGTGGTTTTCTGTTAACGTACACAGTAAAGTATATATTATGCAAATCTAGTCTTTCAGGTGAAGCTCCCTGTAGAGCAGATTTGATTAATTTCAAGGGAAAAATTGTTCCGGGGCCGGGTATCTATCCCGGGACCTCTGGTTGAACGTACCAGCGCTCTACCACTGAGCTACCCGGGAACTCCACCCGACACCGTCTCAACTTTTCCCTTTATATACACACAACTCACGTGGGCTGACGAAACGCCAGATACCCACAACGAGTGCACACAATCTCTGTGTGACTTGGAATTGTGGTTTTCTGTTAACGTATACAGTAACGTATATATTATGCAAATCTAGTCTTTCAGGTGAAGCTCCCTGTAGAGCAGATTTGATTAATTTTAAGGGAAAAATTGTTCCGGGGCCGGGTATCGATCCCGGGACCTCTGGTTGAACGTGGGAGTGCAGTTGAAAGAGCATATTGTAAACATAAGTTCAGCAATAAAATAAAAAAGAGAGAACATGAAAAGGTTAACAAGTTTAGGAGTTATGGGAAACTATTCATCACTGCACAGTAAACTGCCACCATTCCGAATTTTGAAAAAAAAAAAAAAAAAAGTATTAATTTTTTTATGTAAAAATATTTTTTTCATACAGCAGAAGGACAAATTTTCATTATTGTACAGGATACAGTAATAGAGGAAAAAAAAGTTGAATATTTCCAAAAACTGTTACTGCTGTAAGCTGTACCTAACTCCTTAATATAATATCGCAGCAGTCGTAGTGTAGCATCACGAGTGTTTAAACAAGGATTAATTTTAGTTTATCAGGAAGAAAGTGCTTCAGTCGCTTTAACGAGTGAATAATGGAAAATATTTTTTTTTAGAAATGTGATTCACTTGTTCATTCCATTCCAGGTGACAATCCATATAAATGCCAAGGTTCTTCACAGTCGAGCTGTATGGAATAGTAGTATTATTTACAATTATCGGTGGCAAATTTTGTTTGTCACACTTCGATCTTTGATGTTCTATTAAGATAACCTGCGACCTACTTGCATTTAAATTAAATCCGTACGTTTTCGACCATAAGGATATTGAATTCTAGTCATCATTAATTTTAGTTATAGCTTAACGTACGCATTACCATAGTAACAACAAGCAAAGCCCTCTTAAAGTGTCCGTCAAAAAGTTTTGTTTCACAGCATTCGACTCGTAAAGTATAAACATTAATATCCAACCGCTCTAGTGTACCGCGTTAAGTATCGATCGTACAGCTGGCTCTGATCGATTACAACACTATATTTTGGTCAAAGTGTACAAGCTACAGCAATATTATTCTAATTATACTGTGCTCTTTGGTTTGTTCTTCTGTGGTTACAAGGCAACCATCATAAAATGACAGTCGATACGA
This sequence comes from Periplaneta americana, assembly GCA_025594305.2. Classification (NCBI taxonomy): domain Eukaryota; kingdom Metazoa; phylum Arthropoda; class Insecta; order Blattodea; family Blattidae; genus Periplaneta; species Periplaneta americana. The sequence goes on along the minus strand of JAJSOF020000011.1, from coordinate 19,285,262 downwards.
ACAGCTGTTAGAGGACGGCCATTTTTTCTCTATATACCTACAACGCTTAAACAAGGGGTTTCGTGTATACAACTACTGCAAAGCAATGCCCATTGTATAGTTACAGCCTGTTTATACGTCCATCGTTTATGCATGGTTTATTAGTAACTTTTCTGTCTCAACTCTGCATAAGTCTCGTATAAAAACTATACACGGTTTATTAGTAAGACCGTAAAAATATATATCAAAAGAAGAAATAACGAATAATAATCAATAATAAATTCCCGGACAAATGTGGGTAATGAGCGATAACATTGATGCAAATCTACCAAGAGTTTCAGGCGAAAAGATATATGAGAATGGAAAAAAGTACAAATTTCCTCTTCGTTGTGAATCTGTCATCCACGATGATGATATTGGTAATGATGATGACTAGACTTCGTTGAATTGCCACACGCAGCATGCAATCAGGTTGCCGATGTACGGTAGTATAGAGGAGGTGAGCGACCGCCCGGTCTCGTAGTATAAGCAGTTCATGTTAAGAGATGTGACCGGTCCAAATAAATAGAGCAGCTACACCTAATGTATACCTATTTAAGCACTTGTTTTTTTGTATTACTGTGGTTGGAATAGTCAAAGCTTAACATGTGTTCAGTTCAGGCAAGAATTCAATCAAACATACTACAATGAGAGTGTTGCTGTTCCAAACAATTGCCCCTGGAATATCCTTACCCCCGCAGCCAGTCTTGACCCGTTGGAAAACGTGGTTGTAAGCTGTTAATTATTATGCAGAATGTTACGGCAAAATAAAGGAGGTAATTGATGCATTGGATAGCACAGACAGTTCCGCTGTTACAGCTGTAAAATCATTGCCTTCTGAACATTTATTGGAAGATATTCTGTTCATTGATTCTAATTTTAAAATCGTGTCCAAAAACATCATCCTATTAGAATCGCCTAAACTACAAGCCCTTAATACGGTGTATAAAGTATCACAAACCGTTACCCAAAATAACAATTCACTAATTTCAGGAAAAGTGAAATGTAAGTTGAGAAACATTATTGCTAAAAATTCTGCCTATTTACAACTTCGTATTATAAATTATGTAGTATCAGGTCACGACAAGACGTCTGAAATTGGTGTATTAATAAGTAGTGACTTTCCGTTCTTCAAATATGCACCTATTACATCGTGTGATGTTGAACGTACATTTTCCCAATATAAAAACTGTTTGAGTGACCATCGGAGGAGGTTCACTTTGCAGTCGCTCAAAATGTACGTAACTCTTCACTGCAATGCACATATTCAAGGATGATGTGAGTATATTACATTAAATTTTAAGAGTTAATATATCTCACTACAAAATAATTGTGTATTTACATGTTTAGACATTTCCTACTTCAAAGATCATTCATTATATTTCTTGAATGCAGGATACAGGTTTTATTGTAACCGCAGTATACTGCTCAGTATTTACATCAGAAGCAAACTCCAACCCTTGCACGTCCCCTGCTCATATAATCTATACCGTGTGCGTAGTAAACCTTACGATTCTCGTGGCAATTCCACGAAGTCTAATGATGACTATATTTCTGTATGCTTAGTACATTAGAAAATGTCAACCATAAAACGAGAGATGTGCAGCAATATTTTAAGGAGTTATAGCCTATTGCGAATATGAGGTTTTGGCTAAACGTAGACATCCACGTGCTGAATAGCCGTAACAAAGATTTACGATCGAGATAAGACGTGGAGATATGCTACGAGGTGAGACGTTGTAAGATTGGGCAGTCTAGTATTTCTGATGCGGTCCAGTGGCCAAGCGACCGGGACAAGATCATGAATATGGAGTGGCCACTTGCTTATAGCAGGGCGGCATTGATTCCAATTACGACACGGGACATAACTCATTGTTAAAAGTTTGCATGCCTCACAACCCACCCCTCTTCTTCTTGCCATAATCTTCTGTCCATCAGAACTCCTGTTCATTTCATTGCATCATCAACTGAACGGCCGAAACTTCAGATTATACGCTGAAGACCCAGGCTCGAAACCTGGGGACAGGCAAATATACTCCCTTCATAGGCATGAAGGCGCTTGAGTAACATGGAGACCTCGGCACTAGAATGAAGTGGTATGGTCCACACCTACCCCAGGTAGGACTCTATACTGAATTTGCTAGAAGGCTGAGTGAACCTAGGGGTCGTTCTGGAAGTTTCCGTAATGACAAAATTCCACCAAGACCTGGTTTAAACCCGGGTATTTCAGTCCGTATCAGTCAAAAATAGGCTGTGGTTAAGTCTCGGGGATAGTAGGCTAAGTGTTTCCGACACTGATAAAGAATTTGAAGGCTTGGGATGCAGGACTTGGGGTTTACATTGTAACATTCCTTTGCAGAACGAAAAGTTATATTTGTTCGGGTCAAATGTCTGCACATTTAAAGGACAAAACTCTTCTATTCCTTCGTACCTGTCGTCTCGCTTCACTTACCTTTCTTCCCACCATAATCTGAACACACGCTCTCGTCATGAAACAATACTAACAATACCATTCCATTGCACCTCCTCATACTCATCCTCTTTTACAATAGCCCTGCCAAGACTCTGCAATTCGCTACCTGCTAGCATCAGGGACTGTCGAAATAAAATTGAATTCAAACGCAAACTTACTAGGCACTTGGGCAGTAATTGATTTCTTGTAAATAGTCTCCTTAATCTATCACAAAATATTTCAATATCCAGTAATTTCATCACTATACAATTTTGTTATTCTAGGTTTAATTTGTAATTCAGTAAATATAAAATATTCTTTGTTTTTCTATGACTATTACACTTTTACTACGTCACACTACTTTCGACCAATAAAACGGTACGAAGGACGTCTTTCAGCCAATTATGGCTGCTTATCGCACAATTTTATCGCTTCCCTAGCATTTGTTTAATTTTTTCACTTCCCAGGATTTGTTTGTTTTTATCACTACCCTAGCATTTTTTTTTTGTTCGCCAACATTTCAAACTACACTACCCTAGCATTTGTTTTTTTTTTTTTTGTTTGCAACATTTCAAACTGAACTACCCTAGCATTTTTTTTCTTTGTTTGCTAACATTTCAAACTGCACTTGTCTGGACGTCAAAAAACAGAAAATTACAAACCACTCCAGTCGATCCACAGCAGTTTCAAATATGACTCGCATTGGCATTCAAGAACAAGAATTAATAAAGATCACTGGTCATAGCTATGCATCTTCCTTGAAACCCTATTAGAAATAAATGAAGAGCACCATTCGGAAATCCTGAATAAGCTGAGGAATACACCATGTACATCCACGAGTTCCACCTCTTTTACGCATACGTCCAATATAACATCAACTGAACCACCAACCACTAAAACATTCAAATTTAAAAATTGTACTTTCAATAATTGTTGCTTTTAAAATTATTCATGTTTATTTTTTATTTCATCATCCTTAATTAAAACTTTTCTTGTTTATTTCATCATCCCTAATTAAAACTTTTCTAACACTTGTTTATATTATTTAGGTTATGTTATAGCTCTGCTATATGATATTATGGATAGTCACGTATTAGAGATTGTTTAATACTAAGATTTATTGAAAATCATCTGTAAAGTGACGTTGATTACTGGGATCCGGATAATTGAAGTGGAATGCAACTGTTTTAATAAAAATGAAACTGTATCAACACAGCCTTCTTGACTAGTAACCGTCCATAGAGTTCAATGAAGATTTCATAGTTGGCACAACTGATAACAAAAAACCAGCTAATCATAACACACTACTGCCATCTAGCGTAATATTTGTAATGTTTAGATGGTACAATAATACATTTGAAGACAGTTGTATTATCGTAAGTCAATTAATATTTTATTGTATTGGAGTACTTCATTACTTCTAATCTTTATATACTTTCTTCTAATCGTGTAGTAGTCAATTAAATCCCACTCGAATTTTGATTTTCTCTAGATAAATCAAAACCTCTAGTGAGATTACTGTTGATAAAATATGTAGGAATCTATTTTTACAATTTCTTTATTATTGCCGCTTCATCTTTTATGTATATTTTAATTGGTTATTTTACGAATCTTTATCAACTGCTATGGTTACCTAGCATCTAAGTGAGATGAAGATGATAATGCCGAAAGTTACCAGCATTTGCTCTTCGGATTTAGGGCGAACCCCGGACAAAAACCTCAACCAGATAGCATGTCCCATTCATGATTTGAATGCGGACCCGCTCGTTACATGGTCAGACGTGCTAACCGTTACTCCACGGCGGTTCTTCTCTGTTTCAGAAAGGTAAATTCAAGAAATAACTTGGATTAGCAATTACTTCCCATCAGGCTACAACTTCTGCGGCCTTGAGTGGGCATTACCTGTGCAGTCTGGTTAGCATAGAGTGTAACAGGCGGCTCCATGTTGGGGACCGATGATTTAGAGACGCGGCGCGTTGCAGGATGTAACTGTGTTCTGTCCAGTTAGTCCGATGACAGATTACGTCTGTACGAATCAAGAGCTTCCCAGGCAGCTGCGACGCGCGACGTACCTAGTCTTCCTTTTTCAAGACATTTCGGAGTCAAGGTTCAGCTCTGCTCGCACATCCTTTCATTCTAAAACCGTCTCATCTGAAAAGAAATGTATCTAACCGTAACACAATCACAAAAAAGCAGTATGTGCGAGATCGTGCGTATTTGCTTGGTTTCCGCACAAAACCAATCCGCAGAAAGTCTAAAATTCCACATTCAGTATTCCCAACCTAACACACATAACAATTTCTCTCTTCTTACCGCTTAAGTGACATACGTGGTACAGTCATTAAGTTCTAATACTGAGCGCATAGTGGCGTTGTGGTGCATTATAGCGCATAGGTGGCGCCATGGTATGATACCTTGTCAGTTAGTCTCTCTACCCAACAAGAGACAGTTGAGTGCATGCACTGTAAGCAGAACTACGGTCTTTGTTGTGACGGTGATTTGAATGCGCGCGTCGGAACTCGAGTATGTTGCAGTTTGAGCAACGGGCAAACGTCACGTTCTGTCAGAAATTAGGCGAAACTGCTATAACCGATCATAACTGGAGACGAAACATGGTGTTTCCGCAACTGAAGCGACAATCCGCCACCTGGAAAACGCCATTATTTCCACGACAGAAAAATCCGCAACAAGACAGGTCAAAAGGCAAGGTGATGCTTTAACAGTTTTTTTTTATTCAAATGGAATTGTTCACATAGAATTCATCCCATAAGGTGCAACTGTAGACAAGATCCTCTACAAAGAGATTCTTGGCCGTTTAAGCAATTCAATTCGTCGTAAGCGTCCTGAGCTTTGGCATAGGAAGAATTGGCTGTTGCTACACGACAACGCCCCTGCACACCGCTCCATCCTTGTCCAAGAGGAACTTGCAAGGCAACAGGTCGCTGTTTTGCCACACCCTCCGTACTCACCTGATCTCGCACCATGCGATTTTTTTTCTCTTTCCCCTCATGAAATCAATCCTACGAGGGCGTAATTTTTATGCGGCCGAAAAGGTCATGACTGCCACAAGAGAAGCCGTACGGCATCTTCCTGCCAACATCTTTCAGCGGTGCTTCCAGCAGCTACACCAACGTTGGCAGACGTGCATAGCGGCCAACGGCGACTATATTGAGGGAGGATGTCGATCTGTTTAAGTGTACGCCGTATCACGCGGCATCTTCTGAGACATCCAGATTCTTGTGGGTGCCTACCCTTCAGGCGTCAGTGTCAGAACTTAATGACTGTACCACGTATTGATTTTACTGCTTTAGGCTTTTAACCTATTATTTTTAAAGACGTTCAATATAGTAATAATTATAAAGTGGAAACTTACCACTGCAATTTCACCTAAATTGCACTGTTAATTATTGTTTTTAAATATTTGCAAAAATTAAGTAAACTCTACAACTCCACTAAAGTTACTGCATTCGTGATGCAAGTAACATTACGGAAGCCATGCAAAAATCAACAAGATTCCAGACTCATCATAGACTGGGGAAAAAAAAGACAGACGTAGGGGACAGTCGGGTAGTATCGGACATCGGGTAATATCGGACAGTGCGTTTCTTTCATCTACCACCATATGGTAGTACCTGAATGACATGGTTACGTTTCTCTATGCGACATCACAGAAACGTAACCATGTCAGTCAGGTACTATCATCGTGTGGTAGATGAAAGAGACTCACTGTCCGATATTACCCGATGTCCGATACTACCCGACTCTCCCCTATATCACGGCCTGCTGGAGTATAGTAAACACAGAAAACATTTTAAAGCAACAATGTTGAAGATAGATATTTATGTTTTGCAAATTTGCCGTCATTGAACAGAAACCAGGATGGAGATTTCATTGCAACTAATTAGAAATTCCTCTTTCAGGTATGTAATAAACGATCTTCGCATAAAATAATGTACGATACACAAGCGGTATGTTTTCTTTCAATTCTCGGAAATTAAAAAAGCTCAACTACGTTTCGCTTTCTCAAACTTTTCCTCGAACATGAAAACTTCAACATACCGCTCTTGTAACGCATATTACTATTAACGTGAAACGTTTAAGCTGAACTCTATGGGTCGATTTCTAAAACACGGACGAAATCGTGGTTCCAAACCTCGGCTTTTAAACCGCGATGGAGGTCTGAATCCTTATGCGATTTCTAAAACGAAGTCGAGACGCGGCTTGAGAAGAAACCGAGGTTCATGGGTTTTATATATGGCAACGTAGCTTAGAATCGATTTTTATTCCTGTAAACAGTCGACATTAGAAATAAATGAACTTCGGGATTAATATTTTTATTGAAGTGCATTATATCACATTCTTTTGTTCTCAACTAAGGTATTGTTATATTTACTAATTTGCAGAATAATATATGTGCGTTTAAAATACTAGCATTACTTAGTATTTAATAGGGAACGGATTTTTAGGTACCAGAATGATTTCGCCCAAACAATTAGCATAAATCGAGCGTTTATGTTGTAGTTTATCATTTGCTCATAACTATTTACCAACATTATCTACCTGAAAACCCGGTTCTAAAGAATGAATAACCTAAATATTAACTGGGTTAAAATTTCAATTGGCACTAAAACGTAATATGGTTCTATTTTCACATAAAATACTACGTGGAAAGCCCTAGATGCATAAAACTTAAAATAAGAAGGCAAAATCACGTTTGCTTCATATTCTTGTAGGCCCACATAATTTTCGAATATTAAATAAAATATCTAAAACTACTGTAAACACTAAGAATTGAGTTATATCGTCTTATAGGCATGAATGTAGATATAATTAATAATATTATATCTTACTTCCCTCAAAGCAACAAGAAGGTGTAAAAAATTGTCAACCCACCGCCTCTTGCGTTTCGTTGTAGATTATTATTTAGCATTCTTGCTAAATTTTGCGTTGATTCCTTCGAAAATCGAAATTTTCGCCTGAAATTTTCGTTGTTATATAGTTAAAAAGGATCATTCCTGTCTAATCACTCCAATCCGGGGATTTAATACCCGTAGAGACAAATATGCGAAAACATCGACCCCGACGACTAGAATATTGGGTATGTATGCATACGCGAATATAAACTTCAAATTTGTCCGTTATCTGTCTCTAAATGCGAGTTAGCACAATGGAATCTCACAAGTTTTTGTGAAATCAAAGAGCTATATCTCCGTAACCGTTCGAAAACGGACCAATATTCATATAAACTTTTTAATTCAGAATGACTTCAGAATTCACATCCTAAATTTTTTTGTGCGAGATCGTGAGTATTTGCTTGTTTTCCGCACAGAACCAATACGCGGTAAGTGTGAAATACCACATTCAGTATTCGTAACGTAACACACATAACAATTTCCCTCTTCTTACAGCTTAAGCGCGACATTCATTTTACTGCTTTAGGCTTTTAACATATTATTTTTAGAGACGTTTAACATAGTAATAATTATAAATTGGAAACTTACCACTGCAATTTCACCTAAATTGCAATGTTAATTATTGTTTTTAAATATTTGCAAAAATTAAGTAAAGTCTACTACTCCACGAAACTTATTGCATTCCTGATACAAGTAACATTAAGGAAGCCGTGAAAAAATCAACGAGATTACAGATGCCGATGTTATTACTGCAATATGTTATATAAATAATATTGTTAAAATATTAAAATGAAAAATAAATCATTACATTACATAACCTTACCGTTTGTTTCAAGTTCGCATTAATAGACTGGGGGGGGGGGGGAAAGACAGACGTATATCACGGCCTGCTGAAGTATAGTAAACACAGAAAACATTTTACAGCAACAATGTTGAAGAAAGATATTTTGGTTTTCCGAAGTTGCCGTCATTAAACAGAAACCAACATGGAGATTTCATTGCAACTAATTAGAAATTCGTCTTTCAGGTATGTAATAAACGATCTTCGCACAAAATAATGTACGATACACGAGCGGTATGTTTGTTTTGATGTTCTCGGAAATTGAAAAAGCTCAATTACGTTTCGCTTTTTCAGTCTTTTCCTCGACCATGAAAACGTCAACATACCGCTCTTGTAACGTATGTTACTATTACCTTTCCTCGTGAATCACCCTGTATATGCTTAAAATTAAGAATAGAATTCGAATTATTTGCAGCGGATCCAATTTTGTTAGATATTTTATAACGATCTGTTGTTTTGCTACGTGGAAAATGTGTTAAGTTTGTACTCCACCACCGTGAAATAGTATCGACATAAAATGGCGGTGAAACATTTTATAAGTTCTTACCTTGCCGAGGCCAAGATGGAAGAGAACACAAATTAAACCGCATCAGTCATCCGCATGCTGCAGCAATAGGCCGAGGAATGATATATTTTTACAATCAGCATTTTAATTTACTTCTCTGCGTTGCGTGTGATTGCTGAGTACATCTTCAAATTGAAGTCTTTTGTTTTTTACTGGCCGAGTCTCTTAGATGATGATTAAGATTTCCTTGGCTATCGTTTGTAGGAGGGAAGCAGCAATCGGTCGTTTTAATTACGCCTGACGCGAGCAAGGGTGCTGCGAGAAGTTGGTAGCTGTTTGATTTATAGGTGACATTATGAGAACTCATAAACAGCGCGAGGGAAGGCAGCAAGGGAAGCACGGCGTGATACAGAAGGCGGTGGAAATAAGGTGGGGAGGGGGGAACAAATAAAGCAGGAGGAGAGAATTTGCTAGCTTCATATATGAAGTGCTTAATCATCGAAAGAAATAAAAATTCCGTTAAATATTGCATTTTTGGAAATTTTTCCCTTCTGCGTTATTATTTAATGTTTTTATCTTTGCAAAGATTATGAAATTCTTTAGAATTCATTACGTACCTAACAAAATTACTGAGTGTTCACACAAGAAACTCTCGAGTAACAGCATATCTGATCGTGAAACAAGCGTGCCGGGTTCAAATCCTGGTTGGGACACGTTACCTGGTTGAGGTTTTTTCCCCGGGATTTTCCCTCAACCCATTAAAAGCAAATTTTGGGTAACTTTCGGCGCTGGAAATTTCAGACCTCGAGTGACATTTATTAGGACTATTTCTTGAGTAAAATAAAAATGTAAATAATATATGGAACTAAAAGATCCGATTTTATACGACTAGAGGAACCAAAGTGTTTCACAAGCACAGCTCTGAGCCATGGTACCTACTTTGGTCCAAGGTTATACAATAAAATAATTGATAAATACCCAAATTTGGAAAATTTTAGTATCAGGAATTTCAAAAATAGCGTTAGGAATTTAATTTTTAAAGAATATATATTGATTTAATATGTATATGTATTTGTATGACTTTAATTGTTAAAATTGAAATTGGATTTTTAAATTTAATTTATTCCTGTAATTTTTTTTTCTTGACCCAGTTTGTGTCAAAAAATTATCTTTGTGTTTAGATATCTCCCTGAGCACGAGTTTTTTACTCCTTCAGGGAAGAACTAAGATTGTATTTCTGTCAATGTTATTTTATTAACAATAAACAATAAACAATGAACAATATCCCTAAAATTCACTCACAAAATGTTAATAATTGTGTATATATATATATATATATATATATATATATATATATATATATATAAATACTTAACCTATTCAAACATTGTGAAGTCTCGTATGATCGTGAAACAAGTGTCCCGACTTCAAATCCTGGTTGGGACAAGTTATCTGGTTGAGTTTTTTTTTCCGGGATTTTCCCTCAACCCATTAAAAACAAATTCTGGGTAACTTTCGGCGCTGGACCCTGAGCTAATTTCGCCGGAATTATCTGTAGTAATGTCACAAGATGTCTGAGATTTTGGAAATCTCAGACCTCACGTGACATTTATTAGGATTATTTCGTGAATAAAATAAAAATGTAAATAATATATCCCTAAAATTCGCTTACAAAATGTTAATAATTGTATATTTATGAATACTTAACCTATTCAGACATTTTGTAGTCGAAATAGATGAATAACGATTACTGCAATAAAGAAATTGCGTGTTATTCAGTAATGCCAATTGAGAAAAGCGAAATACAGATTTAACAATATTAATTACATGTACTGCGCTTTTCTCTTGTTATTATAACAGAAATACGTTTTCATTATCTGCTGAAATCATAATTTAATTTAAACATTTTATAGTATAATTAGGGTAATTCCGGGTTAGATGGCCTTAGTTTTCTAAATCGCTTAGAACAGGATAACCGATTGGTAAAGAAATACGAAACAAATCAAATATGTTTCTTCAAGGTTAGAATTCACTGATGTAAAAATAAACACATTTGAAATAATATAGGATATAGGGATAGATGTCCACCATTATTTTTAAGTAAATCCGTAACAATTTTTTTGTAAAACAATGAGGTTTTATGCACTGGACACATAAATATAGCGTCTAAGTGCATAATTATGATTGTTTGGAATTTTTCAACAACTTGATTTTTTGCTTTTTTCCTCTTTTAGTGAAAAATAAATTGAAACACTTATGAACACATAATAATAATAATAATAATAATAATAATAATAATAATAATAATAATAATAATAATAATAATCCGAGGCACGACAGCCCATGAAGGATCATGATCGACCAGCCAGCTGCTGGCCTCACGTCCACATGCCGAAGCAGAGATGGACGATCATACAACCAAAATGGAGGTATCGTGTTATTAGCACGATGATTCCCCAGCCGTTACAGCAGGCTTTCGTAACCGGATTATTAGGCCTACTATTATTATTTTAACGTCAGCACCACCATCGTCTTTTCTTTTGTATTCATTTTGAAATCCTACTACTGTTGATGTTCAGAAGTAGCGGGATCACTTGTCATGTGGTCAGCATGGCATAAGATAAGTAAAACGCAAAAAGTAACAAAAGAAAGAATATAACTCCATACTACTTCGTCGGAATCGAGTCTGAACCCGTTGCCACTTAGCCATAGCGAAGGACTTCTTCCTGACTGGCAATTAACTGAAGTTGAATACATTGCAGAACCGTTCATTACATGTAGAAATGTACGCAAGACTACAGAAGAATGAAATCTACTTGGTTGATACATTTATACGTTGAACTGTTTATTGCCCGGCCTGACATAATGGAAAACCAGCTGGCCCTACGTACAGTGTGGCATATAATTTCCCATCTCATTGAGAAACCAAGCAGATACAACTTCCCCTGGATCTCTTAAATTTCCTCCCCTTTACCAGTCCGATTCACATGGCTTCCTTGAGAAGACCGGACTAGGTATGTTTGAAAACAACTACATAATCCTTTTGGCTTAATTTTATATCCTTTCAGGACCAATTCTGTGTTATTGACACAGTACTCTACAATTTAAAATACCATCGACATTGTTTCCGAACACCTTGAATGTCTATCCAGATGTTTTTTTCAATACATAAAAATACTCGTGTACACAATTTTACATTGAAAATGCCATTTCATTGTCTTGAAAACCGCTTTTACATCGAATTCATTAGACGAAAAACTCTTTAGAGAAACAGCAAAACCCCGAAGACATAAAACAATCGTGGCTTTGCTAAATAAAAGAGCATCTCTCTTATGTTTGCGCTTTGTCTCATAGGTTACTGCAATTCAATGCCTCTTTAATGGTATCATTTAGAATTCCGCTCCCTCACCCCTCTACGCCTTTATTAACTAGCTGAGGAGGGGGATAAAAGAAATGTGACGAACACTGATCTAAAACTCGGTTGTCTCTGAGACGACGCTCTTATTGTTCTACTATTTGCCGTTACTCTCCTCCACTTGCTATTTACTCTTTTTCGAAAGGTTCAGTGAATGTCGATGTAGAGGCCGAAGGCGCTTCGCTCCTGAACACGATAATGGAGGATTGCTGCTGCATCACAATTAGTGCATTCCAGTGACTATTCCACCAACGCAGTGTAAGAAGCCGTTAAATTTCAGCCAATCAGTCATCTGCAGTGTGTCAGACACATCTTGGGTCTAAATGATACAGATAATAAAAGATTCTGAACAGAATATTTTGAGATACTTGGGTTGGATAAAAAGTAATGGCAACAGTTCGATATTTCTGGCATGGCTTTATTCACAGGGGTACAACATTTACGTACCTTCTATATAGTCGCCCCCCTTATTTATTACCTTTTGCCAAATGATTGGAAGGCGTCGTACACCATCAGCGCGTCCATCCTTTGTTGATGTTCCGTATTGACCGCCCTAAAGCACGGATAAGTTCATCTCTGGTATTGTACCGGGTCCCTCGCAGTGATTCTTTCACTTTGGTGAAAAGATCGTAATCGCATGGATCATATCGGGTGCGTACGGAGGATGTTCCAGAACCTCCCATTGCCAGCGACGCAAGAGGTCCTTGACAGCAGCAGCGGTATGACTCTTTGCTTTATCATGAACAATGATGGGGTTCTGTACCCCCAAGTGTCGTCGTTTTCTCCTGAGGGCTGGACGAAGGTGGTGCTGCAGGAACCTGCAGTAGTAGTCCGCTTTTGCAGTCTGCCTTGGAGGTACAGCGTGGTGCAGTATTACCCCATCAATGTCATACGCCACAATGAACATCACCTTCACAGCACTTCCAACCAGGCCTTCCCGGAACGCTTTAACCCATCGTGCCACTGTGCGATATGGCAACGCTGCATCACCACATGCTTCACGCAGTCCCTGAAAACATTCTTGTGCACTACTACCTCGTGCCACTTCAATTTTGATACAGGAACGTTGCTCTAGTTTTGTAAACATGATCTTAGGGCACTCGCACTATCCCTATGAAAGTCAACGTTCTACACGCTGCAGTAGATTGACAGAGTACTGTCGCCGCTGGCTGCACTAACTCATCTAACAATCCTTGTTCATGTCCACACAGCTAGCAACTCTCGAACGCACCATCGTCACGTGACAGCAGTGTTGCCATTACTTTTTATCCAACCTATGTAGTAGGGAAACAATGCATTGCAACGTTCGGAAATGCATATTTCTGTCGCACTGAGATTTTTTAATTGGTTATTTTACGACGCTTTATCAACTGCTATCAACTGCTGCGTCTGAATGAGATGAAGGTGATAATGCCAGCGAAATGAGTCCAGGGTTCAATGCCGAAATTGACCCAGCATTTGTCCTTAATGGGCTGAGGAAAAACCCCGGAAAAACTAAACCAGGTAACTTCTCTCGACCAGGATTTGAACCCGGATTAGCTTACTTCACGTTCAGGATTGCTAACCGTTTCTCCACAGCGGTGGGCCACCGAAATCTTTAAAGTGAAATACGTTTGAGGGAAATTTCTGTAAATATCTTCGGTTTTCATAAGAAACAACTGCCTACCGCATCGACGTTTGGTGACGCTAGCTTACAGAACAGTAACACAATCGCTACAGGTAACGTGGACAATTCAAATTGATTTATTCATTTATTTATTTGTTTATTTACTTATTTATTTACTTATTTATTTACTTACTTATTTATTTACTTACTTATTTATTTACTTACTTATTTACTTACTTACTTACTTACTTATTTACTTACTTACTTACTTACTTATTTACTTACTTACTTACTTATTTACTTACTTACTTACTTATTTACTTACTTATTTACTTACCTACTTATTTACTTACTTACTTATTTACTTACTTATTTATTTATTTACTAGACGGGCTGATATCATCATAATTGATCGGCAGAAGGATAAGAGTGTCATTCTTGATCCCACAATCCGTTTCGAGATGCATGAGCAACAGCCACAAGAGGTGTGTCGTGAAAAACAAGTCATATATGAGCCTTGTTGTCAGCACAATACCACATTACACATTGGACAGTTTTTGGGCTCATGTTCGGTGCCCGTGGCACGATCCCACGTGAAACTTTAAATCAACTTAAACAATTTAAAATTTCTGATGCAACGATTTATGCCATAGGATCTCACGTGTTAAAATCATCCTTAGCTATAATTAGTAATCATTTGTACCCAACAAAATTTTTATTGTAAATGATTTCCTACGTTTTCTTATCTTAATGTTTTTTCTTTTTCTTTCCAAGTGTCACAAAATTGTTTTGTTTACTTATTATTCTTTATGAATTGATTAGTAGGCCGATCTTTCGAACCCTTATTTAGGGCGGCTTTTGTTTATACAAATTATCTTTATTTATTTATTTATTTATTTTGCTAGTAATTGTAACATAAAATATAATATATACAGAAAAACTTTAGCTCTCCCCTGAAAGAGTAGAGCTCGTGCTCAGGGGCGGATTCCTGAATTAAAATTAATAAGTATACAATACAATTTGCCTTATGTCTACTATGCAATTAGAATACATAAATTTAAATTTACAATTTTTCAATTTTTATAAAATCCATGCATAACTTTTTTAATTTAATAGGCCTTCTAGAACTATTAGAATTTACAAGATTAGGATATTTAAATATAAATTTGTGATATATTCATGGGCCTAGATTACTATTATGATTAAATACAATAACAGTGTTGCATTTTGGCACAAACAATCTTAAAGAATTCATACCTTTTGTTTCATAACTATGAGAATACAATTCAAAATTCAACTTGTCCATGAAATTTGTGCTTCGAAGGATACTGTGTGGCGAATACATCCCTTTCACCTACTAAGGGTGCAAGCAATAGGGCCAAATGATTTCCCACCCAGAGTTCAGTTCTGTCAATGGTTTACCCAGCGGTGTGCTACTGTATCGAACTTACTAGTGTTTGTACTGTTCATAAATGAGGCCTGTTTGACCCGTGATGGTGTTTTCAACAGCCGCAATAGCCATGTCTGGAGTGACGAAAATCCATTTACTACCCTAGTGTCTGGTTATCTGTAACGATCCTCTATTAACGTATGGGCTGGAATTGTACAGGATCACCTAATAGAACCTTATCTCCTGCCACTCCGTTTGAATGGTCCACGTTACCTCGGCGATTGTGTTATTATTTTACACGCTAATACACCAAACGTAGACGCGATAGTCAGTTTTTTATTATGAAAACCAAAGCAGCTTACAAAAATGTTTCTCAAACGTATTTCTCGTTCAAGATCTTGTGGTGCCTGAAATACACATTTCCGATCATTTATTCTATATTTCAAAATTCTCAGTTTAGGTCTTCTATCATCTTTATAATTTTCATCCAAGAGAGTTCTGACTCCGGTGCATTAACTTAGGCCAAGGCCTGGAATTGTACCTGATTCCTGCCACTGATTCTTGTCTTGCGTCCTGGCAGCATTAGACCGTGAAATAAGGCCAAATATGACTTCGTTCAGGAATATTATTACTATTAATATTGTCTATTCAATAATCCCCAAACTAATAGAGAAAACACGGGAATTTTACTGGAGCAAGTAATGATATAGGTTTGGAAGTAAATACCGAAACAAAATGCATATATAGTAATGTCTCGTGACCAAATTATACTAGGAAATGAAAATATAAAAATTAAAAATTTATCTTTAAAAAGTTGAAAATTCAATTGCCTTGAGCAATAGTAACAAATATAAATTACATTGGACAGGAAATTAAACGCATTATTATTCTGTTGAGAAGCTTTTCTCATCCAGTCTGCTCTCAAAACAACTGAAAGTTAGAATTTATAAAACAGTTATATTATCGGTCTTCTTTATGGTTGTGAAACTTTGACTCTCACTATGAAAGAAAAACAGAGATTTAAGGTGTTTGAGAATAAGATTCTTAGGAAATTATTTGGGGCTAAGAGGGATGGAGTTACAGGAAAATGGAGAAAGTTATACAACGTAGAACTGCACGCTTTGTATTCTTCACCTGGGATAATTAGGAACATTAAATCCAGACATTTGAGATGGGCAGGGCATGTAGCACTTATGTGCGAATCCAGAAATGCGTATAGAGTGTTAATTGGGAGGTCTGAGGGAAAAAGATCTTTAGGGAGGCCGAGACATAGGTGGAAGGATAATATAAAAATGGATTTGAGGGAGGTGGGATATGATGCTAGGGACTGGATTAATGTTGCTCAGGATAGGGACCGATGGTGGCGGACTTACGTGCGGCCGGCAATGAAACTCCGGTTTCTCTAAAAGCCATTTCTAAGTAAGTATAGTGGTTTTGAGAAAATTTACATCTAGGCCTATACAGAAATTAGGATAATAGGGTTAGATTTAGCGCGTTTGGCCGCGAAACTAGGTGGCCCGGGTTCGATTCCTGGTGCAAGTCACCTGGTTGAAGTTTTTCCGGGATTTTCCCTCAACCCAATATGAGCAAATGTGGGTAACTTTCGGTGCAGGACCCCGGACTTATTTCACCGGTATTATCACCTTCTTCTCACTACGACGCTAAATAACCTAAGGTGTTGATACAGCGTCGTAAAATAACCTACTAAAAATGGGGTTAGAATACAGTTCTCTCTCAGATTTAAGCGTGTTTAATAGGTGCAATAAAATAGTTATTAATAAGAATCAATTCTCTAATAATAATAATAATAATAATAATAATAATAATAATAATAATAGTCAATTATCCTTTCAAGTAGTAGACCTAATGGCCTCTTACGGCCTCCAACCGTCTTTTGTTTGGTCTTCCAATAAGTCTTTTCCTTTGTGATATGTAGCGAAGCATCTATATCAGTAATCTGGTATGCTCCATAATAATAATAATAATAATAATAATAATAATAATAATAATAATAATAATAATAATAATAATTGTGATGATGGAATTATTTTATGTAGTAGCCTACAACGTAAATAATGAATCTTAATAATTTCAAGGGAAAAATTGTTCCGGTGCCGGGTATCGATCCCGGGACCTCTGGTTGAACGTACCAGCGCTCTTTCCAACTGAGCTACCCGGGAACTCCACCCGACACCGTCTCAACTTTTCCCTTCAGGGAGCCTTACGTGAAAGACTAGATTTGCATAATATATACGTCACTGTGTACGTTAACAGAAAACCACAATTCCAAGTCACACAGAGTTTGTGTGCACTCGATGTGGGTCTCTGGCGTTTCGTCAGCCCACGCGAGTTGTGTGGATATAAAGGGAAAAGTTGAGACGGTGTCGGGTGGAGTTCCCGGGTAGCTCAGTTGGAAAGAGCGCTGGTACGTTCAACCAGAGGTCCCGGGATCGATACCCGGCCCCGGAACAATTTTTCCCTTGAAATTATTCAAATCTGCTTTACTGGGAGCCTTACCTGTAAGACTAGATTTGCAATGAATCTTAAGTTGTTAAGAAAGTAAAGTATTAGACAATTTCTGATTTTGTACTACAATTAACGAACGCAGTTGACGGAATCGCCAGGGACATAAAATTTCCCGATGCAGATTGTCTTGTCCTCTAAATCAAGACTCTGTCTAAAGAAAAGCAAGTGGAATGTCTCGATTCGCTGCATTTGTATGATCGAGGTGCAGTTGGCAAGTCGTGTGCAGGAGTCTTCGCTCGTGTATGTTTTAGTGACCTCTGGTTTTGCAGCATGTGGGGATGATGGATCAAGGAGGCTGTGACATGAGGAGGCATGCCGCCGCTGCTGCTGCCGCCTGCCGGGACTCCTGTGACATGGAGATTGTCAAGTGTTTCTGAAAGAAAAGACAAGAAGAAATCAAGAGATGGATTTCTGTACCACTCTTTCCAATGTTCTCTCGTACAGTTCTCCTTATAAAAGAATCACATATTTTAATTGACAAATAACTTTTTGTTTGACTTTGATTCGCGGGATGTCTTAGCAGAAAGCGTTGGTTTGCTAGCGGTTTAAGTCGCATAGTATACCACTGCCGCTCTCGAGCGTCCTTTTTCTCTCTTTCTAGACTTGTCCCCCCTTCTTGCCTCCCCCTCCCGCGTGTTACGTGCTGACTCGACCGTTTGTAGTATTTATATACACTTGCAAGGTAAAATGCCTAGTTTCCCAAAATGGCGTGGTACGCGTTCACCACATATTTTCAGTAGACAAGTCTTTCAGCAATATATCATTGGCAGAACATGCAATAAATATAAGTATACCATGTGCGCTTCTTGGTTTGCAAACAGTCGTAATGTCTGTTAGCTTCAGATATACTTTTGTTGAACTTGACTTGTTCAAGAAATGTTTATTTTTATTTTATAAATATTTTGTTCAATCTCTTCTATTCTGTTTTGAAAATATTTCCTCTGAAAAATACTACTTTTGATCATAGGTTGTTTGATAATAGCCTACTGTATTGTGATGCGATGTAAAATTTACGTTTATAATTCTTACCTTTTGTTTATTCTACTCAGACTAGTGGCTTGTGCAGCAAATGCTACAAACTAAGTTCATTACAATTCAAATTAAAATTTTCCATATTTATTTCCAATGAAGAATACCAGACAGTTTGGAAGTTCCTATCCTAAGCAAGATTAATACAATCTCTACCATCATATCCCACCTTTCTCAAATCGATTTTAATATTGTCCTTCCATCTACGTCTGCCTCCCTCAAGGTCTTTTCCCTTCAGGTCTTCCAATTAACACTCTATACCATTTCTAGATTAACCCATACGTGCTACATGCGCTGCCATCTCAAATGTCTGGATTTAATGTTCCTAATTATGTTAGGTGAAGAATACAATGTGTGTAGTTCTGCGTTGTGTAACTTTCTCCATTCTCCCATGCCTTCATCTCTCTTAGCCCCAAATATTTTCCTAAGTATCTTATTTTCGAACACTCTTAATCTCTGTTCCTCTCTCAAAGTGAAAATCCAAGTTTCACAACCATGAAGAACAACCGGTAGCATAACTGTTTTATAAATTCTAACTTTCAGCTTTACCATACCGGAATTAAGTATATGGAAAAGACCCATACCACTTGATTAATAACTATAAAAATATTTCACTTTAATAACAATATTGTTATCTTACGTAAGTTTTGTATAGACTACTATATAGCCGTCACTTAGTAAATATTAGAGAAATGAATATCTAACTTCAGATATTCTCTACGCCTACTTATATAACCCCAAAAGGTTTCGCTTTCATATCATGTATAAAGCATTAATCTGTATAATTGGTGACAAATACATCATGGCATTCACTATAATAATATTTCATTTTTAATGGTAGTAATGTCATCAAACATTCTTAAGTTTTGTAGTTTTTAATATCCAACACACAGAAAATTACACACCAGAGAATCTTCTCTTTAGTAAGTCTTGAAGTTTTTAATAACCAATATTACAGAAACGTTCAGAAAAAGTTACACAAATGAAGCTCGACATATTGGCATTATGTCAGCCATCTGAACTCTAAATATGTTAGCAATCCTGCAGGTCATAGCCTTCGTGTGATATTGTTTATTGTAGTGTGTTTGTGTTTTCTTTTGTATTATTCTGAAAGGGCCATTACCTATTTCTCAAAGCTGACTACAGATGGACTTTGGAAAATAGGAAAATGATGTAGGAAAATTGACATTTCACTAAAAATTACTATTTTTCTGAAAAATTTTGGGTTCCAAGCTTCAAAATGAGGGGTCATTTATTAAAATCAGTTCAGTCGTTTTCCCGTAATTTCCATTATTAGTTCAAATTATATATATATAGATCTGATTTACATGTTCACTTGTTTCATATAACCTCACTTTCTGATCGGTTCTTATTACGTATGTTTACAGTATAGCTTTTTACATTAAGTACCTAGTTAGAAAGTGTAATTTACGTTCTAGCATATCGCAATTTTTTATAAATGAACTCAAAATTGTAAGTTAACTTCGTTACACTTGCATTACAACCAGGGTTTAAGGCACAGTCGCTTTTGTCGCATTTTGCTACTCAACTTTTAAATATGCAACAAAGTTTGAATGTAAATGTGCAAAAATGCGACAACCACATTGCACTTCAGAAACGAAGATGCTAATGGAGGAAATGAAATCTGAGATGTGCATGAACTAATCTGAATTTAAATTAAATGCTAATGGCATGGGCAATGTTCAAAAAGGTATTGAGTAATAGATGTTCAGGAGTGGGTTTCAAAGAGTTGATGCAATTCATGTAAGTTAGGTGAAGAATTTCTTCTAATTGATTTATATAATTCCGTCGCATACTGTAAGTAGTGAGCGAGGATTTAGTTACATGAATCTTGTAAAAACTGGAGTTAGAAACCGCCTTTTAGTAAACAGAGATAGAACTCTGCTAACAATAAGTCTTGAAGGGCCTACTAGTAAAGAATTTCAATGTTTACAGTACCCATAAAATAACGTATTTTAATGTGATGTAAATTCAGCAGTAATTGATTCTAAACATACCTACGTCTAATGATTTGCTTACATTAGTATATCTAGAGTGTGGTAAGAAGGCTTGAAAGTAATAAAACTTCAAGAAACAAATTACATAATGTTTTGTTTCTGCATACTTTATTAATTTTATATTTCTGTAGAATTATTTATAATATTGCATAAGCTTTGTTAGTTGGGAGGCCTGAGGGATAAGGACCTTTGTGGAGGCCGAGACGCAGATGTGAGGATAACATTAAAATGGATTTGAGGGAGATGGGATATGATGAGAGAGAGTGGATTAATCTTGCACAGGATAGGGACCGATGGCGGGCTTATGTGAGGGCAGCAATGAACCTTCCTTAAAGCCATTTGTAAGTAAGTATTGCACATGTTTTTCCTAAGACCACAAATAGAATTTTTCATTTGTGTATTTTTGCGACAATTATTTATTTTCTAGCCTAAACTCTGATTACAACTAAAACATGCTACTTTTTCGGACAATTACTCTTACATTTCTGAGGAAGAATTTCAGTTGTGACTGCGCTTCTATCAATCGTAAGAGAATAGGAAAAAATAGTCATATTTTAATGTTTTTTCCCTAAAGCAAAATGAATTTTAAAAAGTAATTTTACATATTTATTTTAAGCACAGAAAATCTTTTTTTTTATTTTCTTTTAGCAGCAATAACTGAAGCAGTATGCCAGATTTTTTTATGATATGAAACTTAAGCGATAATGATTTAGTTAATATTAGGTGCAGTAGAAAATGGTGTTATATTCTTACTATGCTTTTTCACAGTTCTATATCCTTTCTGTTAGTTAACCGAAACTAAAGGACATAATGTAATATCATTATACAGTAAGCACACCACTGAACAAGATACGTTTAGGTGACCAGTGCCGGTTTTCGGAATGTACGTGTAAACACCTGTTGCACCTCTGCATTTGTTAAAACTCGAAATTGAACACCAACAATAACCACCTGTTCTTCAATACTCCGCGTACTACCTGATCAGTGTGAAACAATAAAGAAATTTCAACGTTTACTAAAAAAATGGACCGAGACTTTGTATCGACTCTAGCCTATATAAGTGTTAGGGTCCGTCCTTTGACCAGCCCTCGAAAAGCCAAGTCGATCCAAGCTAAGAATCATTGTTTTCTCCTTTTGTAGTCAACACTAATAAAAACTCTATATACAGACGTTTAACTGTCTTATACTTATACAATGAGTAGCTCGTTTATAAGTCGTGTGTAAATTCCTTACTAATAATCACTACATACTTCGTGTATAACAGCATAACTGTTACACAGCTACGTCATAGTTTCGTCATTACTTCGTTACCAAAGGTAATAGAATATCTGAGGTTCTCTGTTGCATCCGGTAGAGTGTTCTAGTGTGCCGTATTAATTATCGATAATACAACTGGTTCTGATCGATTACCGCAGTATATTTTGGTCAAAGAGCACAAGCTACAGCAATATTATTCTTATTATTCTATGCTCTTTGGTTTGTTCTTCTGTTGTTACAAGGCAACCATCATCTTAAAATGACAATCAATACGAACAGCTGTTAGAGGGGCGGCCATTTTGCTCTATATACCTACAATGCTTAAACAAGGGGTTTCGTGTATATAACTACTTCAAAGCAATTCCCATTGTATAGTTAACTTACTGACTGTTTATACATCCATCGCTTATGCATGGTTTATTAGAAACGTTTTGTGTCTCAACTCTGCGTAAGTCTCGTATAAAAACTATACAGGAATGTGTATGAGTATAGATAGAATGTAAGTTTTTCGTTGCTGTTGAGGATAGTTGATGGATCTTGATGTCATAGCAGAGAAAACTGAAGTTTCCCGCGGAAATATGTCATAAGAGCAGGGTCGGATTTAGGCCCTAGTATAGTGTCGCCCATAGACACTGCTCTTACAAACATTTTATCAGAAGCTATTACACAGGTCATGTTTAGTATAAATTAGTTTAAAATGAAATGTTACAATCCAGAAAACAATAAATTACTGTAATCAATATACATGCATCTTACTTGTGAATTATAAAGATTTCCTCCGCACTTTCTTCAAAGGGAAAACATTGATGATGTCATCAAAGTCGATCGATCTGACGAAGCACATCAGACTTGATGCAAAGAAACATATTCCATGTTGAATCTTTCGTACATTACTTTTAACACATGAATATAATTAATTTATTAAATGGCGATCTTACTCGTGTTAATTATGTAAGCATGTGTGGCTTAAAGCTGTTTCAGTGCTACTTGACACCATCCTCAGAGCCTTCTGTGTCTCGGTGCCATCTCAACTTCGCTGCCTGTTGTGTGGGTGCGTTCGTGTGATGAAGTGTTGTGTCAAATATTGTGTGTTCTGAAATTGATCTGTGTGTTGAGAAACACACCCTAATCAAATTCTCAACACACAGATCAATTTCAGAACACACACACTATTTGACACAACTCTTCATCACACGAACGCACCTACACAACAGGCAGCGAAGTTGAGATGGCGCCGAGACACAGAAGGCTCTGAGGATGGTGTGAAGTAGCACCGAAACAGCTGTAAGCTCTACATGCTTACATAATTAACATGAGTAAGATCGCCATTTAATCAATTATTTATATTCAGACTTGTTCATTGTCGCACAAATAGAAACAAAATTGATTTGTGACAGGCAACCTGTAGTTTATTTTTAAACACTGGCTTTTTTGGCGGTATAATTATTAGGCCTTTGAGTATTTCTTACTTCGATAGGAAGTATAAAGTAAATTGAAAAATAAACTGCAACTCTTTGCGAAATAAACCTTTCATATCGAATTATATAGTGCACATGCTGAAAACTGATTAAATAGTATTGTTGACGATATTCATTCATTCATTCTGTTCTGCCCAAAGCCAGGTCTTTCACTGCAAGCCCAGCATTCTCCAGTCTCCTATTTTTTGCCTTATTGTAAATGTAACTGAGAGTTCTGGTTAGTTTTCATAGCGATAATATAGTAAACACACATCCAATTTGATTTTTAACAATGCATTCTTATTTATACAAGCAGTTAAATTAAGCAGTTTCATACTATAATAACGTCATAACGGCATTACAGTATAACTATGCAGCTGCGCACTTTCCTTTTACTCTCGCCAAGACCACGTCAGTGCGATAAGAAAACAATATCTGACTTCCACAAAGTATTCAAAACAAACTTCAGAAAGATTTAACAACAAGTGTTTTAAAAACAAATTTCACTGTAAAATTAAAATGAAAAAGAAAGAGAGAAAATTCCCTGGAAACTGCCGCCCTAGGCAACTGTCTAGATTGCCTAGGTCTAAATCCGGCACTGCATAAGCGCCTTGATTACCCCCAACAAAAACTACACTTGGATTCACCGGTATATGATTTCAGGATCTCTGTCATGGAAATCCAAGTGCTTAGTCATTCGGCTTGCAATACCGCTGATGAAATGTAAGACAGATTGACAATTTTTCAATACAAACCTTCTGTCGAAAAAATGATACTTGTATAATTTTACCATTGAAGACATACAGCAACAGTTGCTGCAGAAAATGCAGGATTGATTATAGTGGCTTGCGTGGTCCATGTCTGAGGTCCCTCCATGGAACTAAGACATAACATGTGGTTGCCCCCTCTACTTTCAATCTTCCTCCAAATGTGAAGTCCCCCCGGACCAGCACGGATGTTCCACATTACGGTCCTTTACCGCCTCGGACATCCCCCTGGATATACCAGCATCTCCCCCTGCCCCAGTGTAGTAGTGGACACACGAGCATAATGCCTTCTCCCCCCCCCACTCCGCACAGCATGATACCATCAAGCAAATGTGCCCGCTATCTCTGTCGTATAGAGCAGAGGGACACGGAGTTGTGGGAACGACGAAATTTGCATACGATGTCAGAGGTTTTGTTACGTTATTGTAGCTTTAATCCAGATTAAAGTTAATAAACTGTATAATATTATAGAGATTGAATGTCAAGATTAGTTGGAAAATTTTCTTCTCCGAAAACGTCGCCCTAATTAAAATCAGCAATAAGTTAGTTTAGTATCGGGTTAGCCGGGCGATTTTGCAGTTTCGTATGTAATATTTGCTGGCAACTCAAAGGGGAAATAACATTGGAGCTATAATTTAGAAGGAAATTGGCTCTTACGGACCAAGCTCTGCAGAAAGACACTTCGATAAATATACGGTTATATTCAAATCCCGAAACCTAGCTTTAATGTTCACCTACACGGCCTGTTATTCCTTGTGACATATATTAGAACATAAACACAGTCTCGTATATGACAATAAAATATTAATATAGGCCTATATATTAGGGTTAATACTTTCTCATTATACAAGTGTCTCAGGAGAAATATTGTGGCTCTGCAAAAAACTGTGGGTGCTATTCATAGACATTTCGCTAGCCCGCGCTACGAGCGTGCTAAACTAGCCCCGGCTATCGGCTGATTACTTGTACAGGATTCATATCATATCATATCGCTAACACTGGTTTATGAATACGAAAAACGTTAGTTCGCTGATCATCCACCGGAAGCCTGCGCTAAGAATGTCTATGAATACGGCCCTGTATTTAGTTATTTTAACAGAAACACAAGGTAAAGTGGATTTGAGCATGCCGTCTTATTATAAATAAAGAATTTACAATAACCATGCAAATCTAATCTTTCAGGTAAAGCTTCCTGTAAAGCAGATTTGAATAATTTCAAGGAAAAAATTGTTCCGGGGCCGGGTATCGATCCCGGGACCTCTGGTTGAACGTACCAGCGCTCTGCCAACTGAGCTACCCGGGAACTCCACCCGACACCGTCTCAACTTTTCCCTTCAATTATTCAATTTACAATAACCGTTCACTCCAAATAAAATAACACAATTTTCGCTGTGATTTTTACGTAGAATAAAGAGAAATTAGATAATCTTATATATGAGGTGTCTAAAATCAAAACCCTCCAAGTCCATAAAACAAAATTTGTGGGAAAATTGAAAAAACTGTTTCCATATAAATAAACATTCTTGGGATATAAACAATGCTTTTATCAAGTATTTTATTACCATTAGATACGTTCAAACAAATTACAGGATTGCCCCTTCATTGAAACTAACAAATTCGTGAGGTTAAATTAGCACCTAACTGATAGCACCTGGTAGCAGTCCTTTAATGCATGTCATTAAAGTACACCTACTCATTAAAGTACAGGTGTTTTCAGCCAATGACAACTCAGCTTACAGGTGATGAAAGAGAGATGGAACGGAGAAAAATTCTCTCCGGCGCCGGGATTTGAACCCGGGTCTTCAGCTCTACGTGCTGATGCTTTATCCACTAAGCGACGCCGGATACAATCCCGACGCCGTTTAGAATCGTCTCAGATTAAGCTCCATCTCTTGGGTTCCCTCTGGTGGCCGCCCTCTGCACTACGTCATAGATGTCTATGCACGCAGGACCGAAGTCCATACATGTGTAGAGGTGCACTCAGATGAGTGACTGATTGGCCGGGGTCCGACGGTATGGGCGCCGTCTTTTAAATCACAAAGTGATTTATTACGCATATCATATTTATTTTGATGTACCGAAGTACATATGATATTTCCATGCAGATATTCTGCGTCATCAGATGATGAAAGAGAGATGGAACGGAGAAAAATTCTCTCCGGCGCCGGGATTTGAACCCGGGTCTTCAGCTCTACGTGCTGATGCTTTATCCACTAAGCAGAATATCATCATGGAAATATCATATGTACTTCGGTACATCAAAATAAATATGATATGCGTAATAAATCACTTTGTGATTTAAAAGACGGCGCCCATACCGTCGGACCCCGGCCAATCAATCACTCATCTGAGTGCACCTCTACACATGTATGGACTTCGGTCCTGCGTGCATAGACATCTATGACGTAGTGCAGAGGGCGGCCACCAGAGGGAACCCAAGAGATGGAGCTTAATCTGAGACGATTCTAAACGGCGTCGGGATTGTATCCGGCGTGCTTAGTGGATAAAGCATCAGCACGTAGAGCTGAAGACCCGGGTTCAAATCCCGGCGCCGGAGAGAATTTTTCTCCGTTCCATCTCTCTTTCATCATCTGATGACGCAGAATATCTGCATGGAAATATCATATGTACTTCGGTACATCAAAATAAATAAAATAAATATCAGCTTACAGGTGTTCAGCCAATGACAAGTCAGCTTTGTACCGTTATAAAACCGCAAGTATCGATTATTGTCGGATATGCAGTCGAAAGAGAATTAGCGAAAAGTCACGGAGGCTGGAAATCCAATACTGTCGCAGAAGGTTATGTTCTGTTACTATAATAATTAGCGTTAATTGTAAATAATATTCAAATAAATTCAATTTGTCATCTCGTTTTTCAATGTCGAATTCAATAATCAAGGTTATACCAAGTTTAACGGGATTACATCAAGGTCAATGACATTATTGTTCCTCGGAAAAAATCAATACTTTCGCGTCTGCGCACATCTCACAATTCACGACCTAGAACAAGGTCACTTCCGATCTTGTCAGATACAAATAAAATGTATACATCTGAATAATTTCAAGTTAGAAATATGGTCGCTTGCGCTCGTTTCATAAACATCCATACTCGCTTCTTAATTACTATCATTACAGGCTCGTTGCATAATGTACTATTAATACTGTACATAATATTTATTTTCATCATATTATCTTTTCTATGTGATGAAAATATAATTTCAACCACACATACCTTTCTTTTCTTTTCATTTCTCTTTTCCATTTCTCACTATTTAGTGTTTTTACAGGAGCTTTTCTTTGTGAACATTTTTGTAATTCACTGCTCATTCTATCCACCATTTCACTGAATATTATTAGAGTAGAAATTAAACTTAATAAGGTTTAACAAGAGCTTAACCACACAAATAATAAATCAACATCGCACAGCTGAGGAATGCTGGGTAAAGCAGTCCCACAACCTGATTGGCAGAAAGCGACTTGGAGGTTTTTGAAACTAACAATGGCCGAAATTCAGTTGGATCTAGCGGATATTGAAACTAACCCTAACTTTTGTCCAGCATTTTCAGAGGAATCCAGCGGATATTGCAGAAAAATAATGCCAGCATCGGATTGGCCATGCGAAGATACACAGAAAAATAACTTTATCTCATTTTTTTTTTCTTCGATGGACTTGGCGGGTTTTTATTCTAGACGCCTCATATATTTTTTTAAACAAAATAATCTGCCCTCAATGAGGGTGACTATAAAGATCCAGAATAAAAGCACTAGAGAATAATTTAGAAAGACAGGAATTGTTTAGTAAAAAATTCAGAGAAATGCCAACCCAATAGAATCATCAATGTCCAAAATATAAATGGTAATGTAATATTTGGATTGATCAGAAATTTAAGATTGTGAATGAATATATATGGCCTGGGTTGATCTATCCTTTACGATGTGCTCCGCTTGATCAGCCCCCTGATAGCTTCCTTAAAGATCTAGATAAAGTAATTAGAAGTGCTGTCAAAGAAATGATATCTCTTCCTGATGATACACCTAATGACATGCTATATTCTTCTAAAAAAGTACGTGGCCTAGAACTTATTAAGGCTGAATGGGAAGCTAATATTCAGCATTTTAAGATCTGTAAACGACTCTCACAAGTCAGTGATGATCATCTCCTTCTTGTCAGGAATCTTGAAGAGGAGAAGAAAACTGCTCTCTAGCGCCTGAAAATTCCTGAAGCCAGCATAACACCTCGAACAACTGGAATACATCTACGTGATGAATTGCGAAAGAGATCGTTTGAATCCTGGTGTCAGTTACCTCATAAGGGGAAAGGTGTAGTCATCTATGAAGAATATCCTAAAGCCAATTTATGGGTCAGCACCAAAAAGAATTTGTCGTCTTCAGAATATATTCAAGCAATCAAGATGTCCTGCAACCTCACTGCAGTGCGCTCCGTTCCTGCAGAGCTTTCAGCACGACCCGTTGCCGTCAACCAGACTGCAACGAGACAGAAACTCTTGGCCACGTGTTGGGCTTTTGTCGGAAAGGAGAGTTATTGCGTAACAACAGCCATCATAGAGTCCGTGGAGCTATCGCCTGTCTTCTTCGGAACAAGGGTTGGGAAGTTCATGAAGAGGTCCACTGCATTTCTGAAGACGACTCTCACAGAAGAGCGGATATAATAGCAATAAACAGGCAACAACAAAAGGCTATTATCATAGATCCAACTATACGCATGGAGAGAGAACTAAACCAAGCTTATCAGGTTGATCAGGAAAAGAGGGCCATTTATGAACCTTGTAATCCCTACCTTAGTGCCAAGTATAATATCCCTCTCTTCAATTGGTCAGTGACAGGTTTATTTTTTGGTGCTCGGAGTTCTTTACCAAAATTCACATATCATTTTTTAAAACAATTATCAATATCATCTTTCGAAATTCAAAAAATCATCTCGCAAATTCTCAAAGATTCCCTGCAGATTATACAATTTCATTTATACCACTCAGAAGGCCTTAATTAAGGATATGCTAATTTTACATAAAATCTTTTATTTATCAGTATAATTTTATAGTCATCTTCTAAGATTTTATTTTATAATTGGTAATCAATGGTGCTTAATTATTACACTTTATTTTTATAACAATATTCATATTTAATTAATTATATTTGTTTGCTATTAATTTCCGGATCCTCGCGGTCATCCTTAATTAAGGCCGGATGAGACTTTTTTTCTCCCCCCCTCTCTCTCTCTCTCTCTCTCTCTCTCCATGTTAAACTAATTTTTTTAATCCTTAAATTGACAAAACTTCATTTCTCACACTAGTTTATTAAACCGTGTCGGACTGTAAAGAAAACAACTATCGCAATGTTCATATTTTATATGTGGTACAATATTATAGTATTGTGAAATTTTAATTTTTCTACCAATTTTTTTCTATTCTATTGAAATTATAGCATAATTATAGTCTATTAACCTTTGTATCCTATAGGATACTTTGCGAATTTAATTGTTAAGACACTAATCTGTCGTCCAGTATGGTAGAATCGGATGGGATGGGGAGGAGCGACAAAATTTACACTTTCTCCGATGATATTGCTTCAAAAGCTGATAATGAAAATTTGCCTAAAGAAATCAATTCATTATTCAACAAGTATCATTTATTCCGATTTTAATGTTTTACAAATTAAACATATATATAAATATGCATCATTCTAATATTATCCTAAAATCGTCAGAAATATAAAGAAGAACAACATGTTTATTCTAGCAGAAGAGATTTGAAATGTCCTTAATCTCAACCTAAATATTCCACAACCACTGAAATATACCATAGCCAGAGTTACAAACCAAGGTTATACAAATCTCTTTCGGTAATAAATCCTGATCTAGAGTAGACCTATTTCGAGTTTAATAAATTTAAGAAAAAATTAAGCAATGTATTTAGTATTCATGTCCCCTTTTCCTTTTTTTTTTCTTTTTCTTAATTTCAATATACTTATTCATTCCAACTTGTGTTTTGTTCTTGACTTGATTCTCTACTTTTATCTTTATAATTACCCCTGTTTTGTAATAATTGTGTTGGTTTTCTAATTTTATTGAATCTTTTTACATTCCAAAATAGTTATTTATGGTAACTTGCTCCGAAGACGACCTTGCTCAAACGAGTTTGCGCTTCGTTTATAATATGTACTTATTTTATATTGTATGTAGCAATAAATACTAAATACTATATGACAGTGATGTTTATTGTATTGATATTTATTTGTACAGGGACATCATTTTATTTTACTTCAATTTTATTGTACCTGAGTTTTTTAATGTACTTCACTCCCACCCCTTCTACTAATGAAGTTCAACCGTCCTCCACACAGGTCCAAGACCGCATATACAGTCATAGTAGCCTTACGGTCATAGTAAACAGTACGTTCCAAAAATATGTTCGCGTTTTCCAGTGACGAAAGAGCTTTCAATATTGAATCATTTTCGGACAGGTACTGTCGTCCATTTGCCTACGTCGCATCCCGGTTTCCTCCATCAGCTTTTATTCGCCAGCTAGTGGCTGGGCTGTCTTAGCTCTTTTCTGAAAACATTAATTTCTGTTAGGAATTGGACGTCTACGTAATATTATACAACTATTTAAAATAATTTAAATGAAAGGGCCTAGTTATGTAATTAACTGTCACGTGATTTCCCCCCTTTCTACGACCCTACGACAAAACCCCTTGGACGGACAGTAGATAGTATGTCCGAGTAATTTTATCTTTTCGGATCGGGCAAAAGTGAAGATTGAATTTACAGTACGTAAGGTACTGTTTTATAAAGTAGGTACAGAATTGTTTCAACATAAGTTACTAGTACGAAGGACGAAACTGGTACTTGAAATTAGGTACAATAGTCTATAGTGCGATAATATGGACATTAGAACTGAAGACTGTATCGAAATAAACGTCCATCCTTTTAAAAAATGTGTTTAAATATCCATATTATGATTATTTTAAAATTTAACTTCATTCTCTATATTGTACGCTAATGTGCTGTAGACAGTATAATATACACTGCATAATGAATACGTCCGAATGGATAGCTCAGTTCGTGAGTAAAAACACTTATTGTTAATACAGTATTGTATTTTGATTAAACAAAAACCTAATGAAAATGATCAAACTCAAAAGCGCAATATTTCCTAGTTTATGTAAATGGATGAACTACTTTTCTTCCCTCCTATACCTAGTAAAGTGATTTGTTTGTATGTTACGCCAGTATCATCGAACTCCAGTCGTGGAAGGGGGTAGCAGACGGTGTTGATCCAGAGGTATAGGCAAGTTAATATTAAAAATGTTAGTAAAAATAAAATGATGTCTCTGTAGTAAATTACACAGAAGTTATAAAGAATCAGGAAACCCATATGACCAAAGCTCGTTCTCGAGTGTAGTTCCATCTACAAATAAGAAATATAAAAGTTAATACAGCTTATATAGAAATCAGTAATACTAAACATTTTATACATAGAATCTATTTAAATATTATTTATAAGCAGATGCTAAATTTTTGTTGTCACTCGTAAATAAACGTCCATAACTCGGGAACGATACGTAGTTTAACGTTCGTTTTGGTGCCATTCGATGATATCTTGGAATGACGTTAAAAATTAATTGGTCTATCATACCTTAAGAGGAAGCGCTACGAAGTTTTCATCAATTTTGGCCATTTTTTTTTTCATTTTAAATATTCTACCAAAAATCTACGATTCGTTGGGGAATACTGTAGTGAAGATTTCGTCGCGATAACTTTTTTCTACGTTATAAATTCAGTTTATCCCATATAAGTGGTTACTATATTAAAAATGCATATTATAGGCCTAAACTTGTACTTGCTATTTGGGAAAAGTAATTGTTCCAGAACAATGGAAGTAGTCCATAATTGTACTTATTTTTAAGAAGGGGGAAAAGACTAACTGTTGTAACTTTCAAGGAATATCACTTTCGTTGACGTCATACAAAAGTTGTCCAATATTCTTTTCAAAAGGTTAATTCTATATGGGGATGCAAAAAAAATGGGAGTATAACTGTACAGTACACCAGTTACTCATAGATTTCAAAAAGGCATATGGCTAAGTTAAGAGAGAATTGTTATATAATGTTCTTATTGAGTTAGGTATTTCCAAGAAACTAGTTCGATTAAATAAAATGTGTATCAGTGAAACGTACAGCAGAGTTTGTATAGACTAGTTTCTGCCTGATGCTTTTCCAATTCACTGCGGGCTAAAGCAAGGAGATGCACTATCACCTTTACTTTTTAACTTTGCTCTAGAATATGCCATTAGAAAAGTCCAGGATAACAGAGAGGGTTTGGAATTGAACGGGTTACATCAGCTGCTTGTCTATGCGAATGACGTTAATATTTTAGGATAAAAGCCACAAACTATTACGAAAAACACGGGATATTTACTTGAAGCAAGTAAAGGCATAGGTTTGGAAGTAAATCACAAAAAAAAAACAAAGTATATGATTATGTCTCGTGATCAGAACATAGTACGAAATCGAAATATAATAAATGGAAATTTATCCTTTGAAGAGGTGGAAAAGTGAAATATCTTGGAGCAACAGTAAAAAGAAATATAAATGGCACTCTGAAGGAAATTAAACGCAGTATAAATATGGGAAATGCTTATTAGTTTTCGGTTGAGAAGCTTTTGTCAACCAGTCTGCTCTCAAAAAAATCTTAGTTAGAATTTATAAAACAATTATATTACCTGTTATTCTGTAGGGTTGTGAAACTTGGCCTCTCACTTTGACAGAGGAACAGAGGTTAAAGGTGTTTGAGAATGTGGTGCTTAGAAAAATATTTTTGGCTAAGAATGGAGAGAGTCACACAACGCAGAACTGCACGCATTGTATTCTCCACCTGACATAATTAGGAACATTAAATCCAGACGCTTGAGATAGGCATCACGTATAGACGAATGCAGAAATGCATATAGAGTGTTAGTTTTGAGGTCGAAGGGAAAAAGACCTTTGGGGAGGCCGAGACGTAGGTGGGAAGATAATATTAAGATGGATTTGTGAAAGGTGGGATATTATCGTAGAGATTGGATTAATCTTGCTTAGGATAGGACCATGGCGGGCTTATGTGAGGGCGGCAGTGAACCTCCGGGTTCTCTAAAAACCATAAGTGTTATATATAGAGTACGCTTTAGTATAATTCAAAGCGGTAGTATGATTTGCACCTTGATAAAGAGACTGATTGGCGACAGACACGCCATGGATTTATTCTAATTAATCAAAATTTGCAGCTTGATGGTTTACTTTTCGCTGATGATTTAGTTCTCATGGCATCAACTGAAGATGATATACAATATTCAGTACACAATTTAAATATGGTCAGTGAAAAATATAACATGGAAAGTAATATTGAAAAAAAGGAAAATCATGTCGTTTTGTGGGAAATTCCCTGTACCAAGTAAAATCTGTTTGAATAATAAAATAATAGAAAGAGTAAACACCTTCACTTACCTTGGCTATACACTATCACCTTATGATGAAGTAGATATTGCAGAAAAAAATATGTAAATATAATAAAACAATGGGGATCATTAATAAAATCATGAAACCTTCACTAGTACAAAGACACACAAGAATAGGCTTGTATAAAACCTTAGCACAGCCAGTATTAAGCTATGGTAGTGAAGCGTAGACTGTGAAGAATAAAGACGTCAGTAGAATAACAGCAAGTGAGATGAGGTTTATGAGAGCAACAGCTGGATATACTCGCTGGGATCATAAAAAAAAAAATTAGGACATAATGCAAGAACTTCATTTAGAACCCATTATGCAGTTCATCAGCAAATATCAACTTCAGTGGAAGGGTAATCTCGAACGAATGAATCGAGCAGAATTACAAAAGCACTGTTTCATTACCATCCGTATGGCAAAAGATCTCTAGGCCGTCCAAAGAAGAGATGGACTGAAAATTCTAGTTTGAGACCGTAACAGGGCACTTGGCCTAATACTTGTTGGGTAGACGACGACGACGACAAAGAGACTGAATCGTTTATGACTCCTACAATGTACGTTGTGAAAGTATGTGTAATCTCCATCGTTCATTTTTCATGGTTACATCGGTTTGATTTTAGAATGTGGTTTCGTAATTCCAAGGCAGAAGACGTGAAGGCGTCGTACACTTCATGTTGTAGATTGGCTTCTCGAATCCATTCCGTTTTAAGTTACCTCCTTAATGATCTCATCTGCATCAATGCCCAGATCTGAAGCGAGAATCATCAGTCCTGCATTCTTCCGAATACAATGGTTTTTATTCCAGCAAGAGAAAGCGAAATCCGATGCCTAGTGCAACATGTGAGAAATTCTTTTTATAACAGACCTCGTCTTCGAAGGCCATTGCATTCGTATGTCTGTATTCATACTTTGATTCGCTTCTTCATATTGCAATGCGACGTCACAAAAATGTTGTCTCTCTGATAAGTGATAATGAATGGAATACTGTGCTTAACTCCGAAAATTGATGTTTGAAAAATAAATATTTCTTGACTTCACATAATTTTTCAAATGTCTCACCGCTACATGCGGCGTAGGACATTAATTAACACTTAAACAATGTTACAGACACCTTGAGCTCTTTTAATGAATTATTTAACGACGCTTTATCGACTACTTGGTTATATTTAGCTTCGACTATTAGGTTTATAGGACGTCATTCCATTTTCGACCAATGAAGTGTAATGAAATTTTGAATTCCAATCAATCACAGACATACATCGCGATAATTTTTGCAAATCGATTTATCACAATGAATTTATCGCTTGGTTGTTGTTTTGTTTAGTCAGTGTCGCCAACTGTTTCCCCGTAAGTCAGTGAGCATGAATCCTTTAATGTAACGATGAAGTACTAAAGTGCGAAATCCTTCTTCCACATCTACATCTTCATCTTCTAATTTCATGCTCATTTTATCTAAAGAAAATGACACTCCTTCATTCAGATTTCATAACTGCGTTTTCAACTATTGTTCATTTAATTAATGAATTTGATCAGGTTATTTGTAATTATATTATAAAATGTTAAAACTATGATTTCAGCAGATAACGAAAATGTATTTCTGTTACAGTGACAAGAGAAAAGGACTGTACATGTAATTAACATTGTTAAACCTCTATTTCGCTTTTCTCAATTGGCATTACTGAATAACATCCAATTTTTTTATTGCAGTAATCGATATTCTTCTATTTCTACTTCAAAATGTCTGAATAGATAAGTATTCATTTTAGGGATATATTATTTACATTTTTATTTTATTCACGAAATAGTCCTAATAAATGTCACTCGAAGCCTGAGATTACTATATATAGAATTTCTGATAGCGAGATGATATTTGACAAGATGAGGTCGAGACTTCACTTTTAATTATGGTGATATCACAGTCTAGTATATACAGTCACGAAGCTTGAGTTGTGAGGGTGCTAGGAACAATAGACTGAACCGGTACTATTTCGCATTGTCTGTAATAAGGCGATAGTAGCGATCCTAGTAGTTAGCAACTGTCTATGGATGCATATTTACTACGTAATGAGCTTCGTCAATTGATGCCCACAGGAGCAAGCGCGCGCTTTAGAGCCCAAGAGAGCCTGAGCGCTTTACAGCGGAAAGGAAAGAGACAGACGAAAGGGGTGGTATATGCCGCTTGGTCGAGCTATATTCAGGGATGGCCAGCACTGATTCAATAGATAAAGGGAAGAGAACTTATTAAAACTGTATTCATGTTAATTTTTAGATTTGCTTGAGAAGTATTATAAGAATGTAAGTTTTAATTTAATGTTCATTTTTCACAAGTTTTATTTTTTTATTCCAAAGAAATAATTTCTCTACTTTTCGTATAAAAAAGTGAAATTTTCAGGTATAGGCCTATTTATTTAGTAGCCTTAGAGAATGTTTTCGTAAATCTAATATACCGTATATACGTAGTTGTTACTGAAGATAGTGTATTGAAAATTTTGAAAATATTCTCATGGAAATTGTTTGTAAGGAAATGAATTAACAAAGCAACTACTGTTACATCATAAGCAAAAGATACGTGCCCATGTGTTGTAAAATGTCAGCTCTATAGCTTCAGCACATTTCGAGAAAATAATTTAATATTCTGATGATAGGAAGTTGCTCACAAATATCACCTTAAAAGCATAATGCAATAAGAGTTTTGTTATGTAATATTAGTTACACTTAAAACAGTTGCAGTACCTAGGTAACTTTGCTTTGTACTATAATATTGTTTTGATTAGTTTGATTACTTTTGTAAGGCTAAAGATACCATCAATATAAATTCCAACTTACCATGACATACTCAATCTCTTTCTTTGGAATATCACTTTCTTTATGAATGATGTGTTTCATCCACTTAATACAGTATAATATTTTACTACTATGGAATTTAACTGAATATTCCTTCTTAACTCTTTATTACGTTATTAAGATTTAAAACGCAGGTGCAATATTAAGAAATCAGTGTTAGTACTTTTGTTTTACAGACAATATACTTACTTACTTAATTACTTACTTACTTACTGGCTTTTAAGGAACCCGCAGGTTCATTGCCGCCCTCATATAAGCCCGCCATTGGTCCCTATCCTGAGACAGATTAATCCATTTTCTATCATCATATCCCACCTCTCTCAAATCCATTTTAATATTACCTTCCCATCTACGTCTTGGCCTCCCTAAAGGTCTTTTTCCCTCCGGCCTCCCAACTAACACTCTATATGCATTTCTGGATTCGCCCATACGTGCTACATGCCCTGCCCATCTCAAACGTCTGGATTTAATGTTCCTAATTATGTCAGGTGAAGTATACAATGCGTGCAGTTCTGTGTTGTGCAACTTTCTCCATTCTCCTGTAACTTCATCCCTCTTAGCCCCAAATATTTTCCTAAGCACCTTATTCTCAAACACCCTTAACCTATGTTCCTCTCTCAAAGTGAGCGTCCAAGATTCACAACTATAAAGAACAACCGGTAATATAACTGTTTTATAAATTCTAACTTTCAGACTTTTTGACAGCAGACTAGATAATAAAAGCTTCTCAACCGAATAATAACAGGCATTTCCCATATTTATTCTGTGTTTAATTTCCTCCCGAGTATCATTTATATTTGTTACTGTTGCTCGAAGATATTTGAACTTCTCCACCTCTTCAAAGGATAACTTTCCAGTTTTTATATTTCCATTTCGTACAATATTCTCGTCACGAGACATAATCATATACTTTGTCTTTTCGGGATTTACTTCCAAACTTATCTCTTTACTTGCTTCCAGTAAAATTCCCGTGTTTTCCCTAATCGTTTGTGGATTTTCTCTTAACATATTCACGTCATCCGCATAGACAAGCAGCTGATGTAACCCGTTCAATTCGAAACCCTGCCTGTTATCCTGGACTTTCCTAATGGCATGCTCTAGAGCAAAGTTAAAAAGTAAAGGTGATACTGCATCTCCCTGCTTTAGTCCTCAGTGAATTGGAAACGCATCTGAAAGAAGCTGACCTATACGAACTCTGCTATAAGTTTCACTGAGACACATTTTAATTAATCGAACTAGTTTCTTGGGAATACCAAATTCAATAAGAATATCATATAAAACTTCTCTCTTAATAGATAATATTAAACAGAAAGAAGCCATATAAAAATAACGACATAAAATTTCACGTTCCGTTCGAAGTTTGTGCACCACTGTTTTCTTAATCCAACAGGTTGCTTATTCATATACACAACCCTTCCTCTTTCCATACTTAGCGCTTGCAGCCCGCGCACGACGTCAAGGTCAGAAAAATGCGCTTACTTTGACATCACTTTACTAGACTGTGGTACCACTATCAATTTTTGTCGTCTCTAAAATTACATGACACTCAACAGAGTATGAACTATCGATCCTCTGCCACGCTATAATCAGTCCACCACGGAGGATAACTGAGTCATGATCGTACAAGTGTATTTTTTTTACACCATCAGGTTATCCGTCATTTATAACGCAGCTGACATGCCCCCGATTATCGCATAACAGAAGCAACAGCTGAGTAAATGAGCTTCGAGACAAATGACAGAGCCGCTCGCGCTATCAAGTTGACATTCACGCAGATTAGCGCAGCGGTCGCCTCGCTAAATTAGAGAACAGGTGGACAGTCAGTCGGATGCCGCGCAGAGCGACCTTCTGAATGTTGTTTGTCCCTGCCACGCCCTTCATTGTCCGCGCGCCCCATCCCAGCTGAGCCGATTTGCGCCACTTCTGACGGACGGAAATTTCATTTTTCACGTAAGGCACTCAACTTCAGAATTGCTTTTCCTACGCTAAAAAAGAAAAGATGGACAAGATAATTTAAAAATAGCAATATGAGACAATTTGTCGAATATCCTTTTGAGGAGATTAACTCCATATTACGATGGAACAAATATATTACATATTTATGCAATAGATTACGTAAAACAATTTATATCTTTGTTATACTTCGGTCGTATTTACCAATTAATATTTTACGTCTCATTTATTTAGCTTTATTTCAATCCATTCTCCAGTATGGAATTTTAGGGTGGGGAAATGCTTGTAATTCTAATCCCACTCCACTAATACTTATTCAGAAAAGAATCATTAAAATATGTCTTAATAAACCAATTGATTACTCATCCGAGCTTTTGTTTACTGATTTCAATGTTTTGAAAATTAAACAGATTTATTATATTGCCTTATTAATCTTCATACTTAAAAACCGTAATAAATTCAAATTGTATCATCATAAATATGGAACTAAAAGATCCGATTTTATACGACTAGAGGAACCAAAGTGTTTCACAAGCACAGCTCTGAGCCATGGTACCTACTTTGGTCCAAGGTTATACAATAAAATAATTGATAAATACCCAAATTTGGAAAATTTTAGTACCTGGAATTTAAAAAATAGCGTCAGGAATTTAATTTTTACAGAATATGTATTGATTTAATAACTATATGTATTTGTATGACTTAAATTGTTAAAATTGAAATTGTATTTTTAAATTTAATTTATTCCTGTAATTTCTTTTTTCTTGACCCAGTTTGTGTCAAAAAATTATCTTTGTGTTTATCTTTGTGTTTAGATATCTCCCTGAGCACGAGTTTTTTACTCCTTCAGGGAAGAACTAAGATTGTATTTCTGTCAGTGTTATTTTATTAACCATAAACAATATGTAGATGAAGTTATTGGGGATCATCAGTGTGGTTTCAGGCGTAATAGATCGATTATTGATCAGATTTTTTATATTCGACAGATATTGGAGAAAAAACGGGAGTATAAGGGTACAGTACATCAGTTATTCATAGATTTCAAAAAGGCGTATGACTCGGTTAAGAGAGAAGTTTTATATAATATTCTTATTGAATTTGGTATTCCCAAGAAACTAGTTCGATTAATTAAAATTTGTCTTAGTGAAACTTACAGCAGAGTCCGTATAGGCCAGATTCTATCTGATGCTTTTCCAATTCACTGTGGACTAAAGCAGGGAGATTCACTGTCACCTTTACCTTTTAACTTCGCTCTAAAATATGCCATTACGAAAGTTCAGGATAACACAGAGAGTTTGGAATTGAACGGGTTACATTAGTTTCTTGTCTATGCGGATGACGTGAATATGTTAGGAGAAAACGCGAAAATTCTACATGAAGCAAGTAAAGAGATAGGTTTGGAAGTAAATCCCGAAAAGACTAAGTATATGATTATGTCTCATGACCAGAATATTGTACGAAATGTAACTATAAAAGTTGGAGTTTTATACTTCGAAGAGGTGGAAAAATTCAAACATCTTGGAGCAACAGTAACAAATATAAATGACACTCGGGAGGAAATTAAACGCAGAATAAATATGGGAAATGCCTGTTATTATTCGGTTGAGAAGCTTTTGTCATCTAGTCTGCTGTCAAAAAATCTGAAAGTTAGAATTTATAAAACAGTTATATTACCGGTTGTTCTGTATGGCTGTGAAACTTGGACTCTCACTTTGAGAGAGGAATAGAGATTGAGGGTTTTTGAGAATAAGGTTCTTAGGAAAATATTTGGGGCTAAAAGGGATGAAGTTACAGGAGAATGGAGAAAGTTACACAACGCAGAGCTGCACGCATTGTATTCTTCACCTGACATAATTAGGAACATTAAATCCAGACGTTTGAGATGGGCAGGGCATGTAGCACGTATGGGCGAATCCAGAAATGCATATAGAGTGTTAGTTGGGAGGCTAGAGGGAAAAAGACCTTTTTGAAGGCCGAGGCGTAGATGGGAAGATAATATTAAAATGGATTTGAGGGAGGTGGGATATGATGATAGAGATTGGATTAATCTTGCTCAGGATAGGGACCAATGGCGGGTGGCAATGAACCTCCGGGTTCCTTAAAAGCCAGTAAGTAAGTAAGTAGTATTAATTATTAGTATTATTATTAATTGTATTTTTAATTAATAAGTTTATTATTGTCATTATTGAGTGTAATTAGTTACCACTGCCACCGGGTATATACCCATTGCAGTGTGAGTAAATACATACACAATATTATAGGAGTTTATTATAATCATGGAATGTTTCTGTATATTTCTAACTGATTCCTTATCCACCCAGTAATTGTCTGCAATGGAAAGGCGCCCACATAAAACAGTTGGTTGAAAGACACTAAACAGCCTGCGTATGAATGCATGGCCGCCCTTATACCGCCACTGACGTATGTGATTGTATTCAATGAGAGGCTTTCTTATCGCGTTCGTCAGATATTGGCCAAGTTGCGTTACCTTGGTTACGCTATGTGGGATGTCACTCCAGCACAGACATAAAGAAGGATTAACAATTAGCCTGAGACTTGTATTGTAATGTTATCTGACTCAGCCATTTTTTTATTCTCCTCCTCTACGAGTTGTAACTCGCAGTTGAGATAATGTCAGGTAAATAATTGATGCTTCTGTCGCAGCACTTATCTTAGGTTGCTTTGAAACTGAATCTCCATTCGTACAACACTGCCTTAGTCGCTTCTGTTTGTATTATGTACCTTCATTTTTTTTCTTAATTATAACTTATCTTAACTTTTAATCTATTGCAGTGTTTGCGGACAAGCTCAAAACCGCAATTTTATTGTTTGTCTCTATGTTAGGAGAAAACGAGATTTGCAAGGGATTTCAATGTATTATTTATCGCGTTCATATTAGGCTCTGAAAACTATAAACTATAGCCAAAAGCCAATTACTTGATATCTTTAGCGTCGTTCCAACTCAAATCTAACCTTTTACGGATGAAATGTGACTTCATTGTAAGACGGGGCAATGTGAAGTCACATTTC
This sequence comes from Periplaneta americana, assembly GCA_025594305.2. Lineage (NCBI taxonomy): Eukaryota > Metazoa > Arthropoda > Insecta > Blattodea > Blattidae > Periplaneta > Periplaneta americana. The sequence goes on along the minus strand of JAJSOF020000011.1, from coordinate 19,243,738 downwards.
TTAGATTCGATAAGCTGGATATCGATTAAAATTTTATTCCAGGCAAGGACAAATTTCTGAAGATCCTAAGAAAAGCTGGTGGCTTCTTATGCAGAGGGTCCGACTTCATTCCCCTCAGAATCTGTAATTTTTATTTTAGGCTGTTATAGTTTTTGTTTTGTTTTTTTTTTTTTTTTAATTTTAATGGTATTTCGTAATTTCTATTTGAGTATTGCATTAATATTTCCAACGTTTCGGATCCCATCATCAGGGCATATAGGTAAGATCAGAGGGCCCTGGCTATTCCAAACAACTGAGCATCTGTAATTACTATTTATTTATATTACTTAATTACAAATGGCTTTTAAAGAACCCGCAGGTTCATTGCCGCCCTCACATAATCCCGCCATTGGTCCCTATTCTCAGCAAGATTGATCCAGTCCCTAGCATCCCTCCCTCAAATCCATTTTAATATTATCCTCTCATCTACGTCTCGACCTCCCCAAAGGTCTTCTTCTCTCCCAACTAACATCTTATAGGCATTTCTGGATTCACCTGTATGTGCTATATGCCCTGTCCATTTCAAACGATGTATTCCTTTATCATTTACTGTATATAAAATTAATTGATGCAGTCAAATAAGACACCTGAATAACATGAAGATATAGAGGAATTTTAGAAAGTAATACATAGTTACAATTAATAAAGAATAAGACTTTTCGACAAATAGTTCGGGCACGTGAAACTTTTGTACTTAAAAGGAATATTTTTTTTTTATAAACAAACATTTTTAAATTACACCATATAGTTTTTTTAATATCGTCTAAAAGAACATATATAAGATGAATCGTAAGTAATGTCATTAATTTCGAGGGGTTATTCTTTGATATATTTCAAACAAAAATGTTTAATACAATTTCGCTAATTTTTGCTTCCTTTTCGAGATAAAAATTGTTTTATATGAAATATTCGTAGCGTGTTTTGGGAAAGACATTGATTGAATTCTCAATATGCTCAGTCAATTTACATAATTTATTTATGATCATGAATTCATGGCCGTCTAAACCGGTCATATAACCAACAAAGCTGTTTGCAAAGTTGAACGCTAAATATTCCTGCAATGAGTACTACATGTAACTTCAGAATAATGCGGGCTAAAATGTAAATATGAATGTGGAATAACTGTTAGCACGTCTGGCCACGAAACCAGGCGGCTCGGGTTCGATTCCCGGTGGGAGCAAGTTACCTGGTTGAAGTTTTTTCCAGGATTTTCCCTCAAAGCAACATGAGCAAATGCTGGGTAATTTTCGGTGCTGAACTCCGGACTGATTTCACTGGCATTATCACTTTCATCTCATTCAGACGCTAAATAACCTAAGATGTTGATAAAGCGTCGTGAAATAACCTACTAAAATAAAGAAATGAATGGTAAATTTGTTACTTATTTGTGTTACGTGTAATATTTACGTCATGTAATATCGAGGTTATGCATTAATTTCTTATTCAATTAAGTTTGTATACTGAATATTGCATTTTCCTTGGCAGTGCGTAAAATGAATAGCAATGCGTAAAGTGATTACTTTTTACGTACTAGTGTTTTAAAGACTCACTTGGCGCTCAGGTAACAGTGGAAAAATGTAACTTTACATAGGCCTACTATCGTAGAAAAAATTATATTTTTATTGTCAGTGTTTTAAAGTTAAAAAATGCTTTACTGAAAAATTTAAGAAAAGTGATTAGCACGTCGCCTCCGTTCGCCCTTCCAATGTTTTCGTTTATGTACGTCTTTCGAATATTAATTCAAGAGGAGATCCATCAACTTGATGAAGATATCGAATGAATTGTTCTCCAGTCTGTCGTCACGTTTGAATGTACCGCATCGTCCACTCCTACCTGATATTTAAATGATCTCAGATGCATGTGGCAAGAACAGGGAGCTAGCTACCTTTTTGATGTTTGAGAGGTACAAATTCACGGCATTAAAGTTGCATGCCGAGCGCGGCGAAGTAACCGCTGTGGGGTGTGGGGGCATCCGACAAATTCAGACAGACGAGTGAATCTCAAACGAATGCATCAATAAACCAAGTGATGTAAGAGATGTTACCTTCGAGACCTGCCTCGCAATTTCATGAATGAGGTGCCTTGCGTGAAGCGTAGTTGCAGGTGGCTCTCTCTAATCATACGTCGTGCAATACCTTATTTTCGTAATCAAGAAATTAACACACACAATTCCATTCCTACTTGCTCTATTAATAATAATAATAGTAATAATGTCCCGCGCCGTGGCGTCCTGCCTAAGACTCGCGTTACGGAATGCGCGCTGGTTCGAGTCCTCATGGGGGAAGAAATTTTCTCATGAAATTTCGGCCAGTGAATGGGACCGGTGCTTACCCAGCACTTGGGGAGCTACGATAGTTAGCGAAATCCGGTTGCGAATACCAGCTATAGACCCCTAACGTCTCGGGGGATCATCGTGCTAACCACACGATACCTCCATTCTGGTTGGATGATCGTCCACCTCTGCTTCGGGATGTGGGCGTGAGACCAGCAGTCGGCTGGTCGGTCTAGGCCCTTCACGGGCTGTAGTGCCACGGATTTAATAGTAATAATAATAAGTCAATACTAAAAATAGCTTTATTCAAAGAATAAAATGAATATCCATAGCATCGAAAAAAGAGAGAAATAAGATAGGCAATAAAATTATTATTATAAAATAACCTGTGTTTCCAGACTAGCCACATTATTATCCATTAATTCATTCATAGTTTTCTCCCCAAGGCCAGGCCTTTCGCTACAAACCCAGCATTCTCCTATCTTTTCTATTTTCTGCCTTCCTCTCAATCTCCGTATATGATCCATATTATCTTAATGTCGTCTATCATCTGATATCTTCATCTGTTCACCATTTCTTCCAGTGCATCCTTCAGTAGGCAGTTTATTCTCAGCCAGTGACCCACCCAATTTCTTTTTCTCTTTTTGATCAGTTTCGGTATCATTCTTTCTTTACCCACCATTTCCAAAACAGCTTCATTTCTTATTCTTCCTGTCTGTCCATTTCACACGCTTAATTCTTCTCCATATCCACATTTCAGATTTTCTAGTCGCTTCTCTTTACTTCGTCGTAATGTCCATGTTTCTGTGCCGTGCAATGTCACTCTCCACACAAAGCACTTCACTAGTCTCTTCCTTAGATCTTTTCCCAGAGGTTCGCAGTAGATGACGATGATTTTTATTATTACTTATTATTATTATTATTATTATTATTATTATTATTATTATTATTATTATTATTAATCACTATAATCATTGCTATCTCTGTTTTCCTTTTTTTCATGTATTAGCTCGATGAGAGCTCTATAGTGTTCTTTTGACCCTGTTGACCCTCTATAGGGCTTTATCTTAATTTGTATCATTTCCATCAGTATTTGTATTTCTTTTTTGTATTTATATGTGCCAGCTGGTAGGATGGAAGAGAAGGCCTTATGGCCTTAATCCTGTCACAAATAAATAAATAAATAAATAAATAAATACATAAATAAATAAATAAATAAATAAATAAATAAATAAATAAATAAATAAATAAATAAATAAATATTTAGAGACAATAGTGTTTGCACTTGTCACTGATGACAATTGGCTGGACGGGAGAAGATTCCATTTTTATAATGAATTAAGTCCTATAAAGGTTTACGTCTGTAGGATAAACATTATTAAACTTTCACATGATAAGAATAAACTGAAGCCAACAAAATGTTCGTTGTTAAAATAACTTAAAACAGCAAATAAATAATACTTTAATTTATTTTTGAAAGACAAAAAAGACAAAATTGTGCACTTATTATTAAAATAGACAGCAAGGGCATGTCAGGCAAAATAAAAATTAACCCTAGCTCTTGTAAATGAACCCAGTAGTAAAAGGCACTTTGTCAAACATCCGGGATCTACTAATAATAATTTAACTTCCTCTCTGCGCAAACTATGTCAAAGTTTCTTTGCCTTTAGATTAAGATGCGGTATATGTTTTCGTCACTTCACTGTTTGCCTTTCTTGTCTTCTTCCTCTTCTCTTGGAATATTTCTGGGGAGCCAGGTAGCTGGTGTAATGAATAGTTTGTTCCTAGAATTCAATCACCTAACCCTTACTCTCCCTGTTTCCGAAATACACACCTTTAAACTAACATTTCGAACTAAATTAGACCGGATCAAGAGTTTTTTTGCTTCCTTTTCTCAACAGAAGTGTACAAACTAGAACTTCAATGCCAGAAGCAGCACAGTGGTTCTAACACCTCCATGAAGACCTTCCTGGACCCTTTTATACCTACTGTAAATGTAGGGCATAATCGAATCAGGACAAAAGTGTGGCAAGTTACGTGGTCCTTCGAGCTGTGTTGCCAAGTTGTAGCAGCAAAATAAAAAGGGGTTAACTATAATATAAGGTACTCTTTAAACCTTCCACCGTGGCGACCCGAGTTCGGTTCCCGTCGAGGACACGAATTTGTTATGAATAGACAGCAGAAAAAGAGTCATTCGGATGTGAAGTTAACTACAACGCGAGTAGTTTGTCTCGTCAGAGGGTTGTTGTTTACGTAAGCACAGTAGGCATACTATAGGCGCGTGCAGGTAAGAACTGTTTTCGAATCGATGATTCAGAAGGTGCCTGATATTTTGTGTACTTTTCTATAAACCCTTTAAAATGAGGATTGTCGAACATTTTGAATGGAATACTTATCATTCGACACAAATCCTGGCTAAAGTCATATTTCATAATAATTAATAATTTATTTATTTAATCTGGCAGAGCTAAGGCCAGTAGGCCTTCTCTTCCGCCCAGCCAGACTCTAATTCTAATTAAATACATTTGCTTACATAGTTATTACATTAATATCTAGATCATAAAACAACATGAAAGTAAATAATGAAAATTGGATAACTAATGTTAGTGTGACAATAATAAACATGGGTAAGAAATAGTTATAATAATAATAATAATAATAATAATAATAGTAATAATAATGAGATAACTTAGATATTAATCTGTGAAATATATAACCATTAAACATTGAGAAACCTGAAACAGCTATTATTGTTAACAAGAATTGTTAGAAAAATATCTCGTTAGCCTATTCTTAAATTGGTTTGATGTCTGACAGTCCCTGACATTACTCGGTAGGGAATTCCAAAGTCGAGGAACAGCCACAGTGAAAGAAGATGAATATGGGGATGTTCGGTGGAAGGGAATGAATAATATTGAAGAGTGTTGTGATCGTGTGTCTAGGTTATGATGGGTGGATAAATTTTGAAAACGAGACGCAAGATAGACAGGAGTGGAGAAATGCAATATGTGAAAGAGAAGGGAAAGACAGTGGATTTTCCTACGATCTTCTAGACGGAGCCAGGACAACATTTGGAGGGATGGTGTTACGTGATCAGCCCGGCGAATATTGCAGACGAAACGGACGCACATATTATGAACACGTTGTAGTCTCTGCGCCGAAGTAACGCTTAGGTCAGTAAGCAGAATATCACAGTAATCGAAGTGGGGCATCACGAGGCGAATTTGAAATTGAACCTTTATTTTCTTCTAACATAGAGCAACCTTTTTTCATATTTTTCTGTGTATTACATTGATGTTCTAACTATTGTTTTGTTATCTTTTTAAATGCACACATATATGTTACACACACTTAATTGTTTCATCAGTATCACTACGTATTAAAAATGTCGACACCACATTCTTGTATTAAAAAATACTCCTTATGTTTTTTAACATCTGTCTTCGGCATTATGATCACTTCACTGAACACAAATGAATCATATGTTTACGTATCTCAATGTTCTCTGTTCACGTACGGACGAGGACTGACCAGCGAATAGAGATTATAAAGAATGGACACTGAGCGAATTTTCCTGTGTTTTGTTTCTCTGTGCGCCAGCGGCTAGTTCCACTTTCAAGCGCTAGAGGTAGTGTAATCGAGCATACGCTAAGATAATAATTGAGAATAGAATTAAGGCACAGGATCCAAACATCGCCTACCTTATTGCATAATCCAGTAACGCTTTGCTTCAAATAAATTTAAGTTAACAGCTTTTCCTTATTTCTCAGTGATAAACTAGTTGTAATAATAATATTTTATATTTGAGATATCATAAATTATATTATAAAATAATATAATACATTATAAAATTAAGTATCGAATTCGTTTAATATTTGTATATAATATAATATAGGTATATGGTCTTACTTCTCGTAAGAGTTTTGTTTTTCCATTTTCAGTGCTATCAAATCATTACATATTTTAATTGTTGTTGGGGTCAACGTCTGAACTCTCATTATAAAGGAACTCTAGAGTCTAGACATTACAGTTAATGAAGGATTTATTATTTTATGGATCCAATTTATTTTATTTGAGTACATAATGTACCTAGATGTATTAATTGTATGTGTTATATTTCCGCTGTGTCGATTGCTAGCTGGTGTGATGTCAGCGCCAACTGTAGGGAGAAAGCAGAATCTGACGCTCTAGCTGGCTTGAAGGTCATTGAAATCTGTCCGGCTACATCAAAGGTACCGACGCGATGTGTCCATTCTTTATAATCCCTATTCGCTGGACTGACTGAGAACGCAGAGTGGCAGTTGTTTTCGGTGTTCGCGTGGTGCTCTCTGCGGACGGTACCGTGTTGTAGCTACCTACTTGGGATGCGTGCACACCTCATGCCATAGTCTATGCGTACAGTACTTGTAAACTGTAAACATGACTTATATTTGACTTTTTTCCGATGTCTAGTTACGAACAAACCGGATGCCAAGTGTCTTGCTAGGGGTTCTCCCGTTTCCACTGACAATTACACCAACACGTTACATGCACCATCACTAGGTTGTATCGGAAAAAAAAAAAAAAACTTTCCGAATTTCAAACGTTAATGGCATTGAAATGTTGCATTACACTGATGAAAGATCTATGGAATACAATAAATGAAATGAAGTAGAATCGGTGAGATTAGATTGAGGAAAATGTCAGTCTTTCGAGTAAATTTTGCCTTCAATTCCATGGTATAATGAAAAAGGGGAATGTTGAACACTTTGACTCGGATAAATTTCGTGATTTGAGAATGTATAACAAAAATTGGAGGACTAACACTAAAAAGACTTTGGGCCTTATTCATAGACATTCTTAGCGCGGGCTTCCGGTGGATGATCAGCGAACTAACGTTTTTCGTATTCATAAACCAGTGTTAGCGATATGATATGAATCCTGTTTAGCACGCTCGTAGCCCGGGCTAGCGAAATGTCTATGAATAGCACCCTCAATCTCTATTTTTGTCGGTTTCGCAGATCACAAGTTCTCGACCTCAAAATGTTCAGTTGAGCATCCCCTATATCCTTTTTAGTTTTTGCAACCTTTTACTGAAACAATCTTGTATGAACGAAAAATAATTGGAAAGACTGTATCTTAAGATAAGATAACGACTGTGACTTGAGGATAGGAGAGATGTTGGTCGACCAAGGAAACGATGGGAAGATGACTTTGATTATTGAGTGGAAAGGATTTAGAAGGTCCTAACCATGTAGATGATGATGATGATGACAATGATGATGAACATAGTAGTTGCTACAGCGTCGTTTAATAACTAAATTATAAAAAAATATAATACACTTCTATAATTAAAATCCTGTAGCAATTATTTTACACCCCTGGTATATAGATTTCCTCTCTCAAGGAAGAAATAAAAATTACCTGATGTTACCCCTTCTCCTTCCTCACTTATAAACAGGTTTCTTAAGAGTTAAAATTTAGAGTGATGATGACTATCTATTTCCATTAGTTTTTTCTTTCTTTTTTACTTGGTAATTTTACTTGTGTTTTTTGTGTGGTCTGCCATCCTTCAGTAAAAGAAGTGTAACAATTCTATCGCCGTGACCAAGTTTTTGTATTCTATAGTGTGATCCATAGTTGTTTATACAGTCGAACTTTTATTTCACTCCAGTACGCCTATCCTAAGGAGCCATTGCAGCTCAGTTGGTATAGCAATGTTCTGAAGGTCTCCGGTTCATGACCGAATAGTGACAGGGTTGTAAACTTCCAGAACAGGTCCTGCATTCATATGAAATTGAGTACCAGTTTTTTTTTGGGGGGGGGGTTTCTTAACTTTCCAAGTCTCTCCATGATAGTATGAATTTCAGAATGCCATTCCAAGCCAATTCAATGTGCTCTATTTAGTAGATTCGACTTTTCATAAATTTGCTAGTTAGTGGGTAATTTTCTACTCTGATTTTACATGCCTTGATCATCTATATCAATATTGCGTTTTTATTTATTTATTTATTTATTTATTTGTATATTTATTTATTTATTTGTATATCTATCTATCTATCTATCTATCTATCTATCTATCTATCTATCTATCTATCTGTCTGTCTGTCTGTCTGTCTGTCTGTCTGTCTGTCTGTCTGTCTGTCTGTCTGTCTGTCTGTCTGTCTGTCTATCTATCTATCTATCTATCTATCTATCTATCTATCTATCTATCTATCTATCTATCTATCTGTCTGTCTGTCTGTCTGTCTGCCTGCCCTACTTATTTTATTTATTTATTTATTTATTTACTTATTTATTTATTTGTTTTTCCTTGTTTATTTGTTTATTTATTTATTTATTCATTCATTCATTTATTCATTCATTCATTTATTCATTCATTCAATTATTCATTCATGTATTCATTAATTTATTCATTCATTTATTCATTTATTTATTGATTTATTTATTCATTTATTTACTTATTTATTTATTTATTTACTTATTTATTTATTTATTCTGCTAATAATTGTGAAATAAAATATAATATAAACAGAAAAACTTTAGCTCACACCTGAAAAAGAAGAACTCGTGCTCAGGGCGGATTCTTGAATTGAAATTAAGAAGTGTATAATACAATTTGTCTTATGTCTACTACACAATAGGAATATTTAAATTTACAATTTTTGATTATTTATAAAATCCGTACATAACGTTTTAAATTTAATACTATAACTATTAGAATTGACAAGATTAGGATATTTAAATATAAATTTGTTATATATTCTTGGGCCTAAATTACTACTCTGATTAATTAATACTTTAACAATGTTGCATTTTGGTTCAAACAGTCTTAAAGTATTCATACCTTTTGTTTCATAACTATGAGAATACAATTCAAAATTATTTCGATTTTTATGTATGAATTTTATTAATACAATATAATAAATTTGTCTTATTTTAAGAACATTAAAGTCTGAAAACAATTTTTGAGATGGAAAATCAATAGGTTTATGAAGACATATTTTAATTATTTTCTTCTGTAATAAATAACGTGGATTAAAATTGGATTTAATTAAGCTACCCCATCCTATAATTCCATATATAATTACCGATTGAAGTAAAGTTAAGTATATTGTGCGTAATAAACTTATTGACAAGTAATTACTCAATAAAACAAAATAATGTATTATTTTACGTAATTACAAAGGTAATTAATGTGTTGCTTCCATTTTAAATGATTGTCGAAAATTATGCCTAAATACTTAACTTCAGAAGACTCCTTAATAATTCGGCATTTACATTGTATAAGGCAACAATATTAGAGTTATGTAATTTAATATTTATAATATAAATGTGGGAAGTATGTTACATTTTTCAGATAAGCCGTTTTCCGAAAACTCCTTATTTTGCAACTGTCATTAATGGTTCTAAATCGAAATTTGTTTCGGTAATGATGATGATTATAATTATGTTAAAAATTAAGGTTAGGTACCACATTATGAAATCTTTGTCAGGTAAGAAAATAATAAACACGCGTTAAATAAATCTTTTCTTTTCAGATAATGGCAATATGCACTCAACGCTTCTTTTTAGTGTCTTTTTTTTTTTCGTATAGTGAGAAGTTGTCACTCGTAATTAAATACCCCGCAGTTAAAGGGCTTTATAGCCCATAATCCACAACCAAAAGAGCATAAATTTTATGGATTCATTTCACATAAACCTTATAACTAAGTTTTCTTGTGTGTTGTCTGAAGACAATAACAAATAATTGAAGGCTAGTAATGTATATAAGAAGTGGAGGTGAAGATGTTTCGAGAAGATAATAAAATCGAGTTCTGCGTAAAGAATCTCACTTAACAGAATTTTCTCAAAAAAAGATAATAATAGGTCATGGGGAAAGCATCGTTGTCACATGTTAATTATAGCAGAATAAAGAGATCTGTGTTCTCTAATTATCGTGGTTTGTTAGAGTAAAGAGTGAATATAGTTTTAAAATATATGCTTATAATAATTAACATATTGATAAAGATTAAGAAGTAGCCTTTGTATCTGAGTTGACAGCGTGCTGGCTGTTGGCCCGGGTTAAAACCCAGTAATGGCACAGTAGTGTTTGTGTCGAATAAGAATTTTGAGGGTAATTTTCTTTGGGTGGGGTTCTCCCGTTTCCCACTGTCAATCTCGAATTTAATTCTTTAAGGTGTGTAGGAAGGCCAGTAAATGAATGGCAAACTAAAATAAAAATATGTTAAAAGTAATTTTTTCATATATCGATACCTGTCCCCGGAAATTGTGAAAAGAATCTGGTAACCTTACAATGTGTGTGTGCGTGTGCGTGTATTTTCACACTGCAAATGAGTACGAGGCGTATTCTTAAAGTAAGTTCCAAAAGGGTGTAGTAAGTAAACGGGAAGATATTTACAAACTATTTTTGTTGCATTGTATTCCCCACACTTCAATTACTTCTCAACATAATCTCCACCATTATTGAGGCATTTATCGAGTCGTGGCACAAGTCTTTCTATCCCCTCATTGTAGAATTCGCCGGCCTGCAATGCGAACCATTCACGCTCTGCTGTTTTCACTTCGTCGCCATCAAAACGTTGACCACAGAGGAACTTCTTGAGGTACAGGAAGAGATGAAAGTCACTCGGAGCCAAATCCGGGCTGTAGGGGGGATGGTCAATTTGTTCCTAGCCAAATTTCGAGATGAGATTTTGGGTGTCGTCGCCATCAAAACGTTGACCACCGAGGAACTTCTTGAGGTGCAGGAAGAGATGAAAGTCGCTCGGAGCCAAATCCGGGCTGTAAGGGGGATGGTCAATTTGTTCCCAGCCACATTTCGAGATGAGATTTTGGGTGTCGTCCCAGATTGAGATGGTTAGACTGTATTGAGGAAGATTTGAGGAAAGTGGGAATAAGGAGATGGAGGAAGAGGGCAGAGGACAGTAGTGATTGGGCTATTGTTTTGAAGGAGGCTTTAGCTAAATTATAAGAGCTGTATGCTAAAAGAAGAAGAAGAGAATTGCTAGAACAATATATTTCAGTATAATTGGATACATCAGCTTCTTGTCTATGCGGATGACGTGAATATGCTAGGAGAAAATCCACAAACGATTAGGGAAAACACGGGAATTTTACTTGAAGCAAGTAAAGCGATAGGTTTGGAAGTAAATCCCGAACAGACAAAGTATATGATTATGTCTCGTGATGAGAATATTGTACGAAATAGAAACATAAAAATTGAAGATTTATCCTTCGAACAGGTGGAAAAATTCACATATCTTGGAGCAACAGTAACAAATACAAATGACACTCGGGAGGAATTTAAACACAGAATAAATATGGGAAATGCCTTTTATTATTCGGTTGAGAAGCTTTTTGTCATCTAGTCTGTTGTCAAAAAATCTAAAGGTTAGAATCTGTAAAACAGTTATATTACCGGTTGTTCTGTATGGTTGTGAAACTTTGAGAGAGGAACAGAGATTAAGGGTGTTTGAGAATAAGGTTCTTAGGAAAATATTTGGGGCTAAGAGGGATGAAGTTACAGGAGAATGGAGAAAGTTACACAACGCAGAACTGCACACATTGTATTCTTCACCTGACATAATTAGGAACATTAAATCCAGACGTTTGAGATGGGCAGGGCATGTAGCACGTATGGGCGAATCCAGAAATGTATATAGAGTGTTAGTTAGGAGGCCGGAGGGAAAAAGACCTTTGGGGAGGCCGAGACGTAGATGGGAGGATAATATTAAAATGGATTTGAGGGAGGTGGGATATGATGATAGACTGGATTATTCTTGCAGAGGATAGGGACCGTTGGCGGGCTTATGTGAGGGCGGCAATGAACCTGCGGGTTCCTTAAAAGCTATTTGTAAGTAAGTAATAATTGGATACAATTTTATTCCATAATCTGCATTATTTGTGATGTTCAGACCTGTTTTCAGACAGTTGACTATACGACAACAATCTTCATTAAAAAAATTCAACGCTTATTTGGTATGTGTCCTTTTTGGCTTCCGTTCTGTAATAACCCAGTGTCCGATTTAAAAGTAGGCCAGACTTTATGGGCCGCAGCATCTTAAATTAGCGGCCAGAAGCAGCAGTAGTCGAAATTGTTATTAGTGACGACTAGTAACAGTTCTCAAAATCATTAATCACTCTTTTCAACGAATAGCAGATATGCAAACTACATCTGTGACGGTGATTGCTAACTGCTCTGCTCTTCGAATCCGGTTTCCTCGTACTTCAGTATGTTATCATTGCTTGTGAAGAAGCATTGGTGCATTAAATTATATTGAAGACGCTCGCTTACCGAAATAGCGTTACGTGAATTATCACGTAGACGAAAAGACATAAATACTAAAGGTAATTATTTCTCTTTGCACTGTTCTATAAATTCGCTGCTGCATTATGTTGAAAATACAATTAGCATTAGTTCATCGCTATATTTCTTCAGTCCCCCAAGCGATGGGAATCTGTATGAAATATTTTCGTTACGTAATAATTCAGGAATGTTAAGACATGCTGCAGGCTACAAAAATAACCTAATGTCTGCTTTTATATTATGTTACTGCAATCGCGTCTGTGGCTCAGAGCTAGTAGCCCTTGGTCTTCCACCTGGACGACCCCGGTTCGATCCTCAGTCTCGTCCAGATCTAATTTGTGGTAAACTAGGCAGATGTTGCAAGGGTTTTTTTTTATTATCCAATTTAATAAACCCTATTTCACCCTGAGGTATATTAGGGTTATAGTTGGTATCAAAATACATATTTTATAAGCAATAAACAATAATAAAATTTATAATACAAAATTGTGGTCAAGGTTACAATTCACATGAATTATGTACAAGAATGCACCTTAATGAAAGAATGGGTCGTTTCATAAAGCCTCAAGGCATGTCTCTATATTTATATCTAATGGTTATAGGAAGAAATATATATATAAAGGCATGTCTCTATATTTATAACTAATGGTTATAGGAAGAAATATATATATATATATAATAGCTATTAAAGCGAAATTGAAGACTTACAGTTTCATTATAGTTGATTAGAACTAATACGATTTTTTTTCCCCCGGAATAATTTAACATGTTACAGTTTCACGAATACTCTATTCAAGAAGGACATGAAATACTTATGTGATTTGGAGTTGGTAAGTATATTGGTTAACGGTTTGGTAAATGTATAATTTAAAGTGTTCAGTAACAACTCAAGCTCGTATTTTTCACGGCAAAAGACTGGACAATCATATAATACATGTTTGACATCTTGAGATTCCTCCCCACAAATGCAAGTTGCATCGTCTTTAATATGGAATCTATTTAAGTATTCCCCGAATTTTCCATGCCCAGTCAAAAACTGTGTCAGTACGAAATTTGGCGTTATTACTTTACATTTATTACGATCATAGACCGTTGGAAAATACAGCTCTTTTGTGTCTAGAGGCAGTTCTGTTTCACCTGCATCATTCCACCATCACACTCTGCCTTCCCCTCATTTTATCTGTTATTTGCAATAGTTAAAGATAAACTTGGTGTGAAGTCTTGGAGTAAGTAAGGAGTTATGATGCTGAAATAATATTTAAGGGATTGGAGCTTCGTGACATTGAGGTTTTCAGAGATTGTCTGGGAATAGAATGGAACCTGGCTTCTTCAGTGCTGTTGCAAGATGGTTCACCTGTCACTGTCGGATTCACTAATGCGACCCAGACTTGAGTAGTGCAAACCGGTTACGAAAAATAGAAATTATACAGGGTGATTCAAAACCTCCGCGACAAACTCTGATGGGTGATAGATCTAACAATAAGGAACCCTTTTTGTTAAACAACCTATGTCTTTTTGGCGCGTCGTGTCGAAGTTACCGTTGAAAGCGTTTTAGCGCGGGCGTATGTCATTAACAAAACAAAGTAAATTTTTTTAATTGTTACTCCGTTTGTTACGTACTCAGACAATATCAGTCTCATGTATGAAATGCGCCTGGTGTTCCGTCTAGCCTACAAAACACAAGGGGTAACCGGTTGAAATTCGAACATTCAGTCGGATACTCGACCTTGACGGATGTTCTCTGACCAGTCGAATCTAAACCGATTGTAAGCCCTATTCTGCAACTCTCTGTCCCAGACCATTTGTCGGAATTGAACAATCATCGCTTATAGGGCGTGCACTTGCAATGGGACAGTACGAACCTAAGCGAGATCCGAACCCAAGCCCTACCGCAACTTCGAATGTCGAGACAAACTCACCGATCTGAGTTACGCCTGTGATCCCTCATTACATAAAAAAATGACATTTTAGTGCCAAATTTCATGTTGGACTGTGCAGAATTCTCATGTGAACTACACATCAAATATTTCTTGTGAAGAGATTTGATTACGACGAAATGAAGGAAAGCGACTAGGAGCATTTGAAATGTGGGTATGGAGAAGAATGGAACGTGTGGAGTGGACAGACAGAATAAGAAATGAAGCTGTGTTGGAGAAGAGTAGGTGAAGAAAGAATGATGCTGAAACTGTTCACGAAAAGGAAAAGGAATTGTTTGGGTCACTGACTGAGAAGAAAGTGCCTACTGAAGGATGCACTGGAAGGAATGGTGAACGGGAGAAGAGTTCGGGTCAGAAGAAGATATCAGATGATAGACGACATTAAGATATATGGATCATATGAGGAGACAAAGAGGAAGGCGGAAAATAGGAAAGGTTGGAGAAAGCTGACTTTGCTGTGAAAGACCTTGGGCAGAACATTGAATGAATGAATGAATGAATGAATGAATGAATGAATGAATGAATGAATTAATTAATTAATTAATTAATTAATTATAATAAATGTAGTAATAATAATAATAATAATAATAATAATAATAATAGCAGTAATAAATTTGTTACTAGAACAAAGATATATATATTTTTTATAAAAAAATCTCTCTAGCACTCCCAGAAATAGTACATACTCATGATCTGGGGGCATTCCACAAAATTTTAACATAAACGCTTTGTTAATAGCAGAATAAAACGTATAAAAAGAAAAAAAAAAACACAAATATCGCAATAATTGGAACTTAATATTTTCTTTCTAAACAATAAGTTTCTTAATTTATTTTTTTTTTAAACGAGGAGCATTAGCAAGTTGTAGGCCTATGTTTGGGAATTTATCTGTTTTATTGTATAAATTCTTGTACCGAAGTTGCTTCTGTGATTATATGCTACAGTTGTGGTACATTTAGGTTTTGTCAAGCATATGTTGTCTGATCTTTTGGTTTTATATTTATGTGAATACAAATTAAATTTATTTCGGTTTTTGTTTACGAAATTCAATAAGACACTTTTATAAATTTGGTGGATATCAATACTATGCGCAGATAGCCTACTTTTTATATAGTGTGTATCTGCTGTAGAGGTCTCTAACATTAAACCAGTGTTAAAAATGTGTTCAAATTTCAATGAAATATGTAAAACATGGGATCTAGATTTCTGCATTTCTTACATGGAATACAAACATTTTCTTATTAATATACTGAAGGTAGTTGATTTTATATAATATTGCTATTTGTTACTCTGTAATTTGCCAATTATAGCTGCATTTTACATTTTTGGCTATGGTATCTACATTTAACTATTTTTCATTTATTTTATTTTGTACTTTTCACGTACATCTATATCTGTTCCTTTTATTTAGGTAGTATCTATTTGTCTGTTCTTTTTCCCCCCCATTCTCATTTTCCATTTTAACTTGTATTTAGACTTGTATCAGTTTCATTTCTTTTTTCATGTTATATGCAATTCTATGTTTTTTTTAAACGAATATATGTACTGTCTATTGTAATTGGGGCTTTGCCCTGTTATAGGCATAAATAAATAAATAAATAAATAAATAAATAAATAAATAAATAAATAAATAAATAAATAAATAAATAAATAAATAAATAAGTCAGTCAGTCAGTCAGTCAGTCAGTCAGTCAGTAAGTAAGTAAGTAAATAAGTAAATAAATAAGTAAGCAGGTAAATAATTAAATAAATAAATAAAGAAGTAAATGAGTAAATAAATAAAGCAATAAATAAGTAAATAAGTAAATAAATAAGTAAGTAAATAAGTAAGTAAATAAATAAGTAAATAAGTAAATAAATAAGTAAATAAGTAAATAAATAAATAAAGAAGTAAATAAGTAAAGAAATAAATAAATAAGTAAATAAATAAATAAGTAAATAAATAAATAAGTATATAAATAAATAAATAAAGAAGTAAATAAGTTAAGAAATAAAGAAATAAATCAGTAAATAAATAAATAAATAAATAAATAAATAAGTAAGTAAATAAGTAAGTAAATAAATAATGCGCTTTTTGAGGGGAGATTTCAACATGAGCACACTAACATTTCCTATGTGAGTTTCTCTATGTGCTCTGTTGATGAAAGAGATCTTCAAAAACTGAAACATCCGACAATCTTTCTGAGAGACCATGGCTGTGTAAGATACTTTTCTCTCCACTACTTTTTGCCCAGTTTCATAGCGACTGACTTCCTCAGAACTCGCGTGTCTAACAACTCCTCAGAGTAATGGAGTCTTCTTCATTTTCAGATGTCTAATTGAGTCATCTTTGTCTGTAATAAAGCCAATGCTTCATGAGCGCTTAACTGTTAAAAATCACCCTTAAATGAAAGACTTGTGATCATTTGAACAAAACTTCTTTCAAGAATCATTATTAAGTACTAAAGAGTTAAAAAAAAGCAAGAGAGAGAGATGAGACATTTAATGTTCCAATTTTTTGTACTTCTTCTGTGCAGACAGTCTGAACGTGATGTGTCTTTGCGAAGTAATTAACGATTTGATGTGAACTCATTCCCTTGAAGATGAGCAATAAAGATGCTTCACGCTGTACTTGAACTAACAGGAGCTGGCCTAAAAACATACCCTACTAGAGCTCTGCTAATTTTCCATCATAATCAGCATTTATACCTTCGCACCAACCACCTGTAATGAGTTGGTAACAAGTAGCTTGCCTTCCGACGACGGAGTTTCAGATTTATTTTAGTATATAGTTGCTTCAGGTGCAAATAGGCCTACTCATAACTCTCAAAATATTCGACATTGAGTTTTTAGTAATGTAATCAAGGAACATGACAAGGATACCTTCTTTCCCATCTCTTTTTAGTTTATATAGTGACGCAGTCATGAAAGAATGACAAGTGAACTTACACATAATTTTAAAGTAGGAAATAGGGTTTTAAATAGAGTGTGATTCAAAAAAATTTTAATACTTATAGGAATTTAATATCAAGATATTGTGCAAATCAAGATTTCAGGTATAACTCCCTGTAAAGTTGATTTGAATAATTTCGAGGGAAAAATTGTTCCGGAGCCGGGTATCGAACCCGGGACCTTTGGTTTAACGTACCAACGCTCTACCACTGAGCTACTCGGGAACTCTAACCGACACCGATCCAATTTTTCCCTCTATATCCACAGACCTCAAAGTGGGCTGACAACCGTCAAGCAACCAACTTCGAGTGCACACTAACTCCGTGTGACTTAAATCAAATCAAGATATTGTGTTTCAAACACTGCTATGTATTACAAAATTGCCTTCAATGGGTCTCTATTTGTTCTCCACCATAAAACATTTCTGAAACCTTTTCCTTGTGGTCCCTAGAGCCCGGTTGCATATTTCGGGAAGAAATGTTGCAATGCTCTCCGTTATTCTCTCTTGCAGATCTTGCACATTTCGTGGCTCGGTTGCATATACTGTATCTTCCAGCATACCTCACAGCCAGAAGTCGCAGGGCATAAGATCTGGCGAACGTGCTGGCCATTGCAGGGGTCCCATTCTACCAATCCATCGTGTTGAAATATTGTGTCAAGATACGTACGGACAACCCGAGCAAAGAGCGGTGGAGCACCATCCATCTGAATGTATCAATTCTGCAGGAATTGTAATGGTAGGTCATCCTCTACGTAGTTTTGCATCATAAACATAATATCAGCATCAGTAATCGTATCATTTGGAAAGAAGTATGGCTCTACCACCTTTGCTGCAATGATCACACACCAGACATTGATCTTACGACTGGTCCTTTTGTGTTCACACAACAACTCGGTGATTCTCCATTCCCCAGATGATACAGTTATGTCTGTTGACGTGTCCACTGAGAAGAAAGCTTGCCTCGTCGCTGAATACCACTCGGTCGATAAAAAAGTAAGTCTTAATTATAAACTTAATCACCCAATCACTTAATCGCCCTGTACAATTGAGTTCGCAGACGATCAGGTGATCTTGGCAAATAATGACAATGAGCTTCAATTAGTCTCTTACGAGCTCCTTAACACAGTTCTAAAGTATAACCTGGAAATCTCAATAAGTTAAGGAAATCTAAAGTGATGGCTTTTCCAGAAAAACACCCCAGAAGATCTAAAATAATATTAAATAATAAGATTTTGGAACAAGTTTTAATCACTTTAATTATTTGGGGTGTGATATTACATATGAAGAAGACGAGGACGTAAGAAATAAACTCAGAAAACGTCAATATATGTGTGGAACACTCAAACGCACTCTGTGAGGAAAAGCCAGAAAAGATACTATGTTGAAATTTTATAAAGTCATGGCAGTGCCTATATTGATTTATGGTTTAGAAAATTGGACACTGGTAAATTCAGATAAGATATATATATATATATATATATATATAGAGAGAGAGAGAGAGAGAGAGAGAGAGAGAGGGAGAGACTGCAGAAATGAGATTTCTGAGGAGTGTAGCTGGATACACCCGGAAAAAGGAAATTAGCATGACCACATCCTTCGGACGGAAGATGAAAGGCTGAAGATAGTATTAAACGACCAACCATTTGGATATCGTGATGTGGATCGTCTTAGGAGGAGACTTGATATGAACCTGTGTGATTGGAATGGATCTATTGGTCCACCTTGTAGTTGAGATGAGTTTTTGGTACCTTGGAATCAGTGTAATTCGATTCTCATTGGTCACTCTAGCGACAAAGATCTCGTTCATTGGCTGAGAAAAGTTCGCATGGTATTATTATTATTATTATTATTATTATTATTATTATTATTATACTTACTTACTTACTTATTTACTTACTTACTTACTTACAGGCTTTTAAGGAACCTGGAGGTTCATTGCGTCCTCATATAAGCCCGCCATTGTCCCTATCCTGAGCAAGATTATTCCAGTCTCTATCATCATATCCCACCTCCCTCAAATCCATTTTAATATTATCCTCTCATCTAAGTCTCGGCCTCCCCAATGGTCTTTTTCCCTCCGGCCTCCCAACTAAGACTCTATATACATTTCTGGTTCGCCCATACGTGCTACATGCCCTGCCCATCTCAAACGTCTGGATTTAATGTTCCTAATTATGTCAGATGAAGAATACAATGTGTGCAGTTCTCTGTTGTGTAACTTTATCCATTCTCCTGCAAATTCATCCCTCTTAGCCCCACATGTTTTCCTAAGCACCGTATTCTCAAACACCCTTAATCTCTGTTCCTCTCTCAAAGTGAGAGTCCAAGTTTCACAACCATATAGAAGAACCGGTAATATAACTGTTTTTATAATTTTTAACCTTCAGATTTTTTGACAGCAAACTGGATGATAAAAGCTTCTTAACCGAATAATAACAGGCATTTCCCATATTTAATCTGCGTTTAATTTCCTCCCGAGTGTTATTTATATCTGTTACTGTTGCTCCAAGTTATTTGAATTTTTCCATCTCTTCGAAGGATAAATCTCCAATTTTTATAGTTCCATTTCGTACAATATTCTGGTCACGAGACATAATCGTATGCTTAGTCTTTTCGGGATTTACTTCCAACCCTGTCGCTTTTCTTGCTTCAGCTAGAATTTCCGCGTTTTCCCTAATCGTTTGTGGATTTTCTCCTAACATATTCACGTCATCCGCATAGACAAGCAGCTGATGTAACCCGTTCAATTCCAAACCCTCTGTTTTTTCCTGAACTTTCCTACTGGCATATTCTAGGGAAAATTAAAAAGTAAAGGTGATAATGCATCTCCTTGCTTCAGCCCACGGTGAATTGGAAACTCATCTGACAGAAACTGACCTTTACGTACTCTGCTGTACGTTTCACTAAGACACATTTTAATTAATCGAACTAGTTTCTTGGGAATACCAAATTCAATAAGAATATCATATAAAACTTCTCTCTTAACAGAGTGATATGCCTTTTTAAAATCTATGAATAACTGATACACTCTACTCTTATACTCCCATTTTTTCTCCAATATCTGTCGAATACAAAAAATCTGATCAATAGTCGATCTATTACGCCTAAAACTTTATTATTATTATTATTATTATTATTATTATTATTATTATTATTATTATTATTATTATTATTATTACTACTACTATTGCTATTATTATTATTATTATTATTATTACTACTACTATTGCTATTATTATTATTATTATTATTATTATTACTACTACTACTATTGCTATTATTATTATTATTATTATTATTATTATTACTACTACTACTATTGCTATTATTATTATTATTATTATTATTATTACTACTACTACTATTGCTATTATTATTATTATTATTATTATTATTATTATTATTATTATTATTATTATTACTACTACTACTATTGCTATTATTATTATTATTATTATTATTACTACTACTATTGCTATTATTATTATTATTATTATTATTACTACTACTACTATTGCTATTATTATTATTATTATTATTATTATTATTATTATTATTATTATTACTACTACTACTATTGCTATTATTATTATTATTATTATTATTATTATTATTATTATTACTACTACTACTACTATTGCTATTATTATTATTATTATTATTATTATTATTATTATTATTACTACTACTACTACTATTGCTATTATTATTATTATTATTATTACTACTACTACTATTGCTATTATTATTATTATTATTACTACTACTACTACTATTGCTATTATTATTATTATTATTATTATTATTATTATTATTATTACTACTACTACTACTATTGCTATTATTATTATTATTATTATTACTACTACTACTATTGCTATTATTATTATTATTATTATTATTATTACTACTACTACTATTGCTATTATTATTATTATTATTATTATTATTATTATTATTATTATTATTATTATTATTGGTGTTATTGCTGTTATGTCCTGTTGTTTTGGTATCACCAGTTCTCCGTGGCCGCCCTGTCACCAGGTCATCGCCGCAGGCGTGTAGAAGCTAAGTGAGGCAGGCCGGCAGGTTGGCGGGCGGTGGGCACCCTCGGCGTCGCTATTCCCATCACGTCTTGGACGCAGTGCGGGCTCCTCTCGCTCTTGATACTCGAGTGCACCCGAGCGCGCGCGGATATTATATCCACGAAACAATCGTCATTCTCAAACTCTTCGCCGTGTAATTCAATTACAAGCCAGATATTTTGTCCGCAGATGCTTCGAGCCGGTCTTCGCAGCTTAACCGTTTTGTCAGGTTCACCACCGTGATTTCTAGCCTCGTTTCCGGAAACAAAACATCTTAAACTATGACATTTTCTATCTGCAGCTCCCTTATATTTGCTATTTACACAAGAGCGTCAATTTTCGGCTGTTACAGTACTTCAACGTATGTCTTTGTATGGAGTGTGGCATTGTATGGGGCAGAAACATGGACATTACAACAAAGTGAAGAGAAGTGAATTTGAAATGTGATAAAAAGGTAAAGGTATCCCCCATAACATGCCATGAAGGCACTTGGGGGGGCATGGAGGTAGAGCCCCATGCTTTCCATGACCTCGGCACTAGAATGAGGTGGTGTGGTCGGCACCACGCTCTAACCGCCTTTTACCCCCGGGAAAGACCCGGTACTCAATTTTATAGCAGGCTGAGTGAACCTCGGGGCCGTTCTGAAAGTTTGGCAACGAGAAAAAAATCCTGTTACCACCTGGGATCGAACCCCGGACCTTCCAGTCCGTAGCCAGCTGCTCTACCAACTGAGCTACCCGGCCGCTCATTTGAAATGTGATTATGGAGAAAAATGAAGCGTGTGAAATGGACAGACATAATAAGAAATGAATCTGTTTTGGAAATAGTGGGTGTAGAAAGCATGATGCTGAAAGTGATCAGGAAGAGAAAAAAGGAATTGGTTGGTCACTGGCTGCGAAGAAACTGTCTGCTGAAGGATGCACTGAAAGGAATAGTGAACGGAAGAAGACTTCGGGGCAGAAGAAGATATCAGATGATAGACGGTATTAGGATAAATGCATCATATGCAAAGACAAAGAGGAAGGCAGAAAATAGGAAAGATTGGAGAATGGTGGGTTTGCAGTGAAGAACCTGCCCTTTGGCTGAAAACTATCAATGAATGAATACACACATTTTTTCTCAATTGCGCGCATTATATCGGTGGATGAAACTTTGAATGTTTTGAATTTACAGCGGCTTTTCTCGGTTAGTGGGACTTGTTCGGTAGCTTTGGCTTGTTCCTTTGTATTCGCATATGCTTACACCATAGCCAGTAACTGAAATTTTACCGGTGTTGAGTAATTTCATCGACTATTTCGTTTATATGACGTCATTCCATTTTCGACCAATGAAGTGTAATGAAATTTTGAATTCCAACCATTCACAATCAGACTTTGCGATAATTTCTGCAGCTAGATTTATCGCTATAAATTTATCGCATGTTCGTTCTTTTGTTTAGTCGTTGTCGCCAACTGTTTCCCCGTAAATTGATGATCATGAATACATTAAGATGCAACTACACGGTTAAACTTTTCTTTCAACTTTAAAGCAATGAATGCAAGATTGATATTTAATATTAATTAATATATTTACGCAGTGAAGACCACTTTCAAAACGGCGCACCATGTAGGCATAAAATCTTTATGCATCTTAATTGAACGTAACTTTTAAACTTGATTCTTTCAATATTCTTCCCAGATTGCACGCATACGCGATTGGAATATTGAACTGTGTAGATGCAGCTTTAGTTCCGTTACACACTATAGCGAGAATGCGTTTGTCGAGCTATACAAATGCTTTAGTGTAGCACTCATTGTAAGTAACGGTCGAAACAAGGCACAGCTGACATTGGTCCTGCTTCCACAGGTAGGCCTAACGTAACCTATAAAATTGTAGCCTATAACATTTGTATTGAAATTAAACAATTAATAGACGTTCAAATTTATGTAACATCATCGCATATCAAACTCAAAGACCTTGCATAGTAATAATGTCTTTGATCAAACTGCCTTTCGTATGGCGTAATAAAATTCGTGTTTTAATTAGGCCTATCTATACAGAGATGGCTTCACTGTGTAGCAACATGTCTCGCTGTGAATACATAACCATTGGTATATAGCTGTCCCCACTGTTACTGTTAAATTAAATTATGATTTCAGCAGATAATGAAAATGTATTTGTTATAATGATAAGAGAAAAGTGCAGTACATGTAATTAACATTTTAAAACCTGTATTTCGCTTTTCGCAATTGGCATTACTGAATAATAACATGGAATTTCTTTATTGCAATAATCGATATTCATCTACGAGTATTTCAACTTCACAATGTCTGAATAGGTTAAGTATTCGTAAATATACAATTATTAACATTTTGTGATCGAATTTTAGGGATATATTATTTAAATTTTTATTTTATTCACGAAATAGTCCTAATAAATGTCACTCGAGGTCTGAGATTTCCCAGATAAATCCACTCGCTTCGCTCGTGGATTTATCGGCAGATCTCAGACCTCTCGTGACATTACTACAGATAAATTCAGAAAAATAGAACATAACGTAATAATCGCCAAAATCGTTTCTTCAAACTAAGCAGGCATTGATAAGGAGAGGATAAATAAATGAAGGGAATTCGACTCAAACCTGATGAAGCTTTGTGGTGTCTCTTTAACCTCGCTGGTCGTCCTTCTGTTCAGCTACAAGTGGGCTTTACTAAACACCGGAGAAGTTCCCTTCCATATTTGTACAACTAATCCGAAACTTCTCTTCCCCCTTTTCGACACATTAGTCTTCGTCTTTCTTTGGCCTGTTTCTTCCTCGCTCATTTCCCCGCCTTTCGTCTATTTGACCGCCTTTTGCGTGTGTTTACTTTTGACCTGAGGGCTATAAACTCCACAAAAAATAGAGTATACTAATGAGCAGTAGACAGAGAAGAAGGAACTGAGGATGCTGAAGGCAGATCGATTCTCTGATCCTTTAACTGTAAATGGCAAAAAGTAAATAATAAAATCATATCCATTGAGAACCTGGTTTCTGAATGTTGCAGCTACCGGTGTAGCTCAGGCTGAAGTACGTTTGTTTACTTATCCAAAACTACGCAGAGAAGTGGCTTAGAATCCCACTTGGGTAGCTTGCCAAGTTTGTTTTTCACAAAGAGATTTTCAGACCCTAAAGCGAATATCAGGTAATTCCATGGTGAATCCTCGAACTCGTCCGGCCGAATACCATCATTACACCTTATGTCTATTCAATTCTTTGTGCAGTGTAATAACCATTATCCTAAGGTTAAAAGAAACTTAATGTGTACTTGTTTATTTCTGTTTACCATGGTGTAGTGGTACATAAGTATGATTCTTGGCTTGGATAGATAATAGCGGAGAAAATGTTTTGACCGCCAAACAGAAAATTAAAGGGAAGTTTTCGGAAATGTAATTTCAGATAAAATATCCTATTCAGGCCGGCGTGGTACTAACAATATTAAAACAATTTCTTTTCCCGACAGGAAATGAACATATGAATTCAGAAGTTGATGGGGATAGAAAGGACAAATATACCCCGGCTTTCCACCTCCCCCTTTAAATTCGAACACTGGCTTTGCGAAGATTTGATATTAGCTTTAACATTAGATCCAACTTTAGCATTAACTTCACTGTAGTTTCAGCAAGATCTTTAGCTTTAATTTCAGTATTTTCTTTAGCAATAGCATTATATATAATTATATTATTAGCAGAGACCGGAACTTTGGCGGAATGCCTTTTTAAATATGTTAAATCTATCTTCATTTTGAAAGTAAATCTATACGAATTATACCTTTGTGATTGAAACGTCACAGTTTTATGTTGCCCTTTTCTGCCTTTTTTAAATATAAATGCCTAATTTACAAAATAAATACATTTTTTGCCTTTATTTGATTATTTACCTATTATTTATTAATTTGTTCTTAAACATTGCCTACAGGTGTATTTTAATTTATTTCTATAACCGCTACAATGAAAGTGACTTCACCGAATGTATATTATTGTCTTTCAGTCAGTTCATATCCTCTTTGCAACAATGAGTGCTGCCGTGCAAAAATGTATAACAGTAAGCGTTTTAATTATCGCTTGTGTTTATTTGACAAGGCAACAATGAGTGCGGGTCAAACGTTATTTTTAACGGTTATTTTTCTTTCAGTTTTCATTGCGACGTTGTTGTAGCTATAGTCCCGTCGCTCTAATTTCCGGCAGCCAATCGCGTTGCAGGTCGACTACTTTTAAACGTGTGCGTCTTGTGATTCGCTTATGAAGACGTTATTCATTTCTTATGGCTCGATAAATGCTTAATGTAATCGCCTGCTATTTTAGCTCTTTCGTTGGCGTTCGCAGAAAGCACACGAAGGCGTCATTTGCCGCTCAATTATTTGCTGAATTACAGTGCGTTTGATTTATTATCATAGGAGCTACGACATGATAATGTTTAACGGTGTGGCAAATAGATTCCTCGTATGGTAGCTCGGCAACGAAAGAACAAAAATGGCGAACGATACTACTTACCTGGATTTTATAGAGCCTTCACTTCCTAAGACGTAAGCAAAGAGGAGGAGTCACGCCGGGAATAACAGCATCGCGACTGTAGCTAAATATTTCATATCGTAACATATCAGTACAACAAAACACGAAAATGCACTTTCCAAGACTATTGGGAAGAAGATTTCTTTGTTTCCGACAGTAATTGCAACATCGAGTCGAAAATCTCAATTTCCATTCGACTTATGTCAAGCTTTCCTTGCTGCCGAAATCCCTTTGTGGAAAGTGCAAGGTTGTGGATCTAGTGCAAGGTTTTTGTAATTGCCTTTTATTGCGTATTTTGGCTATTTATAATGTCGTTTTTGTCTGCCTATTTTAGCTATTTACATTGCCTTTTTTGCCTGCCTATTTTAGCTATTTATGATGCCTTTTTTTGCCTGCTTATTTTAGCTATTTATAATGCCTTTTTGCCTGCCTATTTTAGCTATTTCTAATGCCTTTTTTGCCTGCCTATTTTAGCTCTTTATTATGCCTTTTTTGCATGCCTATTTTAGCTATTTATAATGCCTTTTTTTGCCTACCTATTTTAGCTATTTATAATGACTTTTTGCCTGCCTATTTTAGCTATTTATAATACCTTTTTGCCTGCCTATTTTAGCTATTTATAATGCCTTTTTTCCTGCCTGTTTTAGCTATTTATAATGCCTTTTTGCCTGCCTATTTTAGCTATTTATAGTGCCTTTTTTGCCTGCCTATTTTAGCTATTTATGATGCCTTTTTGCCTGCCTATTTTAATGATTCATAATGCCTAAACGTCCGATATCTGATTATTAGTATCAGCTTTGGCATTAAAATTGGCTTTAGTATTTACTTCAGCTTTAACTTGAGCTTTTGTTTTAGTAGATTGTGTTAGTGCTAGTAACTTGAGAAAATCACAGCTGTTTCCTTAACGTAGGTACTATTTAATGCCGACCTTGATTCGTTCTTGCTTACATTGAATGTACAAATAATATCATAAAATGGAAGTTGTTAATTGCTTAATGTTAAACGTTTTCTTATAAAATATGTGGTGGTGGAAAGGAAAATACATGCATTTGTCTTGTCGATGTAATTTGAATTGAAAGAAACTCGCCAATAAAAATGAATTTGGCAATAAAATAAAAACGTTGAACGCATAACTTAAGCCCTCCTTTCGGCACAGTTAGCGAGTCACCAGAGCCGACCTTGTGTGTTGTTTTGCGAATTGCCCGACTCTCTCTTTCATGCTAGAATGAACTATGAATGTCTCATTTAAATACGTGGGTAGTTCATTCGTTCTGTGTACTTTCATATACTTCCGTCTTTGCCTTATGAAACAGGCCTAATTGTGAATTTACTAAATCATCCTAATCGCAATCATCATCATCACCACCATCATTATCAAAATCACCATCATTATCACTACTGACCACACTTTGTGCCAGAGGCTACACGATTAAATATTACTGCATTTTTAACTCTTAAATTCGCAATGTATCCTATAGAATAAACAGATTAATAGGCTATATGCTATAATTTTAATAGAACAATAGAAAACATGGCAGGAAAATTAAAATTTCACAATACTATAATATTGCACAACATATAAAATATGGACATTGCGATAGTTGTTTTCTTTACAGTCCGACACGGTTTAATAAACTAGTGTGAGAAATGAAGTTTTACAAATCTAATTCTCTAATAGTTTACAAAGAATTCCTCGTGCAACTCAGTCACTGGAACATTTAAGATATGGGATAAGTGTCCAATAACAATTTGTGTGACATATTTAATTAAGTTATATTCATGTAATTGTTCCAGATTCGTTGATAATGCATTATCTTTACCAATGTCAGCATTTAACTTTTGGATTTCGTTATCCAAATCTCTTTCTCTTTGTTTTAATTGCTCGAATTCATCTACATAACATTTAGGCCTATCTGAATTGCTACTGTCTACAACTACAGTTTCATTTGATATGCCACATGCTCCTAATTTCTAACTTTCAACGTTAAACGAATTTTCGTCTTCTGAACAGGTACACATTTCATGCTGAAACTGCGCTGAGTTTATACTTCTTGGTACAATAGACTCATGTTCTTGTTCTTATGCCGGTATATAATCAGTTTTAAATTTCTTAACACTACTTGATGGAGAAGCTTGATCTCTGGATTCTTCACATTCTTCAGCCATCTAAGAAGCTGTTGTACGTATTAATGCAGTCAATAAATGTGAAAAACTTATTTCAAATATAAGGGTTAAGTGAACGAAGTGGGAGCGTCTAGCAAGCGAGGTACGGATCAGTTACTCGTCTTTCGTCAAGTTGGGCAGAATAAAATATGGGCCACTTTAACAATTACATTAGTATTCACAATTTAAATTATTTACACTATGTGCAGTAGAATTCGCTATTTTTACTACAGTAGAATCTCGCTTATCCGTCACCCTATTAACCGATTGGTGGATTATCCGGCTGTCTCTCTCTCTCGCTATTTTTTTTTTTTTGCTGCAGAAAAATACTAACTACTGTATAATATGTTAACACACATTTTTTCTACGGAAGGTTATTACCAGCCTTTACCGTTGCATAGTATGTACAGACGTGGACAAATTATTAGCAAAATTGGAGATTTTTATTATATATTTTTACAAACCATGATTCTTCAATTTAGACTACAGGTGACATCTTTGGGTATTTCCAAATTGTTAGAAAAATCGAAGATTTTTATTTTATATTTTTACAAAATTTCACTCTTCAATTTAGACTACAATTGATATTTTCGCATATTTACAAATTATTAGCAAAAGTGAAGATTTTTGTATATATTTTTTTACAAAATTCGACTCTTCAATTTGGACTACAGGTGACATTTTGGATATTTCCAAATTATTAACAAAACTGAAGATTTTTATTATATATTTTTACAAAATTTTACTCTTCACTTTAGACTGCAGTTGACATTTTTGCATAATATTTACAAATTATTAGCAAAATTGAAGATTTTATTATATATTTTTTATATAAAATTTGACACTTCAATTTAGAATAGCCTACATTTGAAATTTTTGCATATTTCTATCTACTGTAATGATAGAAATATGCAAAATTGTCGACTGTAGTCTAAATTGAAAAGTCAAATTTTGTAAATAGAATTAATCATAAAAATCGTCAATTTTGTTAATAATTTGTCCACGTCTGTAGTAGGAATGCTACCGTTACCGGCAGTAGAAACACTTTTGGGAAGAAGTTTTTTCACAACTTGTAAAATAGTCACTATCAGCTTTGAAAGAAATGACCTCAAGAACTTTCACACAACTGCAAACCTATGCATCATTTAGTCATTCTGTACAAAATGTCTAAAGAAAACATGTTGAGCTGTTTGGAAAGGAAAAACTGTGGCTCATAGCGCATCAGAATTCAAGATTGGCATTAGAAATATGTGCAATTTAATAGAATAAAACAAAGAAGTACGTATTATTGTATTTCACTATTTTCATTATTTGAGCCGTTCAGAGCAGAAGTGGTGTAAGTCAAAAATGGATAATGAGGGTTAAAGTAAACATTCTGTAAAATACAACGCATATTAGCAATTAATATTCAGTTTATTTAAAATATTAGTAGTCAGTGGATATCAAGAAGGACATTTTAATTGCTACTTTGCGCTGTATTTTACAAAATTCTTACTTTAAACCTCTTTACCCAATTTTGACTTACACCACTTTTGCTCTGAACGGCTCATTTATAACCAGCATAACATTGTATACTGTGTAGTATGAAGACACAAATAGTTTCAGTATGGTAGAAATTTCAAATTATGAAACCAAGTATTATATGCTTAATTTACGAAAATATTTTATGGTACGGATTATCCGATTTTTTCGATTAACCGTTCAGTCCATTACCACGGATAATAGAGATTCTACTGTATTTACATTATAGTAAAGAATGTAGACTTACATGATAAAACATTATTTTTTACGCTATTAAACTTATGTACAGTGTTCTGTATTGTAATGAAGGTATTTTATTTCATAATACCATACCCTAGGTGAGACTGTTGTACCTTTAACACAATGTACCTTTGAACATTTTTTGTTTCTAATTTTTGCTGCTACCTAGAGGACTCAAACTGAAGTAGATTGTAGAGAAAGTCGCTAAGTAGCTCTGGTCATAGTTTCGTTTTGATTTATTGCAAAGTGTGAGTTCAGTGGACAAAAAAATTTTTAGTACCAAAAGTAAATACCTCATTCATTATTATATATTTTCTAACACGAGACCAAATTGTATTTGTAACTATCAATTAAGTACGGTGTATTCTCTACCATCTGGCGAGTAACTACATATGTTAATTTCCATGTTTTATTCGAATCTCTAATTTTGGCAGCCATATTTGTTTAAACGTGGACCTTCTTGCACCTTTGAATATAAAACATTTTGTACCATGGAACATGTTCCAAGGTACATGATACTATCAGTTTTTGTTTTTCTATTATTTTAAGATCATGCCACGAAGTAAGTCTGGAGTTAAGAAGTCCCTCAATTGATCCAGATTGAAGAAAGCTGTTGAAGCAGTTATTGCTCCTCCAGGAAATAAAATCTCAATCAGAAAAGCCTCATTACTTGGGTGTCTAGAGTCTGGAAATTTGAATGAATTTGAGTGTGATTGTGAGTGTGCCGGGTTAATATTAATTAACCAATCATCAAAAATATAAAAATAGATGAGGACTGTCGCTGGGCAGTAACACGTTTCAGCGTCACATTGTTGACAAATAACTCCATCTGTTAACACAACCATAAATCATCTAATAGATGCTATAGAGTTACCAACAACGAAAAAGAAAAAAAGGCCTGCACTCGTTTATATGAAAAATATATTTTTAATATGATTGTGAGTTTTTGCAGCTATATTCTCACCTACATCCCATGTGTTTCAAGGTACAAGAGGGTATGTTCAAAGGTACATGAACCTGTTGTACCTTTGAACACATTACATATTCCGTCATTTTATTTTTCTATCCTTAATAGATCTGCGGAAAATAGATACAGTAAGTTGTAAAGAATTTTCAATAATTATTTCAAGCACTTTTTCATTAAAAAAAATTTCATTTCCCAAAACTAAAAATAAAACTGTGAAAAGTGTTTGAAAGATACAACACTATCCCCTACTTCTTTTGTAAATTGTGTAAAATAGTGTAAATAATGTTTGATCAACATAAGCCCTCATTCTTTATGAAAGTATGAGTAGTGAAAATAACGTATTTTAGTGTAGGCCTATGTAGTATAACAAGCTGTCAGACATGAAACTACTTTCGAAAGTCGATTTCAGAAAGACTGTTTTTCGTCTTTAAAATATGATCTGTCTACAAATATTACATTTGTAGATTATTTATTTTTAATATATCAATTTTCCTTCATTGTGTTAATCATTCTTTCGATCTATATTGTCTTATTTAACACTAAATTGTAATGTTTAACACTTTAGAATTATATGTAACTCAACACATGTACATTTTGCTATTATTATTATTATTATTATTATTATTATTATTATTATTATTATTATTATTATTATTACATTGTTTCCTGTATTGCTGTTATTTATATTGATATGTATTTTTGTACTGGTTGCGTGGAAGAGAAGACTTTATTGCCTTAACTCTGCCAGTACCAGTACAAATAAATCAAGCAAATAAATGAACAAATATTATAAATTGTAGGAAAGGTAATCGTAGTATCAATCTTTATCACTAGAATGCATTTTCATCAGTCTCCAAGGTCAATTTTTGAATCATTAATAAGTAGAACGTCAACTGCAGCACAAATAAGATTCAAGTATTCCCTCATAGTACCTGTGTCATGCACCAACATGACGTCACGCCAATAAAGTCTATGAACAACTAACTTTATCTTCGTACGCCCTGCGACAAAATACGATCCCTAATTATCACCGTAACCAGTTACTACTATCATCGCTATCATGATAATCATCACTAAGAAAATTATTTCATTATTTATTTGTTTGTTTGTTTATTTACTTACTTCTTTACTTAATTATTTATTTATTTATTTACTTACTTCTTTACTTAATTATTTATTTATTTACTTACTTAATTACTTATTTACTTACTTATTTACTTATTTATTTATTTGTTTATTTATTTATTTATTTATTTATTTATTTATTTATATCTTACATCAGCATTCACATCAGCATTCGAGATGTGGAACTAGTTAAAATTGTACATTAATAAATATAATACGTAACTACTAATGAAATCTAAGCAGATTGATTTAATTTACATTAAACATAAACAATTCATCGGTTGAGTAGAAGGTATGATTATAGGGAGAAATTATTAAATTCTGTTCTGAACTTCCTTTCTTGGTCATTCAAAGCTTTAAGATAATTAGGCAGTTCAATGAATACTGTAACACATGAATAGTTAACACCTTTTTTTTAAACAGCTGAGACAGAGGGTAAATGGAGGTCTGATTTGTAACTTATATTTAAATTCTATAATGTAAACAAAAAAAGCCATTATTGCAATATTTTAAGTGGTTGCCAAACAGGATGTATGACGTGTGAAGATCGAAGAACTACGACAAATCTAGTTTACCCTAAAATTGGCAAAACTTCATTTCTTACACTAGTATATTAAACCGTGTCGGACTGTAAAGAAAACAACTATCGCAATGTTCATATTTTATATGTTGTTCAATATTATAGTATTTTGAAATTTTAATTTTCGTTCCAATTTTTTTTTCTGTCGTTCTATTAAAATTATAGCATATAGCCTATTAACGTGTTGTGTTCTATAGGATACATGGCGAACTTAAGGGTTAATACATGCAATTACAGATGCCACTAGTGTAAATGATTTCGATGGAGAAAAGTGTTCTTTGTCTCTCCTGAAAAATTTTGTTCCGTGTACTTACAATCTTTGTTGTTTACACTCTTCCATTTAAAGCATCGTCAGGAAAAGAATGTTCTCACAAGGTAAGTTCAAGATTTCTAAATTTTAGAAAATTGTTTTATGCACACCTATAATTGAACACCTGAATTGACAAACTCCCAAGTCCAAAATTTGCCGAACTTGACTTTTGACATGACATATGTTGTGTTTTGCATGGACTACCATCCTGTAAACAAAATTCCCAAATCCGACGTAAGTCTGTGTATTTAAATCATCCACATCCTCAACTGTTTTAAGTGTTAGATCTTTCCGTCTTCATGGGAATTAATCTTACCATCTTGTTCTAGGTCGTCCAGTATTTAAATCACACACATATATATTTCAATGCTTACATAGTTTTCTTGCTCTACTGAACGGCTTTCTTCAATGGACTTGGGTTGTTTGTCAATGAATGTCTTCAAATATTCTTAGTTGTAATGATTATCCTGTGATATAACCTCTAAAATACTTAGACATTGCAATGTAACATAATTAGACAGAAGAGTAAATTAAGCTTATATCATAAACAGTTTCAAATCTATACTAATAATAAATCTGTAGCCGAAATTTTTCTGGTAATTTTTTATTTTCCAAAAATAATTGGTCCTAATATATATAATTAACCGCCCTGAAACCGAAAATCGCTTCTTTGAAATTTTTGTTTGTATGTTTGTCTGTCTGTCTGGATGTTTGTTACCTTTTCGCGTGATAATGGCTTAACCAATGTAAATTAAGTTCGTTGTAACTTAGAATTTAGGCTATATGGCATTCAAAATATTTTATTTATAAGGGGGCTTGAATTAAATAAATCGAAATATCTCCCTTATTATTAATTTTCATGAAAAATATTACATAACAAAAGTTTCTTTAAACATAATTTCCGATAAGTTTTATTCCATGAAAAATTTTGATAGGACTGATATTTAATGAGGTAAATGAGTTTCAAAATTACAATAACAACGCCATCTAAGACGGTGTAATGAAATAAAAAAACAAATGACTTCGTCTATAAGGGGCCTTGGACAACAACAATCGAAAGCTATGAAACATACGGTAGCCTATAGAGAATGTTTCTGTGTTTGTATGAAGTTATATCGGAAGCTAAATTAACCGATTTGTATAATTAATTGTTAATTCACCATTGGAAAGTGTAGTTTCTCTAGATGGACATAATGCTATAATGTTATTACAGTAACTTCTGAGCGAATCGAGGACAGGTAAGATTAAAATAGCTTCTTATGCACAGAAAACTTGATAGGCATTCGTTTCCTGTATTTCCTAAAATAATTTTTATGACCATATGAGTGGTCTCTGGATCAAAATGAACGCATTTAAATTTTTTAATACAATTTAAGTAACATAATAAACGATTTATCCTTCTATCAAACACGAATGTTCCTGGATCAAATGTCTTATTTTAATTATGTAGTTACTTTATATTTATTTCTAACGGGTGCAGCGGAGCGCATGGGTACGGCTAGTTTCTTTAATAAAATATGTCTTCTATGGGAAAAAAAATGTTGTCAGGAAATTAGTAATTAAGAACTAAAGTAAGTTCATGTATTTATTTTGGTTGAAATGGGCAAACTAAATGTAAACATGTGAGAAATGGCCACTGAAACGAAAAAAAAAATAGGCTCTGTAAACAGATGCATTTCAACTCAGAATCTTATCATTATCAATTCATAACGAAATCCTGCTCTTCATTCTGTTCCTAGTTGCAGATAACAAAGTATTCCTTCAAATTCCCAGCCGTCACTCCGACATGAGGGCTTTCTCTAACTCAAAATTATGTACTTTGATTAAAGTGACCGGAACAGATTTAAAATAAGCTATAGTTGATGGGCTCTTATCAGTTACAGAATTTTCACCTTAACATTTAAGTAGTCGCGTGGGGGCCATGTTGACCCCAGTGTTACATGTTGGTTTGTATTATTTTTACGTTGTTGCCTAAATTTCCCAGCTTATCAGTATCTTCCTGAAAGGGTGTCGACAATACGACTAGATGATAACAAATACCTTACTATAATAATACCGGACAGCTAGCAATTTTACGTACGAACGACGCTGGTGCTGCTACCTCGGCGGCCGGTGTGGTGATTCTCGTGAAACAAGCTGTAATCAACTGCAATGTATATTGTTGCTGGGCTAGTTAATAGTTTTATTAATTAGTGCTGTGTTAAAATGTCTGGGTGTATAATATGTGCTGTTTATAATTGCTACAATTACAGCATTACAAATTGCTCCAAGTCCTACTTTCGATTTCCGAGGGATCATGAAACGTGAGTCAGCAATATTCTTCAGTAGGCCTAATTCCTTCGTCTTTATGTTGATAGAAAAATACAAATTAGCTTTCTTATTTAGACCTAATAAATGAATAGGAGTTAAAATGTATCGAAAATTTTAAGGTTTTATCAAATTGAGTTTTATTGTTGTCCACATGCCTTTACTAATTATTACAAGCATCAGATTACTATCAATTTTATCTTTGCAGTTGTCAGCAATGCGTATATAAAACATTATTGTAAATTCATTCTTAATGTCAGAATTGATTTTGTCTCACTAAACCAAAGAAAAAATATGTAACAATTAATTACGGAAAGTAATATGAAGTATGCAATATTTCTCATAATATGCAGCTTTGTTATGAGATAATAATTTTACATTAAATACTACTTAACATTTCTTAAGTGTTTCATATATTATTCCACATTAGTAACTCACGTTTTAAACGATAGTCCGAATCCCGCTATGTTAATATTTGTATATGTGGACGTAATTCCATCCCGCTCCGCTAGATGTTAGGTCCACGATATTTCGCACTCACGCCAATGCTGCTAGTATACAGCTGTCCGGTATTATTATTATACAGAGTGATTTATATAGAACTGACACATTTCTTTCATTAATTGTTTCAAAACGAATTGCGCTAGCGACAACTTATTATACCTAAAATGTAGAGGAATTTTGGGAGATTATTTACCTCTATAGCAAATGTTGAAAATGTCCTCCATCCTGCATAAGGCACAACTCAACACGTCGTTCCATGTTACTGGCCACTCATTGGAGGACTCTGTTGTCAATAGCTTGAATCTCCTGTGTGATGTTGTGCTTCAGATCGTCCAATGTCTGGGGACGTATGGCGTAAACCCTGTCTTTTAAGTAACCCCATAGAAAGAAGTCCGGCGTTGTCAAATCCGGAGATCTCGGTGGCCACAGGTTCCTGGAAATTATTCGGTCGTCAAAGAAACCTGCAATTAGTTCCATGGATTCATTTGATATATGGCATGTAGCGCCATCTTGCTGAAAATATCCATGACTCAGCTCGACATCGTCTCCTGCGACAAATGTCTTAATGATTTTTTGGGTGACTGCTCCAGTCGTGCTCTTACGTCAACAACAACCGTGGGAAGCCTAGATGAACGATGCTTGCCCTTTTCACTCACCAGAGATCCAGTTGTTTCCAATTTGTTTACCAGTTCCAGTATTGTGTTTCTTTTGGGAGGATTGCGAACACCAAATTCTCTCTGGTATGCCCTTTGAGTAGCTGTAATTGAATTCGTAATCCAGTATTGCTTCACAAGGAAGAGTCGTTGATTTAATGTGTACTGCATTTTCACGTTGACACAAAATGTCGAAAACAGCTGCCAACAATAGGAATAAAACATAAATATCTGCGCATCTAGTGCTGCCAACAATAGGAATAAAACATAAACATCTGCGCATCTAGTGACAAGGAATCGAAACTCCAGAATATTCTGCTTAATTTGGTGCTAAAATTGGGTCATTGAATGAATTTCCAACGGAATAATTAAAGAAAGAAATGTGTCAGTTCTATATAAATCACTCTGTAGTAAGGTATTTGATGATAACTTCCAGTTTATCACTGTCATTTGTTGCGTTAATTTAAATTTTCTAGGCTGGGGATTCTGTTCACCCCAACGCGATTACTAATGTCATAAATTAGTCCACAAGTAGTATAGTGTTATTTTTGCGATTCAGTACGTGAAATCTCTTACTCTAGAAGATTATGGCAAGTAATGATGCATAAGAGCTAGGAGATTTACATAGAACCAAAATATTTAATATTTTAATTTGTATTTTTCATTGGGGTCACTCTAACCCCCACGCGACTACTAATGTTTCAAATCAGTCCACAGGTAGGCCTATCACAGTGTTACTTTTGTGGTGTATATACATGCAAATTATTACTTCAGAACATTTTGGCAAGTAATGACCCATATGAGCTAGAACTATGGAACTATGAATTTTATATTTTAATTCGTATTTTTGCTTGGGGGTTACTTTGAGCCCCACGCCAGTACTAATGTCACAAAATAGTTCGAGTACTTAAGTGCACCTTAAAGAACATCACAAATTAGTTATTTTCGTTTAAAATCTTCATTGGCTTTCATCACGCTTGCATTTTTCACCTGACACTTCCTTCAGCTGAATTGTATGAACTGATAGTCTATGGATGATAAGAGAAGAGGTTTAGAACAGAATTAACCGAATTCATTCATTGAACTGAAGGGCTACTTGTGCTTATAAAGTAAATAAATCTGCTTAGATACTGTGTATTGTTATTATTATTGTATATTTTTCTATAATTTTTACTTGGTTTACATTTCAAATCTACAATGCAAGATCTGTGAAATACAATTAAATGAAATGAAGTAAAAGAATGACGTAATACATAATTGTATTTTTTTTAATATTGCTCAGTCATTTAGCTATCATTCACTTATCATCATAAAATTTTGTACACACACAGAGTAGGTGGGTCAGCATACATTTTATACACGCATTTATTTACGTTTCGATAATTTATTTTATGTTTCCCGTAAATTGTTTATTTACCTACGTTCGTTTTTCCCGTACTTTGCAAGATACAGTATGGTCCTATTATTATTATTATTATTATTATTATTATTATTATTATTATTATTATTATCATCCAAAAAAATTTATGGCCCTATGTGCTTTTAGGTTTTACCAAATTCATCTGTTTTCAATTACGAGCGTACTTGTAAATATTTTATGCTCGACCATGCCGAAATGTAGTAATTATACACCTGGTAGCAGTCCTTTAATGCATGTCATTAAAGTACACCTACTCATTAAAGTACAGGTGTTCAGCGAATGACAAGACAGCTTTGTACCGTTATAAAACCTCAGCCAATGACAAGTCAGCTTTGTGCCGTTATAAAACCGCAAGTATCGATTATTCTCAGATATGCAATCGAAAGAGAATTAGCGGAAAGTCACGGAGGCTGGAAATCCAATACTGTCGCAGAAGGTTATGTTCTGTTACTATAATAATTAGCGTTAATTGTAAATAATATTCAAATAAATTCAATTTGTCATCTCGTTTTTCAATGTCTAATTTAATTTCAATGTTATATCACAATCTAGAATATACAGTCGCGAAGCTCAATACGTAGTAAATATGCAAACATTAGGTAATTGCTCACCACTAGGATCGCTAATATCGCCTCATTACAGGCAATGCAAAATAGAACCGTCACAGTCTATTGTTTCTAGCACCCTCAAAACTCAAGCTTCGTGACTGTATATAGTAGACTGTGGTTATATGAAAGTTAATATTTAGTTTACTCTGTAGGTTTTTATAGGCTATCAAGGTCAATGTGGACATCTGTTCCTCGGAAAAAATCAATACTTTCGCGTCTGCGCACATCTCACAATTTACGAGGTATTGCTCAAGGTCAGTTAGATACAAATAAAATGAATAATTTCAAGTTAGAAATATGGTCGAGCATAAAAAGTCGTATGAAACTCGCCTACAATGGTAATTAAGAAGCTCGTATGAAAATTATGAAACTCACTTGCGCTCGTTTCATAAACATCCATACTCGTTTCTTAATTACTATCATTATAGGCTCGTTACATAATGTACTATTAACTTTTCTAGCCTTTATGCTAGACGTCTTGAACTTGACTACTTATTCTTTCGTAAGGCCTTAAAGAGTGATATTGATTGTGAATCCTTCATAAGCAATATCTACCTTCGGGCACCTTCGAATGGTTTAAGATTTCAAAACATTTTTATACCTATAAGCCTAAATCTCTCTCTCCAGTTGTCAGATGCATGAAAGCTGCCAATTTACATTATATTAATTCAGAACCGTTTAGTGTATAGTTTGTTGTTTGGCTACTCTTATATTAAGCATATTATTTCAACTTCATTCGTTTGTGTTGTTTTTACCTTTTCTGTATCGTTTATTTTTGTAGTTTTTTTCATTTGTCATTATTGTTTATTTGTATTTGTTGTTAATATTTATTTGTATGCACTGTTTTGATATATTTATTGTTTACTTGCATTTGTCTGTAATTTTAATAATTTTTGTATGCACTGATTTTGTTATTCCTTGTACACTGTAAATCTTGTATCTTGTGCTGAACTGTTATTGGCCCCGGCTGTTGTACAGCACAATAAATATTAGTAAATAGTAAATAAATAAATTATTATTATTACTATTATTATTATTATTATTATTATTATTATTATTATTATTATATTCTGTTTAATTTGTAATTTTTTATATTTTGGCTTATATAATTTCATTACTAAAACAAATACTGTATATATATATATATATATATATATATATATATATATATATTAAGTATTAAATTACATAATTCTGATTATTGTTTTATACAGTGCAAATGTCCGAATATTAAAGAGTCCTCTGAAGTTAAGTATTTAGGCATAATTTTCGATAATCATTTAAAATGGAACCAACACATTAATTTCCTTTGTAATAAATTACGTAAAATAGTATATTATTTTGTTTTATTGAGGAATTACTTGGCAATAAGTTTATTACATACATTATATTTATATTTCAATCGGTAATTATGTATAGAATTATAGGATGGGGTAGCTCATTTAAATCCAATTTTAATCCACTTTATTTATTACAGAAGAAAATAATTAAAATATATCTTCATAAACCTATTGATTTTCCATTTCAAAATTTGTTTCTAGACTTTAATGTACTTAACTAAGACAGATTTATTATATTGTATTAATAAAATTCATACATAAAAATCGAAGTAATTTTGAATTGTAGTCTCATAGTTATGAAACAAAATGTATGAATTCTTTAAGATTGTTTGAACCAAAATGCAACACTGTTACAGTATTTAATCATAATAGTAATTTAGGGCCAAGAATATATAACAAATTTATATTTAAGTATCCTAATCTTGTCAATTCTAATAGTTCTAGTAATAAGTTAAAAAATTATGTATGGATTTTATAAAAATTGAAAAATTGTAAATTTAAATTTATATACTATAATTGCACAGTAGACATAAGACAAATTGTATTGTATAATTATTAATTTCAATTCAGGAATCCCCCTGAGCACGAGTTCTACCCTTTCAGGGGCGAGCTAAAGTTTTCTGTATATATATTATATTTTATGTTACAATTATTAGCAAAATAATAAATAAATAAATAAATGCTATATCTCCAACAGATCGTTGGCTTAATGAAGAATAACAGGCTTGAAAAGCATTTAATTCTGATGAAAGAAACATGAACATATTGAAATAAATAACTTTGTTACAATACGTAAGCATAACCCTCAGAACTAATAATAATAATAATAATAATAATAATAATAATAATAATAATAATAATAATAATAATAATAATATTTACTTACAAATGGCTTTTAAGGAACCCGAAGGTTCATTGCCGCTCTCACATAAGCCCGCCATCGGTCCCTATCCTGTGCAAGATTAATCCAGTCTCTACCATCATATTCCATCTTCCTCAAATCCATTTTAATATTATCCTTCCATCTACGTCTCGGCCTCCCTAAAGGTCTTTTTCCCTCCGGTCTCCCAACTAACACTCTATATGCATTTCTGCATTCGCCCATACGTGCTACATGCCCTGTTCATCTCAAACGTCTGGATTTAATGTTCCTAATTATGTCAGGTGAAGAATACAATGCGTGCAGTTCTGCGTTGTGTAACTGTCTCCATTCTCCTGTAACTTCATCCGTCTTAGCCCCAAATATTTTCCTAAGAACTTTAATAATAATAATAATAATAATAATAATAATAATAATAATAATAATAATAATAATAATCTCAATTGAATTTACATATTAAACGTTCCTACAAATTAAAGTGGAATAAATGTGAAGACGCTTCGAATTCTTAAGTATATCGTCGTTGTTCCTGCAATAACTCCTAAAAGGTAAAAGGTAAAGGTATCCCCGTAACATGCCATGAAGGCACTTGGGGGGCATGGAGGTAGAGCCCCATGCTTTCCATGACCTCGGCACTAGAATGAGGTGGTGTGGTCGGTACCACGCTCTGACCGCCTTTTACCCCCGGGAAAGACCCGGTACTCAATTTTATAGGAGGCTGAGTGAACCTCGGGGCCGTTCTGAAAGTTTGGCAACGAGAAAAAATCCTGTCACCACCTGGGATCGAACCCCGGACCTTTCAGTCCGTAGCCAGCTGCTCTACCAACTGAGCTACATCTATTTTCAGGTTTTTGCTCTATTAAATAACTTAAATAGTGATACAGCAAATAATAAAATCTCCTATATGTAATTATATTTCTTTGTTTCGAAAATGTAAGAATACACAGTCTCCTATGTACGGCTGCCATAGGTTGAATAAATGTTATTTTTTCTTCCTACTGAAAAATTGTATATTTTGCACATAGGAGTTATTGCAGGAACGACGACGATATGGACTCTTGATGTCTGTGTGATATGTTCTCCTTTGCCTTTCGAGATGAATGTTGCAGCATAAAAGTAAGAGTGTCAGCGCGGAATCAAACCTATATCCCAACAGATTGTAATTACAGCGCTTGAAACATCTCTGCTCGCGATATTATTATAGTGGGCACAGGAAAATAAATAATTGTATTTGAAGTAAATTTAAATATTTTAATTTTATTTCCAGTGCCATTATATCAATTTATTTTAGAGAAGCATCAGTGCCCCATTATTCTGTACACACAGTATTACTTTCAGTTATTAGACAAAACAACATCGTAGTTCTTTTTTTTCCCCCTCGTCCGTGAGCATATTTCATGTCCCGTTGCTTTATACACGATTCCAGCAACGCGTCATCTACATTGCAAAACCACGCCACCAAGACAAATTTATTAATATTCATATAGCCAATTGTCTTTTTTTTTACTAGTCTAAAGCGTATTTTTTTATTTCCTTGGTCCCTTTTCTTGTTTTTCTACCTAGTCCGTGATGTGTGTGGAGGGATCCTTTCAGGAGTATGCATCTTTGGATGAGAAAAGTGTTCAGGGGCAGCATAGTAAGGAAAAAAATAGAAGATGGAAAAAAGGAAGATAAAGAATACATAGGTACACCTAAAGAGAATATAAGGTGGATAGGGACGAAGGAGGGGCAGGATAGTTGATGGTGCCTAGAGTGAGACGGAGTGTGTATGTGTGTGTGTGTTTTGTAGGGAGGGGAAGATCGGAGTGAGGGGAAGAGAAGGGGTTTTAGAAAGAATCTTTGACGATGTTCTGGCCTCCCGACATCAGGCCAGAAACCTAGACTAATCAGGCAGACGGTGTGCGCAGACGCGTCAACAAAACTTCGTACTTGTAGTAAAGAACTCTCATACACGTTATGCAACATGTTATTTTTTATTCTGTTCATGAACGAAAAAAACAGATACTACGTATATTAATGCAGTGCTGGAACTCTGTTAAAACTTTATCATTCACTAAAGAAACACGTATTTCTACTCATAATATATGTAAACGTATTAAATAATTTGTTTTACGTTATTTAGTTGATATTTTGAGGTTAACGTTCGTTGTTTTTTATTAGCGAAGTGTGTGTTGTGGACAGACAATGTTGTTTTTGTTTTTGTGTTCGGTACTATTTATGTGCAAGCGTCAACACGTGTTTTATTATTTCTTTTTATTCGTTGGTAATGGATCTGAAAAAGTACAACGGAGGTAGTGCTTCAGTTCCGGTCATTGTAACTTCCGACAGTAACGACATCAAGTGGTAAGTTCAAGAAGTCAACCATTGTTGTTGTTTATTTGGTGACGAAACATGTGGGTGTGACCACACATTAATTATTGCTGTGTGAAATGTGGAATACAAGGAACATACAACAAAACTTAGAAATATTTTCCCTCATAAATTATGGTCAACTATTTTTTTACTGGAATTGTTTATGGACTTGTTCTTTGTTGCCTTTTAGCCCAATTTTATTTAAAATTGGAGGTATATTACATTCAACATT
Organism: Periplaneta americana; assembly: GCA_025594305.2. Taxonomy (NCBI): domain Eukaryota; kingdom Metazoa; phylum Arthropoda; class Insecta; order Blattodea; family Blattidae; genus Periplaneta; species Periplaneta americana. The sequence continues at coordinate 19,200,456 of JAJSOF020000011.1, read as the reverse complement.
TTTTTTCCTCCATTATTTTATCTTGTGCAATAATACAAATTAGTATGTGTAAAACACTGTCCTTCTGTTATATGAAAAAAAAATAGTTTTAAGATTTAAAAAAATTATTTACGGTATTTTTTTAATTCAAAATGGTGGCAGTTCATTATGCAGTAATGAAGCTTTTCCCTCATAACTCAAAAACTTTCCAACATACTGTGATGAATTGTTTTGTATGTATTTATGCATGTCATTATCTACAATATGATGCAAAATCACTTCTCTATCTTTGATAGATTGTCTGATAAAAAAATAAATGCATTTTAAAAATGGTTAAATATCAGTGTTTTCTCTTAACACAAAATAAAAAAATATATTATTTATTAAGGAATGTAGTTGAAAGAGCATGATATTATAAAAATGAGTTTCAGCAATAAAATAAAAGAGAGAGAACATGAAAAGTTAAGAAGTTTATGAGTTATGAGGCAAATGCTTCATCACTGCACAGTGAACTACTACCATTTTGAATTTTGAAGAAAAATATATAAATATTTTTTTAATCGTAAAAATATATTTTTTTTTCATATAGCAGAAGGACAGTGTTTTACACATAACAATTTTCATTATTGTACAAGATACAGTAATGGAGGAAATAAATGTTGAATATCTCTAAATATTTTACTGTAGTAAGCTGTACCTAACCCCTTAATATGTTTAAATTATAAGTAAATGTTGATAATTTGAGTAGGAATAAAAAAAGAAATTGGTAAATAACTATACTGTACAACTTGTTTTTATTTCGCTAATTGTATCGAGTTTGGCTTTAAATAATATATATTTCCGACCATTCAATCGAATTTATTAATATAAAATTAAATTTTTACTTCATATACTTTAAAACAGAGATCCGCAGTTACTTATATCCTTGATCCTTATTAGCATCGAATTGTCTTATATATAAATGAACGTCAAACTAAAGAGGATTCCACGTTAAGAAAAAAGCGTTGGTTTAATGGGCCTTTCCTAATACATTGTACAAGCTATTTGGTAGGTAGCCGTTTCTATGGCAACTGGTCATTTGATGGAATAGCCCCATATGCTCAGTGCTTTTTTTTCTTAACGTCAAATCCTCTATAATAATATTATTAGAGTTTGGAACCCGACGTTATCTATATGCGTGTCTTATTGTTAGAGCATGACGTAGTAACAAAATTTATTAAATAAACATTTCTACAAATTACCTTATTTTGTTAAACTATTGAACAATTTAAACTTGAAGCTAAACGAAAGAGTTTACATAATTAATACGAATAAGTGGAACACCAACAAGTTACTGAAATTTGTCAACAGTGACAAGTGCCGCTCTTGTCAATTTGCTATTCACACAACTGCCTCTAATTTATTATATTATTTTGGAAGTGTTTATGCGTTGGAAATGAAACAAAATGTATGATTATTAACAATACAGATACAAAATCCATATTTCTATTAATTACTGTAACGACATTAAGTTAGAGATTTTGTATTCTAACGTTTTCTTAATATATGAGAGAATGTATCTAATTGAAACTCTGAGATGTATAATTATTTTATATATTATTCCAAAACTTAGAGCGCTTTGAAAACTAAAAAGTTATTGATAGTTATGAATAGTGAATGTTAATGCACTTTTCTTCCAAGCTCTCTTGAGCTATTATAACGTATAAAATTCATAAACATTGAACCGTTAAAAAAAAAATAAAAATGATAATTATTACAAAAAATTAATTTTGTAAGATAACAGTAAATCTGGACACTAAAAACTACTATAATAATATCATAAAGTAACAAAGTTTGTGTTTTAACAATATCTCAATGATATGAAGGATTTGGTAAGAGGTTTCATAGCCTAATAAAAATTACAAATATGCTTTTTTTACATCAGGTTCTTTCTATCCCTTTATCCACCCAACTAATTTTTTTTTAAATCAAACCTTCGTAATAATAGGGAAATTTATCTTTTGAAGTGGTGGAGAAGTTCAAATATCTTGGAGCAACAGTAACAAATATAAATGATACTCGGGAGGAAATTAAACACAGAATAAATATGGGAAATGCCTGTTATTATTCGGTTGAGAAGCTTTTATCATCCAGTCTGCTGTCAAAAAATCTGAAAGTTAGAATTTATAAAACAGTTATATTACCGGTTGTTCTTTATGGTTGTGAAACTTGGACTGTCACTTTGAGAGAGGAACATAGGTTAAGGGTGTTTGAGAATAAGGTGCTTAGGAAAATATTTGGGGCTAAGAGAGATGAAGTTACAGGAGAATGGAGAAAGTTATACAACACAGAACTGCACGCATTATATTCTTCACCTGATATAATTAGGAACATTAAATGCAGACGTTTGAGATGGGGAGGGCATGTAGCACGTATGGGCGAATCCAGAAATGCATATAGAGTGTTAATTGGGAGGCCGGAGGGAAAAAGACCTTTGGAGAGGCCGAGACGTAGTTGGGAAGATAATATTAAAATGGATTTGAGGGAGGTGGGATATGTTGATAGAGAATGGATTAATCTTGCTCAGGATAGGGACCAATGGCGGGCTTATGTGAGGGCGGCAATGAACCTCCGGGTTCCTTAAAAGCCAGTAAGTAAGTAACTTTCGTAATAAATAGTCATATTTATAAAGATGAAAATATATACATGTGGACATTATTAGTTATGGAAGGAAACTGTAACAGAAATTTCTATTTAACTTTTAAAAATTTTTCACTTTTATTCATAAGTTATTCTATTATTTCACTCTAACTCGAAAATATTGCATGTATGCGGAATGTTTAAAATATGTTTATTTTTTAATTTTATCGACGTTACTAGTTAATTATAAAGAAAAGTATTATTTGAAATTAGAGTAATTTTAATTACTTACGGCTTTTAAGGAACCCGGAGGTTCATTGCCTCCCTCACATAAGCCCGCCATTGGTCCCTATCCTGAGCAAGATTAATCCAGTCTCCAACATCATATCCCACCTCCCTCAAATCCATTTTAATATTATCCTCCCATCTACGTCTCGGCCTCCCCAAAGGTCTTTTTCCTTCCGGCCTACCAACTAACACATTATATGCATTTCTGGATTCGCCCATACGTGCTACATGCCCTGCCCGTCTGAAACGTCTGAATTTAATATTCCTAATTATATCAGGTGAAGAATACAGTGCGTGTAGTAATAATAATTCGGAATAATTTTTAATTACTCCAGACCAAAATATGTAACGCTATTTTAATTTTGAATTCATGCAGAAAAATATACTTCCTTCTCATCTTCATGAATGAATTTAGGTTCAGAATCATTGTCCTGTTTATGTGTTTAGAATATGCTTATGATCTTCCCAACCTTGACTAGGTCTCGCCAAGTTTCGGAGGTCTCTTGGTTGGTACGAAAACAAGAGATATAGTATATAAAGTGATAGGCCTACTTGTTCATCCTCTGGGCATGGCTAATTCACTTTTATTGATATGTATGTTACCAAGTATGTTCAGAAGATGAGGTCTTTTACTAATGTCACCATTTTCCTGTCAGTCCAATCTAGTGTATCCCATTCTTTGTTTAGCTAACTGTTCGAAGACCATTTTGAACCTCATAAGCAGACAACGGCACAGGGTACCGAAACGCATTAAGTTACGAACCCACTGACCACTGCGTAGTGTAGATCGAAGGGGAATGGGAGATTGAGAGTGCAGTTATTGTGTGTATATTTCTATTTTCTTTGTGTGTGTGTGTGTGTGTGTGTGTGTGTGTGTGTGTGTGTGTGTGTGTGTGTGTGTGTGTGTTTTGTATTAAAAATATAATCTGGGAGCAACTGTAACAAATATAAATGATATTCGGGAGGAAATTAAAGACAGAATAAACATGGGAAATGCCTGTTATTATTCAGTTAAGAAGCTTTTATCATCCAGTCTGCTGTCAAAAATTCTGAAAATTAGAATTCATAAAACAGTTATATTACCGGTTGTTCTTTATGGTTGTGAAACGTGGACTCTCACTTTGAGAGAGGAACATAGGTTAAGGATGTTTGAGAATAAGGTGTTTAGGAAAATATTTGGGGCTAAGAGGGATGAAGTTACAGGAGAATGGAGAAAGTTACACAACGCAGAACTGCACGCATTAGGCTATATTCTTCACTTGACATAATTAGGAACATTAAATCCAGACGTTTGAGATGGGCAGGGCATGTAGCACGTATGGGCGAATCCAGAAATGCATATAGAATGTTAGTTTGGAGGCCGGAGGGAAAAAGACATTTGGGGAGGCTGAGACGTAGATGGGAAGATAATATTAAAATGGATTTGAGGGAGGTGGGATATGATGATAGAGACTGGATTGGTCTTGCTCAGGATAGGGACCGATGGCGGGCTTATGTGAGGGCGGCAGTGAAACTCCGGGTTCCTTAAAAGCCAGTAAGTAAGTATTAAAATATAATGACCTAGAAAAGGCGTTTGACATAGTTGATTGCAATAAACAGGTGGGGATCCTAAAGAAAATTGGTAAGGACTGGGAAGAGACGAGGTTGTTCTGTAACCCTTGTATGAAACGAATAAATGACAGAATAGGAAAATAAATGTCAGAAGGAAGTGAAATAGGAAGAGGAGTACAAGTATGCTCTTTATCATCTGTCCTGTTCATATCTACTTGGAGGATTTAGTGAAATACTGTTTTCAGAACATGAGAGGTGACATAGTAGGAGGAAAACGAATACAGTGCATAAGATTTGCTGATATGGCGTTGTTAGCAGAAGAGAAGATGATACTAAGGGATATGCTAATGGAGTTAAATGACAGCTGTGAGCAGTATAGAATGAAGATAAATGCAAACAAGACGAAGATCATGGTCATAGGAAGAAAAATAAAGAAAATAAACGTGCGAATACTAAATGAGGGAGTAGAGCAAGTGGACAGCTTCAAATACTTGGGGTTTATTATGAGCATTAACATGAGCTGCAGTCAGGAAGTCAAAAGGAGCATAGCAATGGCCAAGGAAGCTTTTAATAGGCCTAGAAAAAGGAGCATTTTCTGTGGACCTGTGGAAAAAGGTCTAAGGAAGAGACTAGTGAAGTGCTTTATATGGAGTATGGTATTGAATGGGGAAGAAACGTGGACATTACGACGACGTGAAGAGAAGTCAATAGAAGCATTTGAAATGTGGATATGGAGAAGAATGCAGAGTGTGAAATGGACAGATAGAATAAGAAACGAAGCTGTGTTGGAAAGAGTTGGTGAAGAAAGAATGAAGCTGAAACTGATCAGGAAATGAAAAAGGAATTGGGGTGGGTCACTGGCTGAGAAGGGACTGTCTACTGAGGGATGCACTGGAAGGAATGGTGAACGGGAGAAGAGTTCGTGCAGAAGAAGATATCAGATTATAGACGACTTTAAGATATACGAATCATAGAGTAAGAGGAAGGCAGAAAATAGAAAAATTTGGAGACAGCCGGATTTGCAGTGAAGAACCTGCCCTTGGATAGAACACTTACTTACTGGCTTTTAAGGAACCCGGAGGTTCATTGCCGCCCTCACATAAGCCCGCCATTAGTCCCTATCCTGAGCAAGATTAATCCAGTCTCTATCATCATATCCCACCTCCCTCAAATCCATTTTAATATTATCTTCCCATCTACATCTCGGCCTCCCTAAAGGTCTTTTTCCTTCCGGCCTCCCAACTAACACACTATATGCATTTCTGGATTCGCCCATACGTGCTACATGCCCTGCCCATCTCAAACGTCTGCATTTAATGTTCCTAATTATGTCAGGTGAAGAATACAATGCGTGCAGTTCTGTGTTGTGTAACTTTCTCCATTCTCATGTGACTTCATCCCGCTTAGCCCCAAATATTTTCCTAAGCACCTTATTCTCAAACACCCTGAACCTATGTTCCTCTCTCAAAGTGAGAATCCAAGTTTCACAACCGTAAAGAACAACCGGTAATGTAACTGTTTTATAAATTCTAACTTTCAGATTTTTTGACGGCAGACTGGACGATAAAAGCTTCTCAACCGAATAATAACAGGCATTTCCCATATTTATTCTGTGTTTAATTTCCTCCCGAGTATCATTTATATTTGTTAGTGTTGTTCCAAGATATCTGAACTTCTCCACCTCTTCAAAAGAGAAATTTCCAATTTTTATATTTCCATTTCGTACAATATTCCCATCACGAGTTATAATCATATACTAGAACACTATGTACTGTATGTATTTATGGGAAAACTTTCCTGGAAATCGGCACCACCACAAATTGGACTTTCCAGTATTTGAATTCCGTCTCCAGGTTGGAAAGCTGACAATCTAGACGTACTCAGTGTAGCTTCTTGAGGATCTGTTTAGTTAAAAATCGACCTTAAGAGTAACAGATTAACTAGAGCATAGTCCCAGAATGTGGAGTCTCTATACAGGGACATCACTTTATTTTTACTAACATTTTTAACATTAACGTGGCTATACTCGGAAACATTGTTACCCCCTTCCATTACAGGAGTTTGGAGTTGCTAGGGCAATATGTAAACAAATCATTTTACTAGCTATAGGAGGAGAGAAAAGTAGTGTTTCCGTTTATTTTACAGGGAAATATAGTATTACGATTTTCAGTTTGGTCATTACTTTACAGTATTTTGTCAAAAAACAGTAGAATAGTAACAATTTTTTTTTCACAAACTCAAGTCTTCAGGCGGTTATATACATTATGTAATATCTATTTTATTCAGCATATTACTAACCTAATTTATTCCTGAGAATTTTTTTAGCACTTTCGTAAGAAATCCCAATTTCTACAGCTAACTTCTTGACCGACTTATTAGGACCTCGCTGCATCCTTCCTCTAGCATCTTCTACAGCATCTTCTGTCACCTTTGTTGGCCATCTTACACTTTTCTTCCTTTCTGTACACTTTGTTGCTCTAAATTTATCTACCAGATTAATGGCATTTCTACGAAAATATTCAGTAATGATAGAATCAGGAAATTGTGAAAAAAAAGAAAAACTGTTGTTCACATTCGGTTATATTATAATTCCAGTTTCCATCATCGTCCTTCATACCTACAAACAGTAAATAATGCTATTAAGTACTGCACCGTGTTATAGGGTACCATACTTTCGGTAACTCTAATCTTCACTTGTGCTCAGTCCACACAGATAAATTCAGTTATGCTACACACCATACTTGTGTGAAAATAAACTTTAATAATATAAGCTTCTCCTTCTATAGAAAATTCAACATATTTCTGAAACACACTGTACTCTGTACTGTTCATTATACTGCTAGCAACAGCGGCTGACTGACGTTAGTAAGGACATTAGTGGAAGGGGTGGGAGTCAAGTACATTTAGAAACGCAGGTACAATAAAAATTGAAGTAAAGATAAAATGATGTCCCTGTATATAATATAAACGAAAGCCATTCAACTTATATTTTATTCCAGTCAACAGAAATATTATAAAACAGAAATTTCTGACCTCACACGAGACTCTTTTCTTGGAAGTCGGCAAGTTTGACCAGTTATATGTACCTTCTTGTCTGACTACTGAAAATAAAGAAATTGATCATACATATTCTATAACATATAATATAGGACATTATGTACAACAGGATATATGTAGGCTATATATTATATATATCTATAAAACATTTCGCACGTAAATGAGACAAATACCACTTTTAAATAATACGAAACTACCATATGGTCAGTTTGGGAATTAAATTTTGAGGCAGCCTGTGCTCCATTACGTTACCCGGTTGGCTGACAGGTAGAGCGACCTTCAATATCATGGAACGCCGAAATACCAGAGTTTGAATTTTAAATGTAGTTCCTACTTGTCGTCCTAGCATTGCACTTGAGACCCAAGAAGCAGACAGACTGCCTTTCTGCCCTTGAGGAGTAAAAGGGACTATGTCAACTTCTGCCTACAGACTTTCTTTACACGCGATTCTGGGAAGAAGTCTTGTTTTGTTTTGTCGTCCAAGGATTGAATAAGAAGTTGGAGTGCATTCTGATTTAACTGGTCTTGCCACAAACTGTGAGCTAGCAATATAATCTACCGTAAAAAGTGGATCGAGTTCTGATGAGGATTGGAGGTTATGATATCTTGGCTGTGCTTTTATCAGAACTCTTCTGCTCACTGATATGATAAACCATAATGTAAACTCGTTGTGCGTACACTTCGAATTAAGTATAAATATAACAAGCATTGATATTTAATAATTTATTAATATAAAAGTGTCAGAATTGCCTGTGGGCCATTTTAATGTACAGTATTCAACTTTTAGTTTTTATACCTGAAAGATCAGCGAACTATAGTTCGATTCCGCGCAGGAAAGTAAAAATGAGTGCTATAGTTCCAAAACCTGCCTTGTCCAATTTTCTTTAGGATCCCCATCAGTTTATTCCAATCCACTCTGTCAAAAGCTTTTTCTAGGTACACAAATACTACATACCAGAGTGTTGCATTGGAGTTAAATCGCTCGCTTGAACTCGGTCGAATGTCGCACCCCCGAGTGAAATAAGATCGGTCGTGATACGCTCGTAATAAATAGGAGCTCAGTACAAGGTCATCTCACCGACATGTGTTATCTTGTATGGAAGGCGACAGATAATATACGCGTCATAGTTTTGCTCACACTGTAAAAATAAGGTTTTATTTTCTGCCTTATGACAAATGTTTAATGGAACGTACCAAAACAGTAACATGAAGTTATAAATAAAATAGTATGAAAAACTTCGATATACAGTTATTATTGCTAATTAATAATTATTCAATATTTGATTTACCACATATATAATATGATGGGTCCATACATAGTGTTCCGCCTATATACTGCGACAATGTAGAAACGTTTTACAAAATATTATTGATATAGCAGTAGATTAATAACAATATTAGTACAGAGATAACGTCACAGAAAATATAATGAAACAAATAATCATGCTGCACAACTGTTACAGACGCAAAGATTATACACTAATTATTATTATTGTTATTATTAATATTACTAGAAAACTTGATACGGTTCTTGCATTATCGTGATTGTGTTCTCCGTTTATAATAATTACATTTACATCCAATAACATCTATCAGATGTGGTAAAAACAAAATCACTCCTGTTGGGGGAAAAAATTACCTATAACATTTATATTACATTTTAAAGCAAGTTTTGTAGTAGTTGTACTATGGAGAGTTTAGTTAAACACTGCAAAGTTTTGAAATGATAAACATCTATGATGTTACTGCACTGTAACAAGAACGAATGTCTAACGCTCGGCTTATACCGTTCGAGGATTTATCGCTCGCGACAATTTTACCCATCATGCATGTGCGCTACCTATCGGATTATGCTATGAACTACTTGGCGCTCGAGCGAAAACGTCCGATGCAGACCTCTGGTACATACACTTCTTTATTCTTCTCTAGGTGTCTGTCGCCGATTGTCCATAGCAGTTCAATTGCATCTCTCGTACCTTTTCCCTTCCTGAAGCCAAACTGCTCTTCTTCCATCTGTTCTTCCATCTTACGGTCTTACTAATAAAAACTCTATATACAGACGTTTAACTGCATTATATTTATACAATGAGTAGCTCGTTTATAAGTCGTGTGTAAATTCCTTACTAATAATCACTACATACGTCGTGTATAACAGTATAACTGTTAACACAGCTACGTCATAGTTTCGTCATTACTTCGTTACGAAATGTAATAGAATATCTAAGGTTCTCTACAAAATCCGGTAGAGCGCTGTAGTGTGGCGTGTTAAATATCGATAGTACAACTGGTTCTAATCGATTACCACACTACATTTTGGTCAAAGAGTACAAGCTACAGCAATATTATTCTAATAATTCTATGATCTTTGGTTTGTTCTTCTGTGGTTACAAGGTAAACATCATCATAAAATGACAGTCGATACGAACAGCTGTTCAAGAGGCTGCCATTTTTTCCCTATATACAACGCTTAAACAAGGGGTTTCGGGTATATAACTACTGCAAAGCAATTCCCATTGTATAGTTACAGCCTGTTTATACGTCCATAGCTTATTCACGGTTTATTAGTAACGTTTTCTGTCTCGACTCTGCATAAGTCTCGTATAAAAACTATACACGGTTTATTAGTAAGACAGAATATAAACGTTGATTCAGTATTCGCAAGAGAATCTTCGCCGAGTGCGATATTAGACTGATAGTCCTGAACTCCTTACATTTCTTGGCATTATTTCACTTCGGTATTGAAATCAACACTGTCTCCGTAAACTCTTCAGGCCACTCGCCTTTCTCATATATTTCGTTGCATAAAGTACGTTCGTTATTCACATTAATAATCTCATGGTAAGATAGAAGTCTTATCAGATATTTTCATAAATCTCGAAAAATATTTTTTTGAGCAGATTTTCAACTTCAGTTAATTCTTCTTTTGTAATGTGGTATCTACATGCTGGAGGAACTGTAGGGTTGATTTTTTTTTAACTGACTGGCCCTTTTTTTTACAACGCCCTTGTAACCGTATGAATCACTACGAAAGAATTGCTTTATAAAATAAAATTCATCTTCTTTTAAGCAAAATAAGTAGCTATAGACAAGTTTTCGAACAGTTTTATTCCACTGAGGATAAAGCAACGTCTGAAATAAAACTAAATTTTTCACCACAGTTTTAAATAGGATCAGAATTTTTTGGACCAGAAACGACATTAAAATAGCTAAATTTTGTAATATGAAATGCAATGGCATTGCTAACTCATTTTCTGATTTTTGAGAACAAAGCAAGTTTTTGAAATATGACTCAAATTTCTCTTTCATTGATGGAGACTAGGAATGTGTTCCATTTCCTGAGGCGGAATTGTATAGTATGAAGAACTATTCATTGTCATACCAACTACATAATCAAAGAACCTCGTTACTTGTAATGCTTAGTTTTAGGTGAGAACCAGGATCAGTTTTTTCAGTAGCAAAAGTTTTACTTACTTACAAATGGCTTTTAAGGAACCCGCAGATTCATTGCCGCCCTCACATAAGCCCGCCATCGGTCCCTATCCTGAGCAAGATTAATCCAGTCTCTACCATCATATCCTACCTCCCTCAAATCCATTTTAATATTATCCTCCCATCTACATCTCGGCCTCCCCAAAGGTCTTTTTCCCTCCGGCCTCCCAACTAACACTCTATAGGCCTATGCATTTCTGGATTCGCCCATACGTGCTACATGCCCTGCCCATCTCAAACGTCTGGATTTAATGTTCCTAATTATGTCAGGTGAAGAATACCATGCATTCAGTTCTGCGTTGTGTAACTTTATCCATTCTCCTGTAACTTCATCCCTCTTAGCCCCAAATATTTTCCTAAGAACGTTATTCTCAAACACCCTTAATCTCTGTTCCTCTCTCAAAGTGAGAGTCCAAGTTTCACAACCATACAGAACAACCGGTAATATAACTGTTATAATAAATTCTAACTTTCAGATTTTTTTACAGCAGACTAGATGAGGAAAGGTTCTCAACCGAATAATAACACGCATTTCCCATATTTATTCTGCGTTTAATTTCCTCCCGAGTGTCATTTATATTTGTTACTGTTGCTCCAAGATATTTGAATTTTTCCACCTCTTCGAAAGACAAATGTTTAATAATAATAATAATAATAATAATAATAATAATAATAATAATAATAATAATAATAATAATAATAATAATACACATAACTTGCATTAAATTTATTTCACGCTGTCATATCCATAATCTGTAGAAATTAATAAGAAGAAATTGCTTAAAAATCTGAGTATTACAATAACATCTAACCAAGAAACATAAACGTTTCTCGCAATACTACAGGGATACTGTGAATATCCTGTCACTTTTTTTCGATCTACGTATGTCTCTTATCTTGTGGTTGCCCTGTGTTGTCTCGGCGGTGGTCCCGCGTCTTGTTGAATCCACGTTTAGGGAGGTTCGCGTTGTGTACTTTTCTAATGTTCGGTCTAGAAAATAAAATAAAATCCGACACCTGAAAAAGGCACAAAGGAATGGACAAAGAGAAGATAAACTTTCGAAAAATACTCACTAACTACAGGCTATTCGTTCCATTTCATGAATTGAACTCTACACTTCATGATATAACCTTCACAAGAGTTGAGAATGCATATAATATTTCTCAAGCTAAACAAGAGTTTACAACATTGTAAGTTATTGTGGGATGTCACTTTTTTGCTCAAGTAACCTCCTTTACTTGAAAGTAATGGTACGTTATTATGTAATAATTCACTTTGTCTAATGGTTATACAGTTTCCTCAAAACGGTCATAGTTTGAGGGAAGTTGTAGCAGTCGCTTCTTAAATTTATGTTCAGCAGTTAAAACATCAACTTCACTTCTGAAACAAACGTAAAATAGTTTGAGTTAATGTCATATACGAGGCCTTGTTACTGAATGTAATTCATAAATTTCGCTAGCAAAGAAGTAGTGTTCTGTAGTCCTTTAATTCCTTCATGAACCCAGGACGTAAAGATATCGCCATCAAACTTTTTTTCCTCTCGTGTATTTCACCCCTTTCCATGTTTTCCTATCTCTAATTCTTCTTTCGTCGCTCTTTTCCAAGTTCCTTTCGATTTCTTTTTTAAATTCCAGTCAAATGTTTTTTTTTTTTATTATTATTGAGTTGAACTTTCTCAGAGTATATTCCATCCAGTTCTCTGTTTCAGAATTTGTTCCGTGATCGGGTTTCGTTGGTCCTTTCCCATGATTCATTTGAGTTTGTGTCAGAGCAGCTGATATTTTAGAATCTTCCGTAGAGATCTGTTTATATCTGTAAAACATTGTATTCATAGACATTTTTAGCGCGGGCTTCCGGTGGATGATTAGCGTTTTTCGTATTCATAAACCAGTGTTAGCGATAGGATATGATTTGAATTCTGTACAAGTAACCAGTGGATAGCCGGGGCTAGCTTAGTACGCTCGTAGCGCGTGCTGCGAAATGTCTATGAATAGCATCCTGAAAGACTCTCTCTCCGGATTATTTTCCTGGGCTCACATCCAAATAGAACAGATTTTGTATTACAATTTTATTGAATATTTTAGTTCTGCTACTAAGGAGATATTTTTTTCCCCCAAATGTTATATAATTGGACGAAAACAAAATTCGTTTTTGATATTTCGTAATTTACATCTTGTAATAATCCGGCGTCGCATCGTGGTCAAAAGCATCATGTACGGTTCGCATTACAGAATGAGCGCTGGTTCGAATCTCCATGGGTAAATTTTCTCTTGAAATTTCGACCAGTGTATGGGACATGTGCCTATCCAGCATCGTGATGAATTAGAGGAGCTATCCTACGTAGCGAATAACGCCTGGGGCTAACCACATGATATCCTGGTACTGCTTGGATGATCATTCACCTCTGTTAAGGCATGTGGATCTAGCACTCGACTGTTCGATGGCCTTGGCCATCTCTAGGATGTCGACCCCAGGATGACGATGATGATTATATTATTATTATTATTATTATTATTATTATTATTATTATTATTATTATTATTATTATTATTATTATTATTAAAGTGATCCTATATCCAAATTAAGTTTGTTGCCAAAATGTACAGTATAAAATCATTTTTACTTGTTTCTACCTTAAATTGCTTTTTATTTTTAATTCGATTCCCGCTTGGGCTCATTACTTAGTTGGATTTTTCCGAGGTTTTCCCCAATCGTAAGGCGAATGTCAGGTAATATATGGCGAAACCTTAGCCTCATCTCACCAAATACTATCTTGCTATCACCAATTCCATCGACGCTAAATAACCTAGTAGTTGATACAACGTCGTTAAATAACCAACTAAAAAATAGGTCAACTTGTGTAAACTATAGTCTATAGGCCCTCTTAGAAATCAACAGGATAAATTCTTTAAAACTCTTATGAATTTCTTATTGGTCGCCCATAAAATTTTTCCAAACTTAATTCTGTCCCTTTTTGTGCAGAATCTTCATTGATCACATTTCTCAGCAAAAATGTTGAAATCTGTCTTGTTGCAGAGAACAATAAATGCCACAACTGATTCTATTTTCTTCTTCCTTAGACCCGATTCTGCAACATATGATTATGGTGTAAGTTTAAAAAAACGTAACCAATGCTTTGTTAATCGGTTACGAGATTGGAATTGTTGATAGCGAGAAGAGTTTGAGAGATTGACTGACATTCGCCTTATAGTTGGAGAAATCCTCAAGGGGAAAAAAATCCAACCAGGTAATTGGATTAAGCTAGATTCGAACTCACGCCTATTGGAACGTCTGATCACGAATCCCATTCGTTGCACAGAGAATATTACTGTGACCTAAACAATATTAATAAAAACAACGTTTAGAGATTTTGTAGATGGCGAGAATTCATTACCAAAATGTAGAGGGGAAACAGTACCTTCTTAATATTTATAGAGATACAAAATAAAGACTAGGAAACTTCAGTAACAAATCTAGAAACTTGATACTAAAGATTAAAACCTACTAACCAATCCCCTGTATCGATTACATACAATAAGGCCTGTGTTCTCTCTCAGGTTGGAATTACTTTTAAAACTAAAGTGTGTATTTTGAGAGCTATTATAGGCCATATACTGCTGCTTGAAATAACAAACTTGTGTTTCCCCTTTGATTTACACTCCCTGATAGCGCTTCCCAGTTTTCATGGCATTTAAATGTGTCAAATAAATTTTCATCGAAGAAAGCCAACGAACAGAACTCTCTACTTTCATTAAATGTTTTCCTAACCAATAAAGATAACATTTAATCAAATGTTTTCGCTTTTCTGAATTTGTTTTATCTCTTCCGCTTTCCTTTTTTGCTTCTTTTATTCCTTTCTACTAAGCTATTGGGCGGATTATATTCATATTCAGCTTCTACTGGTCAGTGTTAGACACGAAATGTCTGTAATAATTCTTAATAAAAATGTAATATGTCTTCATTTGAAATCAAAATATCTAAATGTATCCAAACATTTTTATTTTTTATTTTCTTTCTTCCATAAGGTGAAAAGATAAATTAAGAGTCCACTGCAAGAATGATGGATGTCATTTGGAATACATTTTGCAGGAGAAGCAATTGAAAGTTTGAAATGCTTAGCGCTCAAAGCTTAACTGTGATTTTCCGATCATTACTGGACAATGACTATCAGTGTTGATGCCATGTAACTCTGTATGTACATTCTATATGTCTTAAGCTATGCATTGACAGTCTTGGTTCATTTTCGACAAGAAAGTGACATCCATCATTCTTGTAGTGGACTCTTCAAATGGAATGAACTCAGCAGTATGTACGTACATCCATAATTTTTGGCGGAAGAAAATTGTTATATGCGATAATTTAATATTATGTTAGCATCTTTTGTACTCCTAGCATTTCTGTCTCCTCATTTCTTTGTGTGACAGGCTAACTTTGATATGACTGAGTCGACCTGGTTGGTGAGTTGGTATAGCGCTGGCCTTCTATGCCCAAGGTTGCGGGTTCGATCCCGGGCCAGGTCGATGGCATTTAAGTGCGCTTAAATGCAACAGGCTCATGTCAGTAGATTTACTGGCATGTAAAATAACTCCTGCGGGACAAAATTCCGGCACATCCGGTGACGCTTATATAACCTCTGCAGTTTCGAGCGTCGTTAAATAAAACATAACATTTTTTGATATGACTGAAAGCTTTTAATAGAAAAAGGAGCATCTTCTGCGGACCTCTGAGGAAAGAACTAAGAAAGAAGTTAGTTAAGTGCTTTGTGGGGAGTGTAGTATTGTATGGGGGAGAAACATAGTCATTACGACGAAGTGAAGAGAAAAGACTGTAAGCATTTATTGTTCTTGTTGTTGTTTATTGTTGTTGTTGTTTGTTAGTAAAATAAGACGTACAAAAATACAATCTTATTTCTTCCCTGAAGGAATAAAAACTCGTGCTCAGGGAGATCTCTAAACACAAAGATAAACACAAACAAAGATAATTATTTGACACAAACTGGGTCAAGAAAAAAAAAATTACAGGAATAAACTAACTTTAAGAAAACAATTTCAATTTTAACAATTTAAATCATACAAATACATATACACATTAAATCAATATATATTCTTTAAAAATTGAATTCCTAACGCTATTTTTTAAATTTCTGATACTAAAATTTTCCAAATTTGGGTATTTATTAATTATTTTATTGTATTATTATTATTATTATTATTATTATTACTATTATTATTATTTATTTGAAATGTGGATATGGAGAAGATTGGAGCGTGTGAAATAGACAGACGGACTACGAAATGAAGCTGTGTTGGAAAGAGTGGGTGAAGACAGAATGATGCTGAAACTGATCAGAAAGAGAAAAAAGGAATTGACTGGGTCACTGGTTGAGAAGAAACAGCCTACTGAAGGATGCACTGGAAGGAATGGTGAACGGGAGAAGAGTTCGGAGCAGAAGGAATCAGATGATAGACGACATTAAGATATGAGGAGACAAAGAGAATGGCAGAAAATAGGAAAGACTGGAGAAAGACCTACCCTTGGGCAGAACACTATGAATGAATCATCATCATCATCATCTTACTCAACCTAGGAAAGCTACAGGAAAAACAGGATTTCCCATTCCTTAGGATATTATTGTGGTGATAGAAATCGGCTGTAATGATAGACAATTGGTAGAAGTTAATTTTAAGCGTCTTCCTCTACAGTGTCCGTCAGTAAACAAATCTTATGTTACTCTGTCGACATCCGAAGAGAAATGTGCCGCTCTTCCCTGAAGAAGACGTCCGTTCCGTCGTTTGTTACAATTCAAGAGCACCAAGATGTAGGGACTACACCAGTTTTACTGCCGCTTTGAGGGTGGATGAGAATAAACTAAGGGTTGAAGAGGGGGTTAATAAAGATAGAAGGCCTTGCAGGGAGGAATAAGTAGCCTAGATGGAAGGGATGTATGATGTCAGGCTTTAGGTGAATACGTAAGGGTAATAACAAATGAGAATGCAGTGTTGCGATGCTGAGTGTACAGTAAACGCTCTTCCGCGATACAGGTACGCCGAAGCTCAGGAAGAAATCAGGTTCCCAACCTCTCCACAATTTTTGTTTTTTGTTGTACGAAGTGTAACAAGTATTTTGATCACGAAAACTTCCGTCGCGAGATTTCGGTGACAGTACACGTTTCCTGTTTCATACGCAAAAAGTGAGTCTGGCCTTACCGTCGGTCTGTCTCTTTGTGTACTCGTACAGCGATTTCTTCGAAACTAATGAACAAATTTTATTCATGCAAATCAAGCTTTCAGGTATAACTCTGTGAGATAAAACATTCAAATTTTATTCATATTCATTGTCTATGAGTCAGTTTATCGAGGGAAGATGCGCATAAAATATAATAATTAAAAATACTGAGATATGATCTATGACATATGCAGATGATATAATATTAACAACAAGAAATATGCCAGCATTAGATGAAACTTTCGAATTATTGAAAGAAGAATCAAGCAAATATGGATTGATAGTTAATAATGCTAAAACTAAATATTTAAACAATAACACAAAAATAGAACAATAAAAGATCTTAAAATAGACAATATTAGTTATGAAGGAGTAAATTCTTTTAAATATTTAGGTTCCATTATAAACCAAAATAATGGTATAGAAGAAGAAATAAATGAGAGAATTGCTCTAGGCAATAAAGCATATTTTGCGAACAGAATGTTGTTCAAAAGTAAATTAATATCTAAGTCACCAAAATTCAAAGTATATAAATCAATTATAAGACCAATTTTGACATATGCATGTGAAACCTGGGTGTTGAAGGAAACAATAAAACAAAAGCTTTTGATTTTTGAAAGGAAAATTTTGCGTAGAATAATGGGACCAATCAAAGAAAAAAATTGGTACATGGAGGATCCAAACCAACATGGAATTAAATAAGACAATTAAAAATAAGAATTTAATAAATGTTATTAAAGCTCAAAGACTAGTATGGTTTGGATATGTAAACCGAATGCAAAATGATAGACTGGTAAATAAGATCTATCAGTGGCAACCTCTAACGACAAGAGCAACGGGAAGACCAAAAAATAGATGGAGAGATGACGTACTGGAAGATATAAAATTATTAGGGATTCAGAATTGGCCCAAAATTGTTCAAGATAGAGAGAAATGGAAAGAGGTCATTGAGAAGGCCAAAACTTCAATGAAGTTGTAGTCACTTAAGAAGAAGAGGAAGAAGAAGAAGAAGAAGAAGAAGAAGAGAGAGATGATCTAAGGGGTTAGATACTTCTTCGACCCTTAAAAATGTATATATTTTATAAATTAATTGTTTGTTCCAAAACCTACTATTTCACTTTCATTTGTTTTTACAGGAAGGAGAAAATTTGCTGGCTTTGAAATATACGAATCAATATTTAAAATGCGTTTCTATTCTTAGCTTACAGATATTTTATACCAGCCCTGGGTATAAGAGGGTAAGAGGAATGGACGCAGAAACCTCCACCCATGTCTTTTCGCTTACACCACCTTACGAACAAACACAGAATAAGGCTCTGTACATAAATGGTGAATTTTAGGCCACTAGCGAGAGCCGAAAGTTCGTAAGAACCTGAAACAATCCATCACTGACTTTCCTGTTCGCTAGTACTGCACCAAAACATAACAATCTTAGCGGGGGAAGGTGGGGTAGGGAGTTAAGGAGTGGTCTTCAATAATTCAATCGAATTAATAGCGCCCAGGTCTGTTTTGTACTTTTCTATGTAATAAATATATTAGAATACTTCATAGTTTACCAACAATTTCTAAATTAAAATATAAGATAATAGGTTTTGGCCTGAAGAAGGAAAAAAATATAAGGTTTTGGAAAATAAATAATAATTTTAAACATAATTTTTCAGTGACAAATAGCAGGAATAAGCAAAAAATAACTTTAGCATTAGATTCAGAATGTAAGAAATAATATGTTTATTATGTTTTTGGTTCAAAATAGATTTTTAAGCAAAAGAGTAGGATTTGGAAACAAAACATTCAAATTTTATTCCAACCTCACCAGTGTCCGACTTGTTAGTCATCTCTTCGGATCGTCTTCTGAGACTTTCTCCGACTTACTGTGCTAACAACAGCTCTATTTCACAACACTTCCATCTGCAAGCGATATCCGCCAAAGTCCGAGATATTTTTAAATTAAATTGCAGAACAACAATGAAGTAACTGGCTAACGAAATTAGTAAGAAACAAGTGTGTCATTTACTACATTTCCTTAATAACAAAGCTTTAATTAAGGGGTGCCAACTATTGTAGGGATGCCAACAATAGGACAGTTTACCCTTTATTCGATATGTTTTTCCCATGTTGAACTGTAGCCTACTTTCTTGTCGGTAAATTCGTACAATATTAACAATTCTGAAACAAACTCTCTTTCTGATAGCTCATTCTTTCCCCTCTCACACAGCTCAAATGCCAGGTCTCGCCTCCTCATCTATACAATCACATTGGAACTAAAATAATTTTCGTCTTGCTCCTGATATAATTTTTATATCGATTTCATTTTATTTTCCGAAACGGATCAACTACCAAACCCACCACCACCACCACCACCACCACCACCACCACCACCACCAAGAAAAATTATGCATTTATATCTGTTTAGTATAGTCCGTATAGGTCAGTTTCTATCTGATGCTTTTCCAATTCACTGCGGGCTAAAGCAAGGAGATGCACTATCACCTTTACTTTTTAACTTCGCTTTAGAATATGCCATTAGGAAAGTTCAGGATAACAGGCAGGGTTTGGAATTGAACGGGTTACATCAGCTTCTTGTCTATGCGGATGACGTGAATATGTTAGGAGAAAATCCACAAACGATTAGGGAAAACACGGAAATGTTACTTGAAGCAAGTAAAGCGATCGGTTTGGAAGTAAATCCCGAAAAGACAAATATATGATTATGTCTCGTGACCAGAATATTGTACGAAATGGAAATATAAAAATTGGAGATTTATCCTTCGAAGGGGTGGAAAAATTCAAATATCTTGGAGCAACAGTAACAAATATAAATGACACTCGGGAGGAAATTAAACGCAGAATAAATATGGGAAATGCGTGTTAGTATTCGGTTGAGAAGCTTTTATCATCTAGTCTACTGTCAAAAAATCTGAAAGTTAGAATTTATAAAACACTTATATTACCGGTTGTTCTGTTGTTCTGTATGGTTGTGAAACTCGGATTCTCACTCTGAGAGAGGAACATAGGTTAAGGGTGTTTGAGAATAAGGTGCTTAGGAAAATATTTGGGGCTAAGCGGGATGAAGTTGCAGGAGAATGGAGAAAGTTACACAACGCAGAACTGCACGCATTGTATTCTTCACCTGACATAATTAGGAACATTAAATCCAGACGTTTTCGATGGGCAGGGCATGTAGCACGTATGGGCGAATCCAGGAATGCATATAGAGTGTTAGTTGGGAGACCGGAGGGGAAAAGAACATTTGGGGAGGCCGAGATGTAGATGGGAGGATAATATTAAAATGGATTTGAGGGAGCTGGGATATGACGATAGGGACTGGATTACTCTTTGAACAGGATAGGGACCGATGGCGGGCTTATGTGAGGGCGGCAATGAACCTTCGGGTTCCTTAAAAGCCATTTGTAAGTAAGTAAGAACCATATCTGTTTATTTCTTAAAGAAAAATCTCTGAATTTCCATTTTCTTGTTTCATTATTTAATGCAAGGATCACGAACCATGTTGAACCGTCGTGAAGTCCCTATGTAAGTAGACGTGAAGTGTTGTTACATATTGGCATGCCGATACGAATAGAGATGTAAGAACCCCATTCTTCGAAAACGTATAATCAAGGATTCGACTTGCCTGAGCAAACGAACAGCTAGAACTCTTATGTCGTCGGTGACGTTGGATTAACAGATTAGTTGACACTGGCACTCAGACGCTCACCTGAACCAGAGGTCAACAACTCGAGACTCCGCGTCTCGTCGCTTCCACTTCTTGGGGCGGTAAAAAAGAAATGCAAAGGTGGCTGCGTACTACAATGAAGCGCGTGAGCTATGTGAACTAGAAGCGGGTTGACTGTGCCTTTATTCCTTGGAAAGTGTGCGACAAAAACAGTCGACTGACGAAACACGTACCGGTGTACTAGGTACTACAAAATGTAATGTAATATAATGTATGCATATGAGATATGATATGATATGATATATGATATGATATGATATGATATGATATGATATGATATGATATGATATATGATGTGATGTGATATGATATGATATATGATATGATATGATATGATATGATGATATGATATGATATGATATGATATGATATGATATGATATGATATGATATGATATATGATATGATGATATGATATATACAACGGAGAGTCACAAAGTGACCTTAATAATTTATTGTTTTATTAATTGAATATGTAGGTTACAATAAGACTACAAACACTCCATCACTTTTCAGCATAGTCCCCAGTATGTTCAATGCAAGTGTTCCTTTTGTACAGTAGTGGCAAAAAAAACTGGACCGACCCTTGTAGCTAATTTCAGAGACTTGTTCAATCCAGAGCACGATAGGCTGGTAACTAAGACTTTCGTGGTTCGAATCCTGCCTGGGAAAGAAACTTTTTTTTGTTCCGTATTCAAATTTATTCCCAATACTTTTCGATTGCTGGTAAAATTCATGTTCTGGGAATAATAAGTTAGTTAAGTAGTAACATATCGGTGCAATCGAAAAAGTATTGGGAATAAATTGAATAAGGAACAAAAAAAAATTTCCTTTCCAGGCAGGATTCGAACCACTAAAGTCTTAGTTACCCGTCTATCGTGCTCTGGAGTGAATAAGGCTCTGAAATCAGCTGCAAGGGTCGGTTCGGTTTTTTTTTTTTGCCACTACTGTACTATGTTGAAAATTGATGAAGTGTTTGTAATCTATTGTACATATTCAATTAATAAAACAATTATTAAGGTTACTTTCTGACTCTCCCTCGTATTATATACAATGGAAATGAAATAACCTTGCAGATTGAAAGGGACGATGGGGTACACGTAAATGAATAGAAAACCTATATTACGTTTTGTGATTAAATGCACGGTTAATTAGAAAATTAAGTTTGAAGTTTCAGTAGTCCGGCAACATCGCCGCTAACACACTCTACTCGTGATATAGATGTAAGACATCAACGAACTTGGTGTGTCTAGGTACGTGAGCTGCTCTCTGCCAAGACGTTGCCACTTGCTCGCATCGTGCAATGGCTTGAATTTAGAAATTGTTGGTAAACTATGAAGTATTCTAGTACATTTATTACTAGAATGGTATAAAAGAGGCCTGGGTGTTATTAGGTCAATTGAGTTATTGAAGACCACGACTTAACTCCCTACCCCACCTTTTCCTGCTGTTTTGGTGCGGTACTAGCGGACAGGAAGGTCAATGACGAATTGTATCAGGCTTCTACACACTTAGGGCTTTCGCTGGTGGCCTGAAATCCACCACTGATGCACAGAGCGACTAACTCATGTTGTATGTAACAAGAAACTATTATCATAGTGATGGAAAGTTTATAGTTTTTTCAGAAAAAAACATGTTTTCTTCTCAAATGTTTAAAAGTGTTGTATTTTTTAAAAACTTAATTACCTTTTATTAAAATTGCAACACTTTTAACTTTTTTAACTATGGAAAGTTTTAAAGTTTTAATCAAGTGTTAAAGTGAACATAAGAAACAATAACCTCTTTGTCTAATGTGCTTTCTTTAAAGTTACATTTAGTCGCAACCTCAGCATAGACATCTAGAAACGAAAATTGCTTATCATCCAAATTCATGATGAGTATTGAGTACTAATGAAAGGAAATTTTCTTTACATAAAATAGCTCTTAGGGAATGTTTTATTTATACTGAAAAGTGTCAAATACAATATTTTGAATGGCCTGTTAGTTGTGTACAAAAATCCACTTTAAACCTGAGTTATTATTATTGTTATTATTATTATTATTATTATTATTATTATTATTATTATTATCATCATCATCATCATCATCATCATCATCATCATCTTAAAATGAAATGTGAACCTCTTCCAATGTGTTTGTACCTACTAACATCGTATAACATTAATGTTTATAAATTAAAAACTGCTTTTATAGGATGTTTTCATGCGCACTTGCCATTATTCTTAGCGCTTTTTTTTTGTAAAACAAAAATATGTTAAGCTTCAGATAAGTTAGTCCGAGAATATTAATTAATATTACTTTAATTGCAGTATTAAGATGTGAAACGTATGCTATTTTAAGTGTTTATATCACGAATAGAAGATACGGATCTTAATGCATAACAAGCAGGCTTCAGTTTACAAGAAATATAAACATATGTGTGTTTTCCAGTTCAAATAATCATCCAATTCCAACTCAAACTTTGCGCTTATAGGTTCTTTAAAATAAGTTTAATTTAATGTAATATTGTAGGAAAACTGAACACTATTGTGTGTACTAAATTTGATTACACTGATTGTATCATTATTAAGTGTTAGTTTGCATTAAATTATTCATTCAATAGATTTAATTATCTTAAAACTGTTTATGAATTAATCGCATTATTTACTCGAGATAATGACACTCATCTGCAAACAAGATTACCTGGGATAAATTATTTGAGGTTGAAGTTAAATCAAACTAGAAATAACAGTGAACCTAAAACTGATCCCTGGGGAACTTCATGTTTAGTATTCCTCAATTCTGAGTATCGTTGTTACTAGTATGTATATTTATATTCAGTTTTTGTTTTTTTTTTTTTATAAATAAGATGTAAGCCAACTGAGGCCTCATGTTTAATAACATACAAATTTAATTTGTGTAACAATTATATTGTGAGCTATAGAGTCAATTAATGCTTTAGATAAATCACAAATATCTCTACAACATGCAATTTTGAATTTGAAGAATTCAGTACTTCAATCACCAGCCTGAAAGCTACATTCTCTATTGATTTCTCTTTTCTAAATCAACTGCTCTAAAATTAAAATGTTGCTTGATTAAAAATAGTGAAAAAATCTATTATTATTTGGGATTTAAAATTGACATTGACCGTATATAAATAACAGGGAAATACAAGAACGAATAATTCAATTCCGTAAAGCAGTAAATGCTTTAAATTCTGTAATCTGGAGTAAAGACATAACAAAAGAGAATACTTAAAATTTTAACACATACAGTAATAAAAGGCATTTTGACTTATACTTCAAAAGTTTGGCATATCCCAAACATACTTAAAAGAAAATAAAAAATAGGCTAAGAAGATTCTTACGAAATTATAGACGAGAGAAAATTAGAAATGAAATAATAAGAGAGAAAATGAATGTGCTAAATAAAAATGCCATCAAGAAATAGTGGTCAAGCAGTCGAAACGGTACGGGCATTTTCAGCGTACGAATAATGGTGTATTGCCGGAACAGGCATTGATTTGTGTACCACCAGAGAGAAGGTAAAAGGAAGACCGAAAAATAGTTGACTTGAGGGAATTCTGGACTCTATGGAAAGTAGAGACCTCCAAGAAAGGCAGTGAAATAGCAGAAGAATGGCCTTTGAACGAGTGGATGGTAACCTGTCCACAATAACGAAACTGGTAATAGGTCATTAGGAGAGATTTGAAATATCTAAATAAGTTTTTTCTCTAACATTCACCGTTTTAGAGGAAATTGTTATGTTTATATGAAGAAATTTACTACATAACGGCTACTGCAATAACTCGAAGCAAGCGCGGTCTGCACTCCCTACCTTCCTTTCCCCTCTGCTGTATTCAGTCGGTAATACGCGATATG
The DNA here is from genome assembly GCA_025594305.2 of Periplaneta americana. Taxonomy (NCBI): domain Eukaryota; kingdom Metazoa; phylum Arthropoda; class Insecta; order Blattodea; family Blattidae; genus Periplaneta; species Periplaneta americana. Next base: position 19,175,652 of record JAJSOF020000011.1, on the reverse strand, counting down.
CGCTGCGTTGCAACATTTATTTCAATGATGTTCGCTGTTATTCAGTTTCAAATCGTGGCTAAACGATTTGATTTGCAAAAATATATCAAGACATTAACTGTTCAGATTATTTTCACCTATCGGCTTGTATAGCAATCAGCCATTTCTCTCGTACATTACAGCAATAGAACGCTGCAAACTTTGGGCAAAGGCTATTTTCTTTCCTGCTTAACGGTACTTCATCGAAGGAAAAGTATAATGAAAGTTTTGTTACATTCAACATGTAGAATCACCTCTTAATTCTGGTGCAAAGATTACTATCCAATCTGTATACAGAGTAAACTTAAGTAATGCCATTAACCCCATCAATTTAAATTTTCAAAAAATTGAGAAAAAAACCGGTCACATAATCATTCTGGGAATCCAAAATTCCCAAATCAGGTTTTCACAATAAATAAAAATTTAGGGACAGTTTTGACCCCTGGGGTCCAAAAATTTTAAATTTAATTTTTAATTCAGGTATAGAAATGTTTCAGAAGTAATATTCTCCATTTCTATTACATTGAATTTTTCAAAATATTTAAAAGTATCGAAGACATTAAAAAAAAAAAACAATGTACACTATAATGTACATCAGCCCTGAAGAGGTTAGTTTCAAAAAGTTTAATACAATTTTGTTCGTTTTTCCTTCCTTTCAGAGATAAAAATTGTTTTACTTACTCACAAATGGCTTTTAAGGAACCCGGAGGTTCACTGCCGCCCTCACATAAGCCCGCCATCGGTCCCTATCCTGTGCAAATTTAATCCAATCTCTATCATCATATCCCACATTCCTCAAATCAATTTTTATATTATCCTTCCATCTACGTCTCGGCCTCCCCAAAGATCTTTTTCTCTCCGGCCTCCCAACTAACTCTCTGTATGCATTTCTGGATTCGTCCATACGTGCTACATGCCCTGCCGATCTCATGATAAAAATTATTTTATATGAAATATTTCATAGCGTATCTAGGGAAAGCCATTGATTAGCCCCTTTCCACATACTGGGACAGAAATGGCACATACCGGTTTTATATTCATATAACTTCTTAATATAAGCATATAATATTTCGAACTGCATACTGGAACAGATATGGCACTGGAAGAATAACTGGATTTGACCATATGTGACATCAGTTGAGAAAGAGAGAACTACTTAAGTTATATGTATATTAAACCAGTGTGTGCAAAACTGTCCTATGCAGTAAGGGGTTAATTTCCAATATTCTCAATTAATTTAAGTGAGTATTATGATAATAGAGGATTGAAAGAATTTTAGTTTTGTCCTTGAGATGTGCAGAAATTCGATCCGAACAAATGTGACTTTTCGTTCTGAAAAGTAATTTTAAAATATTATATTTATTCCGATCAAATTTCTCCACATTTAAAGGACAAAACTAAAATTCGTTCGATCGATTATTATCATAATCTCTTAAACTGACTGAGCATATCGTCGGCTTAGAGTGTAAACCTGCTAACCGCCAAAAAGAAAATTTTACAAGGGAAGCAAAAAACTGAGTTTAAATTAACTCTGAAACTTTAGAACCAAATCGAATGTACAAGTACAAATGCCACCTGTACTTTAGATTTGGTTCTGAAATTTCATAGTTGATTTAGGGGAGAGTCGGGTAGTATCGGACATCGGGTAATATCGGACAGTGAGTTTCTTTCATCTACCACACGATGATAGTACCTGATTGACATGGTTACGTTTCTGTGATGTCGCATAGAGAAACGTAACCATGTCATTCAGGTACTACCATATGGTGGTAGATGAAAGAAACGCACTGTCCGATACTACCCGACTCTCCCCTAAACTTAGTTTTTTTTCTTCCCTTGTGAAATTTTCTTTTTGGTGGTTAGCAGTTTTACACTGTAAGCCGACGATATTGGGAATTAAATCGATGGCTTTCCCAATAAACGCTATGGAATGTTTAACATAAAGCAGTTTTTATCTGGAAAACGAAGCAAAAACGAGCAAAATTTTACTAAACCTTTTTTGTTTCAAATATCTCAAAGAATAAAGCCCTGAAATTAATGACATTACTTACGGTTCATCCTGTATATATATGTATATATATATATATATATATATATATATATATATATATATATATATATATAACATAGCTTTCTCAAATACTTTTGCAAATGTTGATAATATTTGTCTACGTGGCAGTACGTTTCAGAAAGCTAGTTGTGAAAAAAGTGACCTAAATAGGGTTTGGTTGAGTGTACGACTCCTCAGTTGACACTTGACAATCCGCTTCCTGTATGTAACACAGTCCTCCTCCCCTCCTCGGCCTTCTTACTCTGTAGAGGGCTTCTTAAATGACCCATGCAATGTTAATCGACGGCATGGATTATTTTAAATGGTTTTAATGTAGGGGTCACTCACCTCACCTCTCCTTGCTCTGTCTCACTCATTCATCATCGTCTTCAAAAAGGTCTTTTATCGTCTCTCTTCCACTGTTCCCGTTCCTGTCTTGACGGGTAAATATTCTATTCATTTAAACATTTCACCCATTCATATCCTCCTCCTATTCTTCTTTGTATTGAAGAAAAAAATGTGTACAAAATACGCCACAGTGACACTATGTTTTTTAAGAACACAAACAAGCGTGTTTCAAACCTTTATTTCACTTGTTTATCTGGCTCGTTGCATTGTTATTGGCCTTCTTTGCTGCTGTTAGGACACGGAGCATAAGATGAAGGGCTTGTCACTAGAAACGGTGACTGGACGACAAGATGTTTGTTATGGTGATGCTTTGCTAAAGACCAGTCAATAAAGTGCCTCTGCCTCTACTGACACGATGAAGGGGCCGCTAGGAGAAAAATTACATATTTGTTACGAAGATATCAATAACAGTGATAATGGTGTGAAATGGTGCTCCTCTTCTTCTTCTTCCAGGAAACCTACCGTAGATGAAGTTGGGAATCCAACATCCGTGAACGCTCGGTGAGTATAGCACTGAAAATATTTACTCTGGAAAGAAAGTAATATCTTTGTGTTTCTACTTTGATGCAATGTCAACAAGATCCTAAAACTTCACAGGAAGTGTCTGTGTTGTGGCGTTGAGAAGTTAAATAGTATAAAAACTGCTGACTTAACTTATAATATTCAGGAAGTACATAATACAGAGATCTATAAATATTACGATACATGGTTATAAGTGATTCAAACCATGAAATCATAAAATCGTCCAAAAACGTGGTTATTATATTACAACGGAATGTTTATTTAATGTTATGCTCTTAACGATTTAGCCTATAGCATTTGAATATTCCACCAAAACTGTTTTCACCTACAATACTTACTATTGGGTTAACGAAATAGAGGAAATGTTACTGTGTACAGTAGTATCTTACCATTTTGTTCGATCAAATAACAGAGATACATTTTGGAAACAATTCATATTTTCTTCTAAAATATGTTACATTTTTTAACATCAAACTTACTTAAAGCTTCACAGTATGTATTGAAAATAATTCGTACTATCTTCTTAAATATGTTGTTTCTTTCTAAACCCAATCTTATGTTTTAAAACTTCACATTAATGCATTGAAAATAATTCGTACTATCTTCTTAAATATGTTGTTTCTTTCTAAACCCAATCTTATGTTTTAAAGCTTCACATTAATGCATTGAAAATAATTCGTACTATCTTCTTAAATATGTTGTTTCTTTCTAAACCCACTCTTATGTTTTAAAGCTTCACATTAATGCATTGAAAATAATTCGTACTATCTTCTTAAATATGTTGTTTCTTTCTAAACCCAATCTTATGTTTTAAAGCTTCACATTAATGCATTGAAAATAATTCGTACTATCTTCTTAAATATGTTGTTTCTTTCTAAACCCAATCTTATGTTTTAAAGCTTCACATTAATGCATTGAAAATAATTCGTACTATCTTCTTAAATATGTTGTTTCTTTCTAAACCCAAACTTATATTTAAAAGCTTCACATTAATGTATTGAAAATAATTCGTACTATCTTCTTAAATAAGCTGTTTCTTTCTAAACCCAAACTTATATTTTAAAGCTTCACAGTATGTATTGAAAATAATTCATACTCTTTTCTTAAATATGTTGTTTCTTTCTAAACCCGAACTTATATTTTAAAGCTTCACATTAATGTATTGAAAATAATTCATACTCTCTTCTTAAATATGCTGTTTCTTTCTAAACCCAAACTTATATTTTAAAGCTTCACATTAATGTATTGAAAATAATTCATACTATCTTCTTAAATGTGTTGTTTCTTTCTAAGCTCAAACTTACTTAAAGCTTCACATTAATGTATTGAAAATAATTCGTACTATCTTCTTAAATATGTTTTTTTTTCTAACATAAAATTTACTTACTTAATGCTTCACAGTATGTATTGAAAATAATTTATATTATCTTCTTAAATTTGTTGTTTCTTCCTAAGCTCAAACTCACTTAATGCTTCACAGTAATGTATTGAAAATAATTCATACTATCTTCTTAAATGTGTTGTTTCTTTCTAAGCTCAAACTTACTTAAAGCTTCACATTAATGTATTGAAAATAATTCGTACTATCTTCTTAAATATGTTGTTTTTTTTCTAACATAAAATTTACTTACTTAATGCTTCACAGTAATGTATTGAAAATAATTCATACTATCTTCTTAAATTTGTTGTTTCTTTCTAAAATAAAACTTGCTTAATGATTCACAATAATGTATTGAAAATAATTCATACTATCTTCTTAAATTTGTTGTTTCTTTCTAAAATAAAACTTACTTAATGATTCACAATAATGTATTGAAAATAAGTCATACTATCTTCTTAAATATATTATTTCTTTCTAAGATCAACTTCCATCGTAAGAGTGTATTAATTGTATAAAATGTTGAATTCAATTCAATATTATTAATCGCTAAGAAATAATGCACAATAAGTTATTACTTTATAAGTTTGCTGATTTCAATATGCCTGAATGGAGGATATGAAAAGTAGCGTTTTAATTAATGTATTATATTTTCGAGTTTCTATTGTAAACACTTAACAGTCATAACGTTCATAGGCGCGGTCTTATTTTTCTCATATTTTTGTAAAGCAAAAATAAATTACACGATCGTTTTTTGCAATACACAACACAAAATATTAATTTGTTTCTTGAATAATTAATGCTGTTAGAAGGGCTTTAAATGTTGCTATTTTGCCACGTCAATTTTCCACAATTTAGACAAATAAATACATTACGTAGCTTTTTGGCTATTTTAAAATTATTATTTTTAAGAATAACTTACATTGTATCAATTACATCATAATACCTGTAGCTGCGTTTACCTTTGTGTAAAGTTTGTTTTTAATTTATGTTGCTCACTGCACGTATTAATTTAAAACGTATAACGGTAGTGCTATAATTGAGTTTCTTTTGGAACAAGCAATGTTTTGTGTAATGTACTTACATAGCATATAAACAACGTAGGTAAAGACGAAAAAAATACGGTCATACAAAGGTATTGTACTTATAAAAAATTAACGGCGTACTATGGATAGTTATGTCTTTGCTGCAAACTTCAACAGTAGCAATAAGGAATGATTTTATGTATGAAAGTAATTCAGTTCTTTATTAAGAATATGCGTCGTAATCCTTCAAGAATTTGCAACAGCGTTTTTTATTTTTATTTCAAAATATAGATCATGTTTGTCTTTAGTGGTCTGGTGATTATTTGTTTTCTTTCCCGAGCAATACTTTCATTCTAATTGTCGATATTTATTGTAGCCAATTAATTTTCTACTTTTCCTAGACTTGTATAGTTTTTACTCCTACAGTGCTTCTTCCTCTTCCTCTACGTTCACGGGTTCTTAGTCTCTCCATCTTTTATTAGGTATTGCAGAACTATCTTTACATCGAGAAATTTGTCTGTTCCTCATCATCATCATCACCACTTCAAGGTACAGGCATGTCGCCTGTTCCGGCTTCACAATATTTCAACCCAACGTTTTCTAAGTCGCCCAACAACTCGGCATCCTTTTGTTTTGTAATGTTTCACTATAATTTTATTGGGTATCTCTCACCACTCATTCTGTTCATATGATCAGCCCACTGTTGTCTATATTCTATTACCTTATTATGTGGAGGTTCTACATTTACGTCGCTTCTTATTTATTCATTTTTAGTTTTATCCAGTCTGTTACAACCTTTTATTTCTCTGAGGAATCTCATTTCTGCCGTCTGAATCCTATTTATTTTGTAATTTAATGGCTCAAATATTATACGATTTATTTTAAAAGTAAATTGAGGTTTATGTAAATCAAAATATTTATTTTAAAAGTAAATTGAGGTTTATGTAAATCAAAATATTTATTTTAAAAGTAAATTGAGGTTTATGTAAATCAAAAGAACTCCAATAAAATATCTCGAGCATTTCTAGAATACTAGAGGATGAGGTGTAACTACTTGATGATCTTTAATCACGATTATTTACGTTACTACTAGACAAAACTAAAGGGGTATTTATTATCGAAAAGTGCACATTGAAGTTGACGGTGAAGTTTGTACGTTGGTCAGACTTCTAACCTTCAGTCAGCTGTCCATAGTGTAATGTAGGCTATGTACTGTATATTAAGATCTTTATGCTCGACCATTCCGAAATGTAGTAATTATACACCAGACATTAGCCCTTTAATGCACCTCATTAAAGTACACCTATTCATTAAAGTTCAGGTGTTCAGCCAATGACAAGTCACCTTTGTACCGTTATAAAACCGCAAGTATCGATTATTCTCGGATATGCAATCGAAAGACAATTGGCGAAAAGTCACGGAGGCTGGAAATCCAATACTGTCGCAGAAGGTTATGTTCTGTTACTATAATAATTAGCGTTAATTGTAAATAATATTGAAATAAATTCAATTTGTCATCTCGTTTTTCAATTCTAAATCAATTTCCAGATTATATCAGACTAATGTTCATCTTATTCTCTATCAAGGTCAATGACATTCGGCCTCGGAAAAAATCAATACTTTCGCGCCTGCGCACATCTCACAATTCAGGTCAGTTCGCACATAGCCATAACATGACCTAATTTTGAATAATTTCAAGTTAGAAATATGGTGGAGCATAAAAAGTCGTACGAAACTTGCCTATAATGGTAATTAAGACACTCGTATGAAAATTATGAAACTCGCTTGCGCTCGTTTCATAAACAAACATACTTGCGTCTTAATTACTACTATTATAGGTTCGTTGCATAATGTACTATTAAAATATACTATCGTTCAAAAATACTGTACAATACACGTTAATAACGTTCATTACCAAATCTAGGAAATTGAAAAACTCGCTCTGAAAGTTTTTTAAACCTATTCTCAATTTTGTAAAGGGCACTTTCCAACCTTGTATCGTAATATACTATTACCTTTTACAATTACATTTGTATCTGTATATGCCATCAGTTGCAGACACACAAGAGATCCTTTTCATTATATTTATAGAAAACCCCAACGTTTAATTTGCTTAATGGAATAAACCAGCTCCCGTAAGGAGACTCAAAGAATGCGCGTGGAATTTTAAAACCATGTGTACGTATAACGGAACTGAGTTTGTAAAAGACGGAGAAATGAGTGGAGTTTTAACTCTTGTGTGAGTTTTTAATCCTGGGCATTTTAGAAATACATCATTCCCGAGTGTGTGGAAGAAGGAGGGGGAGGGGGTAGAGTGGTTGGACGTACGTTGACGGCTGTCTACTCAGCGTTGGATTTATTTATCTAGTAATGAAGTCTTCATATTTAAGTTAGGTTATGTTACCACACAACAAGGAGTTGTCTCTTAATGCACTGGGCTTTTAGAAAACTCATTATAACAACAAAGTAGTTTGGTGTATTTGTGTGCAAGAACATCTTAAAAGAATTGTGGGAAGTGGCAATCGTTTTAAGTTTTTGAGAGATACTTTGCAGGCATTGTGAAGATTTCATTCACCTCAGATGGAACAGGATTTAAATTATTATCTTTTATTTGTTCGAGTGTTGACTAGGGTGTACGTAATGGTTAAAAGTGTCGTGTATTCGAATCCTGCCTACGATATAGAGAATAGATGATAATCTGTTATCAGTAGAGTCCGGATTTTTATGTAATATTGATCCTAAAAATATGTACATATATATGTAACTAAAAACCTCAAAATGTAGGCCTACTAAATTTGTTATAATTGCACAGGGTGTTAAAATTGTCATTAAAATAATTTTATTTTAAATAAAGGTAAATAGGAAGATAATTTCATAGAAATAAAAGATTTATACATGCCACGATATAGTTTTTTGTACGATTCTAAAGTTAAGGATATTTCTCCGTATTTTCAAAAATTGAGTCCCGTCGGCGATTGGACAGTATGTTCTTATACACATCGGAAACGATTTTTCGACATTGCATGAGGTTATTGGTACATAATTAAACAAATGGCTGTAGCTGACAATGTATTTAGTATTTATTTATTTAACCTGGTAGAGATAAGGCCGTCACTAGATTCCAACTGTAATATGAAGAATAAAATTACAATTAGTATTAAATTTGCAATTACAATTACAAATAAAATTACAATTAGTATTAAATTTGCAATTACAATTACAAATAAAATTACAATTAGTATTAAATTTACAATTACAATAAAAATCAAAGTACGAAAAGATTACCCGACTAATTAAAGCTAGATAATTTATCAACAGTAATCTCACTAGAGGTTTTGATTTATCTAGAGAAAATCAAACCTCGAGTGGGATTTAATTGACTGTTACACGATTAGAAGAAAGTATGAAGATTATAAGTAACGAAGTACTCCAATACAATAAAATATTAATTGACTTATGAAAATACAACTGTCTTCAAATGTCAAATGTATCTCTAAATTACAAATTACGCTAGATGGCAGTAGTGTGTTATGTTTAGCTGTTTTCTGTTGTGGCAACTGTGGAATCTTCATTGAACTCTGTAGGCAGTTATTAGTCGAGAAGGCTTTGTTGATTCAGTTTCATTTTTATTAAAAAGTTGCATTCCACTTCAGTTATCCGGATCCCAGTAATCAACGTCACTTTACAGATGATTTTCAATAAATCTTAGTATTAAACAATCTCTGATACGTGACTATCCATAATATCATATAGCAGAAGCTATAACATAACCTAAATAATATAAACGAGTGTTAGAAAAGTTTTAATTAGGGATAATGAAATAAAGAAGAAAAGTTTTAATGAACGATGATGAAATAAAAAATAAACATTAATAATTTTAAAAGGAACAATATTATTATTGAAAGTACAATTTTCAAATTTGAATGTTTTAGTGGTTGGTGGTTCAGTTGATGTTATATTGGACGTGTGCGTAAAAGTGGAACTCGTTGATGTACATGGTGTATTCCTCAACTTATTCAGGATTTCCGAATGGTGCTCTTCATTTATTTGTAAATAGGGTTTCAGGGAAGATGCATAGCTATGACCAGTTATCTTTATCAATTCTTGTTCTTGAATGCCAATGCGAGTCATATTTGAAAGTGCTGTGCATCGACTGGAGTGGTTTGTAATTTTCTGTTTTTTAACGTCCAGACCAATGCAGTTTGAAATGTTGGCAAACAAAGAAACAAATTCGGGGGTAGTGATAAAAATAAACAAATGCTAAGGACGCGATAAAATTAAACAAATGCTAGGGACGCGATAAAATTGTGCGATAAGCAGCCATGATTGGTTGAAAGACGTCCTTTCGTACCGTTTTATTGGTCAAAAGTAGTATGACGCAGTAAAAGTGTAATAGTCATAGAAAAACAAAGAATGTCTTGGGGAGGGTTTTGCGTTTCTCCGCTGAGGATCTGGCTCAGGTGGTGGAGTGACAGGAGATCGTGATGTAGGGAGACCTGCCAATCACATAGGATTTTTTGAGAACCAAGTGCAAGACGGCAGGTTCGGCAGCAAAATACTAGGTTATATCTGAATGATTGTTCTGTTCTGAATGCTGAAATATCTATCCCAATATGTAGTGACAACTTTGAAATTAAAATTGTATAGATATATTTTTATAATTTCGATAAGCTTAATTTTCCTTTACAAGGCATTGAATTGAATGGCATTTGACATGAATGTCAACTCTATGTAAAAAAATATGTAATTATCTGAGAAATATGTAGTATTGTGCGAAATATGTAAACATATGTAGTTCATTCATTCATTTAGTGTTCTGCTAAAGGGCAGGTCTTTCACTGCAAACCCAGCATTCTCCAATCTGTCCTATTTTCTCCCTTGCTCTTTGTCTCCTCATATGATCCATATATCTTAATGTCGTCTATCATATGATATCTTCTTCTGCCCCAAACTCTTCTCCCGTTCACCATTCCTTCCAGTGCATCCTTCAGTAGGCAGTTTCTTCTCTGCCAGTGACCCAACCAATTCCTTTTCCTCTTCCTGATCAGTTTCAGCATCATTCTTTCTCCACTAACTCTTTCCAACACAGCTTCATTTCTTATTCTGTCTGTCCACTTCACACGTTCCATTCTTCTGCATAATAAATTTGTGCGAGATCGTACGTATTTGCTTGTTTTCCGCACAGAACCAATATGCGGTAAGTGTGAAATACCACATTCAGTATTCCCAACGTAACACACATAACAATTTCCCTCTTCTTACCGCTTAAGTGCCATATTCATTTTACTGCTTTAGGCTTTTAACATATTATTTTTAGAGACGTTTAACATAGTGATAATTATAAATTGGAAACTTACCACTGCAATTTCACCTAAATTGCAGTGTTAATTATTGTTTTTAAATATTTGCAAAAATTAAGTAAAGTCTACTACTCCACGAAACTTATTGCATTCCTGATACAAGTAACATTAAGGAAGCCGTGAAAAAATCAACAAGATTCCAGATGCCGATGTTATTACTGCAATGTGTTATATAAATAATATTGTTAAAATATTAAAATGAAAAATAAATCATTACATAACCTTACCGTTTGTTTTAAGTTCGCATTTATAGACTGGAGGAAAAAAAAAGACAGACGTATATCACGGCCTGCTGAAGTATAGTAAACACAGAAAACATTTTATAGCAACAATGTTGAAGAAAGATATTTTGGTTTTCCGAAGTTGCCGTCATTAAACAGAAACCAACATGGAGATTTCATTGCAACTAATTAGAAATTCGTCTTTCAGGTATGTAGTAAACGATCTTCGCACAAAATAATGTACGATACACGAGCGGTATGTTTGTTTTCATGTTCTCGGAAATTAAAAAAGCTCAAGTACGTTTCGATTTTTTAATCTTTTCCTCGACCATGAAAACTTCAACATACCGCTCTTGTAACGTGTATTACTATTAAATATAACAGCCTTAGTAGTCTAATTAGCTAACATTTTTAGTTTTTCGATATATACATACTAAGAAGAAAATATGTAATTACATAAAAAAATCCGGACTCTAGTTATCAGTGTCATGTTCTTTGCTATCTTACGCTAAACACAGATTTCAAGTTGAATTCTGCGTCCCAGAAACCCCCACGTATGTCATCTAATGCAGAATCTAAAAAAACCCATATACGGATACATGCTTGAAACCTTCCACAGATTTTTGAAAGATGTGTGGTTGCCCAGACTCAAATCTATTTCAATATGTGTCACATCTTTAAGGCCATCTGTGTAGCTCAGGCGGTAGGTGCGTTTGTCTGCTGATTCGGAATTGCGTTCGAGCGTGGGTTTGATTTTAACTGGGAATGATTACCTGTTGGGTTTTTACCGAGGTTTTCCCCAACCCCCAACTACACTTAATTTCTGTAAAAGTGGTAGGGAATTAATCGAATTTGTATATTTGCGTGAACCGTTTATGCTGTATAAGTTATGATTGTTTTTGTTGGGATAGTTTGGCATTGTAAAGATGTTGGAATTTGGAATAAAAGAGTGATTTTTCTTTCATTTCTGTCTTCATACTCCTCGTATTTAAATTTAAAAAGTTGAGCCTTCTCATTAACTACTTCATAATCGCTTCCTCATTCCACGAGGCCTCGTCTCCAGACAACAATGCAATTGTTAGCTGAAAACAAGTCACACGTCAATATGACGCCAATGAGTTGTTTGAAATTGTAATGAATCATAAATAATATGTCATGACATTAGACTTGGAATGTGTTAAATTAGTTATTTCAATCTTTATAATCCCCGCATATATTAATCACCCCCATTTATGCGTGAATAATAATTAATTATTAAATTAAAATTAAGTTCAGTATATACTTCGTTGTACTTCTACCCGTTTTAAAGGTCTGAGGACAATCTTTTCTAAGTCCATCTGATACCGAAATCACAGATATGTAGCAACTATTTTTAGCACGGCCCCTCTTGTTTAAAAATATAAATCACTAAAATAAAAGACTATCGAAATACATTATTCATTTATTACTTAATATGTCATCGTTGTTATTGGAATGTTTCTTTCAGGAAATGCAGCGATGTACATAACCTCTTAAAAGATAAAAAACAAATGAGGGTAGACCTGCTAATATAATAAGTAGGGCTATAGATTGCGCATTTCAGTTTATCAATGTTCAGTTTCAGGAAATGCTGTGATGCACACAAACTCTTAGAATATGAACACAAAGGAGGATGAATCCGCTAACATAATAAGTATTGCTTGTGAATTCCATATGATCGATGTTTTAGTAGAATCATAACCTGGCCATGAATAAACAAATGAAGTTCTTTAACTAACGAATGCATTACGGGTAGCATCAACATATCCGCCATAAGAGGAATGTAATTTTTGTTACAATTTTTTCGAGTGGTACTCAGAAACGCTCTCCACATTAAAGAAATGAATAATGAAATATGAAAATGGTAACAATGCGTGGAAGAAATGAATGAAAATCATCTCCCCTCTATTGATTAATCTTTATCTATAGATATTTGACAAATTATTGAACTATCGAGAAAACAGACAGAAGCTCAAGAATGTCGTAAGTAGGGACCGTATTCAAGTCCAGGGCGTACGGGGATAAGGTTTGCTGTTCACAGACTATATTGGCGTGACGTCGTGTTTGGCGCGTGGCACAGGTACTATTAGGGAACACTTGCGTCTTGTTTGTGATGTAGATTCATGATTCAATATTAGACCGTAAAGACTGTTTAAAATGTGTTCTAATGATAAAGATTGATACTACGATGACCTTTCCTACAATTTAAATTATTTGTACATTTATTTATTTACTTATTTAATTATTTACTTATTTACCAACTTATTTATATATTTACTTGTTTACTTATATATTTATTTACTTACTTATTTATTTATTTTTATTTATTAATTTATTAACTTATTTACTTACTAATTTACTTATTTATTTACTTATTTACCTACTTATCTACTTATTGTTTATTTATTTATTTATTCATTTATTTATTCATTCATTCATCCATTTATTCATTCATTCATTCCCTCATTTATTTATTTATTTATTTATTTATTTATTTATTTATTTATTTATTTATTTATTTATTTATTTATTTATTTATTTATTTATTTATTTATTTATTTATTTATACTGCCAGAGTTAAGGCAATATGACCTTCTCTTCCACTCAACCGGTATAAAGTACATAGCAAATATAAATAATATCAATATAGAAAACAATGCAATAATGGTAATAATAACTATGATAATAATCGCAAGAGCAAAATTAATGTAAAAATATTGAGTTATATGTAATTCTAAGTGTTAAACAGTTAAAATTTAGTGTTAAATAAGACAATTTGGATCGAAAGACTGATTAACATAATGAAGGAAAATTGATATATTAAAAATAAATGTTCTAGAAAAGTAATATTAAAAGAAAGAACATATTCTAGAGATGAAAAACAGTCTTTCTGACAATCGGCTTTTGAAAGTAATCGATGTTTGACAGCTCTTTATACAGTGTACACTAAATACACTATTTTCACTATTTAAACTATCATAGAGAATGATCAAACATATTTACACCATTGTACACAATTTAAAAATAAGTAGGCCATAATATTGTGAAATGAAATACTTTGCACTACAATACACAAAACTGTACACAAGCTTAATAGTGTAAATAATGTTTGTTAGCGTATACAGTAAATGGCTTTTAAGGAACCTCCAGGTTCATTGCCGCCCGCACATAAGCCCGCCGTCGGTCCCTATCCTGAGCAAGATTAATCCAGTCTCTTTCTTAATACTCCACCTCCTTCAAAACAATTTTTATATTATCCTCCCATTCACGTCTCGGCCTCCCCAAAAGCCTCTTTCCCACCGGCCTCCCAACTAACACTCTATATGCATTTCTAGATTCACGTGCTACATGCCCTGTCCATCTCAAACGTCTGGATTTAATGTTCCTAATCATGTCAGGTGAAGAATACAATGCGTGCAGTTTCTTCATTTTCCTGTATTTTCATCCCTCTTAGCCCCAAATATTTTCCTAAACACCTTATTCTCAAACACCCTTAATCTCTGTTCCTCTCTCAAAGTGAGAGTCCAAGTTCCACAACCATGCAGAACAACCGGTAATATAACTGTTTTATAAATTCTAATTTTCAGATTTTTTGACAGCATACTAGATGACAAAAGCTTCTCAGCCGTATAATAACAGTATTCTAGTGTACATGGTGTAAATAATTTAAATTTTCAATATTACTGTATTTGTTAAAGTGGTCCACGTTTTTTTCTGCCTCACTTTACGGGACAACAGTCGCTTGAGTTGTCAGTGAAGTAATTCGCTAGCTAGATGCAAGTGCGTCGTCCAGTTAAAAACTCCAGTAATACTTAATCTTGTAGTCACCTGGGACAAAGTACGGTCCTTACCCATAAGTACTTCCCATTAATAGAACGCAATGATTTTGAAACAATTGACTCGTATCTCATAACCTGTAAAGAGACATAGGCTACTATATCTTTTTAAATTAACTCGTGAAACCAAATGTATTGAAATGAGTATAGAAGCGAAGTGTACCTCATTTTCTATGAAGTTCTCGTAGGCGTATGGCGAAGGTCTGAGGCAGCCCAAACAAGAATAATGACGCGCTGGAGGTCCTAAGAGACACTCGAGGAAGCCAAATAATAATTCTTAACTATCACAAATTTGTCAAGCCGGACTGCTCTATGAAATTTACTGCCTCATTGTTTCGCAGCTATTTGTTCAACTTAGTTTCGTACAACGGAACTGTAATTTCTTTCTCGAGTACACCTGGAAGGAAAATACTGGTTGTTCTTGTTTGTTTCGTAACATTTGTCTTGTTAGGAAACCCAGAGGTCATGGAGAAAACGGGCACCATCATTGTGGCGTAAGTGCATCCACGTCTCAAGCTATTGTATAGCACGTGTGTTCTTTACAGTTACTAATACGAAGTGTTCAGTAATTCCATATGCTAAAGGTAGATAGGAGGACAAGTTCGAATTAAATACACACACAGTTTAATATGTGACATGTGAAGAGAGAGGAAATTTCAATTGACTGGGAGAAAATACTATTCTGTTCTATATGTATACAGAGTGTAACAAAAATGTCAAAGCTTTGGTAAAATGTTCCTCACATCTTACTTACTTACTTACTGGCTTTTAAGGAACCCGGAGGTTCATTGCCGCCCTCACATAAGCCCGCCATTGGTCCCTATCCTGAGCAAGATTAATCCAGTCTCTACCATCATATCCCACCTCCCTCAAATCCATTTTAATATTATCTTCCCACCTAAGTCTCGGCCTCCCCAAAGGTCTTTTTCCCTCCGGCCTCCCAACTAACACTCTATATGCATTTCTGGATTCGCCCATGCGTGATACATGTCCTGCCCATCTCAAACGTCTGGATTTTATGTTCCTAATTATGTCAGGTGAAGAATACAATGCGTGCAGCTATGTGTTGTGTAACTTTCTCCATTCTCCTGTAACTTCATCCCTCTTAGCGACAAATATTTTCCTAAGAACCTTATTCTCAAACACCCTTAATCTCTGTTCCTCTCTCAAAGTGAGAGTCCAAGTTTCACAACCATACAGAACTACCGGTACTCGTAACTGTTTTATAAATTCTAACTTTCAGATTTTTTGACAGAAGACTAGATGACAAAAGCTTCTCAACCGAATAATAACACGCATTTCCCATATTTATTCTGCGTTTAATTTCCTCCCGAGTGTCATTTAAATTTTGTTACTGTTGCTCCAAGATATTTGAATTTTTCCACCTTTTCGAAAGATAAATCTCCAATTTTTATAGTTCCATTTCGTACAATATTCTGGTCATGAGACATAATCATATACTTAGTCTTTTCGGGATTTACTTCCAACCCTATCGCTTTAGTTGCTTCAACTAGAATTTCCGCGTTTTCCCTAATCGTTTGTGGATTTTCTCCTAGCATATTCACGTCATCCGCATAGACAACAAGCTGATGTAACCCATTCAACTCCAAACCCTGTCTATTATCCTGAACTTTCCTAATGGTATATTCTAGAGCGAAATTAAAAAGTAAAGGTGATAGTGCATCTCTCTGCTTTAGCCCTCAGTGAATTGGAAAAGCGCCAGATAGAAATTTGCCTATACGGACTCTGCTGTAAGTTTCACTAAGACACGTTTTTAATTAATCGAACTATTTCTTGGGAATACAAAATTCAATAAGAATATTATATAAAACTTCTCTCTTAACCGAGTCATACGCCTTTTTGAAATCTATGAATAACTGATGTACTGTACCCTTATACTCCCATTTTTTCTCCAATATCTATCGAATACAAAAAATCTGATCAATAGTCGATCTATTACGCGTAAAACCACACTGATGATCCCCAATGATTTCATGTACATATGGAGCTAATCTTCTCAAAAGGATATTCGACAAAATTTTGTACGACGTCAACAAAAGTGATATTCTTCGAAAGTTACTACAGTTAGTCTTGTCCCCCTTCTTAAAAATAGGTACGATTATGGACTCCTTCCATTGTTCTGGTACAACTTCCTTTTCCCAAATTGCAAGTACAAGTTTATAAATTTCGCTAGATAATACGCTTCCACCCTCTTGTATTAATTCTGCTGGAATTTGATCAGTACCTGGAGACTTGTGCTTTTTCGTTCCTCACATCTAGAGGATGAAATTATGTTATAGGCCTATGAACAAAGATCAGGAAACGCTTTATTTCCTTTTTAAGAGTTCTTCTAATTCGTTTACATTGTATCATGCACAAGCAATATTCCTTTGTGTGTAGAGTGCCATCAGAATCGTAACGTGTATGTGCACCAGAACAGTCGGCCGCATTCTTTTCTTTTTAGGGCTTCTTTTCTTTTTACAGATGTCACTTAAAGGGATAGAATTTTTCTTAGTGGGTTATTTAACGACGCTATATCAACTACTAGGTTATTTAGTGTTAATGGGATTGATGATAGCGAGATGAGGCCGGGGATTCGTCATAGATTATCTGATATTTGCCTTACAGTTCTGGAAAACCTCGGAAAAAAACCAACCAGATTATCACCCCAAGCGGGTATCGAACCCAAAGGTAGAATTATTGCAGAAGATAAGAGAATATTCTGAGGAAACTCCCTTCATCACCAATTTGACAATAATGTATTTCTCATTAAACTTACTGAGATTTCGACCGGAATTTCAGGAGTGGAAAACTCCAAAACACTATCAAACGATGCAGAATTCTGTACTAGTGCAGTGTGTTGTACGGTATGCATGGCGATACCAGTTGGATTTGTTTCGGTAACGCACGATGCCGACTTCACATCGCCAGACACCTGCTACGGAATTCACACCTTTAATATATGGGCACCTTTTCAGCTCAGCGATCACACAATTGAATGATAACTCACGGGTTATTGTGCCCTCACCCTGTCATTACATCTCCCATCCGAACAATTTTTGTGGAAGCGGTTATTATTTACGAACTGCGGGGTAATGATATAGCATTCGCCAGCCATATGAGAAACTATGGCGCCAATTTACTTCGTTTCTCCGAGAGTTGTGGAGATTGGGATGCACGATGGGAAAATATTACTTGGAATTTTCGTCTTCATCTGTGGCCCCTCGTACAGTTCGAATATTGCCTATTACGAACCTAATATGGAAATGGAATGCGAGTAAGGTTTCTTAGTTGTGGACGAGGTATGTCTACATAAGGTTCTAACATCTGACTCTCACGTACAAAAATGTAGATGGACTGGTCGACGCTATATTACGTTTTAAAAACGCCACAAATTAAATTTCATGCTTCATACCTTGAGATTAGTTATCAAATTCACTCTGGATGAAGTCTGTACTATCAGAACAGAATTCAGCTATGAAGAGCAGAATGTGTGGCTGTAGATTATGTAACACTCGCTACCTATGGGAAGGACAAGCCACTGTACAAGTTTATGTACAGGGACATCATTTTATTTTTACTTCAATTTTTATTGTACCTGAGTTTTTGAATGTACTTCACTCCCACCCCCTCTACTAGTAAAATTCCAAGCGTATACAGTCTGAGGGAGTTATAATTAAGTTCCAGAAATATGTTCCCTTTCAATATTGAATCATATTCTCGCACAGGTAGGCTACTGTCGTCCGTTTGCCTATGTCGCATCCCGATTTCCCCGACCCGCTTCTGCTCGTCCCTCTGTAAAGGCTAGTGGCTGGGCTATCTTAGCTCTTTTCTGAAAACATTAATTTCTGTTAGAAATTGGACGTCTGCGTAATATTATATAACTGTTTAAAATAACTTAAATAAAAAGGTCTCGTTAATTGTCACGTGATTTCCCTCCTTTCTACGATCCTGCGACAAAACCACTTGGACGGACAGTAGATAGCATGTGTGAGTAATTTTATCTTTTCGGATCGGGCAGAAGTGAAGATTGCATTTACAGTACGTAAGGTACTCTTTTATAGAGTAGGTACAGAATTATTTCAACATGAGTTACTAGTACGAAGGACGAAACTGGTAATTGGAATTATATACAATAGTCTATAGTGCGATAATATGCAAAAAGGAACTGAAGCATGTATCAAAATGAACGGCCACCATTTAAAAAAATGAGTTTAAATATCCATATTATGATTATTTTTCAGTTTAACTTCATTCTCTATATTGTACGTTAATGTGCCGTAGACAGTATAATATATACTGCATAATGAATACGTTCGAATGGACAGCTCAGTTCGTGAGTAAAAACACTTATTGTTAATACAGTACTCTATTTTGATTGAAGAAAAACCTAATGAAAATTATCAAACTCAAAATTGCGATAATTCCTACTTTACGTAAATAGATGAACTATTTTTCTTCTCTCCTATACCTAGTAAAGTGATTTTTTTGTATTTTACGCCAATATCATCGAACTCCAGTTGCGGAAAGGGGTTGCAAATGGTGTTTCCGGTTCTCTCCCGTTAATCCACAGGGTATAGCCAGATTAATGTTAGAAATATTAGTAAAAATAAAATTATGTCTCTGTACTTTATTACCTTCATTGTTGTTGATAGAAAATCTTAAGAGGACTGGGTAGTGATTAAGGATCAAGAATTCTATTTTTTATTTTGTTAAAAAAAAAAGTTCAAAACTTGCTTTACAAGAAGGGTTTAAATACTTCGTTAATTATTTTCATCGATCTATTACAGTTTTGGATTTTGGCCGGTATGTGTTTCATTATAATAACTGTCATAGTAATGAGGAGACGTCTTGTTCAATAACCTTACTGTAGAGACAGATTTTGGTTAATACGTGTTGTTCCTCTAAAAACCATGACTTTGTTTTAGTTGTAGAAATTTTCATTTTGTACTGTTCGGCTAGGAGTTGAAGATGATAGAGTGCTGTAGACCAAGTTCTGAATTTGCAAGAAGTACTATGTCATCAGTAGATCCCGGATGTTTAGGTATTTATAACAGTTAAAATAGGCAGACAGAAAGGGCAATAAAAATGCAAGAAACGGCACAATAAATTTGGAAAAGACATTATGAATTTTAAAAAGGCATAATATATTTTAACAATAAATTTAAACTAGTAGCTTGTGCAGCAAATGCTGCAAACTAAGTTCATTACACGTTCAAATAAACATTTTTCAGATTTATTTTCAATGAAGAATACCAGAAATTCGGAAAGATATTTGCTTCCATAACAATGAAAGATACTCTCTCTCGAGCCAATACTGAAGAGAACCACGCATATAAATATATACACCACACCGCCAATAAATATATGAAAAAGACCCAACCCCACTTGATTAATAATTATAAAAATATTTGATTTTTAATAATATTATCTTACGTAAGTTTTGTAGCTTTCAGTAACATATACTATATATACTATATAGCCGCCACTCAGTAAAATATAGAAATCAAAATCTAATTTAAGTTATTCTCTACATCTACTTATATAACCCCAAAACGTTTCACTTTCATATCGTCAATATAGCATTAATATGTATAATTAATGAAAAATAGTAACATCATGGCATTAACTACAATAATATTTCATTTCTAATGGTAATAATGTCATCAAACCACCTCAAGTTTTGTAGTTTTTAATATCCAATACACAGCTGTACCCAGAAAGAAAGTTAAGTTTTTAATAACCAATTTAATTTCAGCTCTAAATATGTCAGAATTCTTGCACATCATGGTCTTCGTGTAATATTGTTTACTGTAGTATGCGTTTTGTTTTATTCTGAAATGCAACACGGCCGACTTGATGCTCGCTTCGCTTCTCCTTTACAAAAAAGCGAAGGTAATATCAAGTCGGCCTTGAATGCTATTTGCTAGTTCTCAAAACTGACGACAGATGGATTTTGGAAAACAGGAAAATTATGTTTAAAAATTGACATTTCACTGAAAACTACTATTTTTCCGAAAAACGTTGAGTTCCAGGCTTCAAAATGAAGGGTCATTTATTAAATTCCGTCCAGCCGTTTTCCCGTAATTTCCATTATCAGTTCAAATTATATATATGGATTATATCAACATAACTCACTATTTACTTCGTAGTTGACACATGTTGACTTATAAAATAATTTTTTCGTGATTAACTGTCTTTTCACAAACCTTACATAACAAAACTGTTTCATCGGTTGAAAACACATGGGCACGATT
Organism: Periplaneta americana; assembly: GCA_025594305.2. Classification (NCBI taxonomy): domain Eukaryota; kingdom Metazoa; phylum Arthropoda; class Insecta; order Blattodea; family Blattidae; genus Periplaneta; species Periplaneta americana. Next base: position 19,154,559 of record JAJSOF020000011.1, on the reverse strand, counting down.
TCACTAACGTAAGCATGAAGTTTACTTTTCAATAGTTTACTGAATTTAGGCATTCTAGCTAACCGATCTTATACCTTCTGTCACCCGACAATAACTGACTTTTCCTCACTCAAATTTTTTTCTCCTACAATAATAAACACGTCTAGCACAAAATTTTAACAGTAAGATTTGAAAATATGAAAACAAACAATTGGAAATGCTACGTGACAACTTCTATGGGAACGAGCTTAATATTTAAAATTATAAAGCTGATTGTTGGTATCGTGAAGACATGACAATATTATATTTGTAACTGTGGATTGTCGATCATTATTCATATTACACCAATAGTATTAAAGCACGATTTTTAGCAGATTAAGCACCGAAACAAATAACTTTTATTTACTATTGTTAGGAGTGCTGTCATGGTCATTTTTTTCTTGGCCATACGCTCCATCCTTTGTTTTCTCCATCGAAATATATTTTACTCTCCTCTCTCTATCTCTCCGACTGTCATTTAATGATTTCTTTTAATATTAAAGAAGAAGTAAAGAAATTGTTTTGTTTTACATTTTAATTATACAAGTTTGATTTAAAGAATATACCATGTAGCACTACCGTAGATACACACTGGTCTCGATGAATCTTGGAGTGTGTATTTGCAGCATTTCATGTTTTTCAACCATTATCTTATATAATTCTGAATTCCAGTTCTGCAGAGGTAGACAATTTTTGTTTATGAACATCAAACAAAATACATTAGGAATAGCAAGAGATGATCTAAGATTTATACAGATCTTCGCGTACAAAACTTAGCCACCCATATGCCGTATGGTATGACTCTATACAGACAAAATTTTCTTATCCCCATAATTAAAAAAATTGTAGGTTCCCATACAATGTATGGCCCCGTATGACCTTCATGACAGCACTGATTGTTAGTAAAGTGAATCATTATTTCATAGAGATTTAAATTTCATACACATTACAATTAATTAGAAAATTGCAAATAAACAAGTAATATTGCTTTAAAATAACAAAAAAGGCATTTGTTAGTAAGACACACCTTAAAGAGACAAAATAGGCAAAATAAAAATTGGCTCTATCACTTTGACTTACCTCAAATCACATTTATATCTATGAAAATAATTATTTGCTTTCACCCAGTAAAGAAAGGCATTTTGCCAAACATGCAGGCAATAGTCATCTGCAAATGAAAGTATATCCAAATCTGAAAATGCCCTAATAATACTTACTTACTTACTGGCTTTTAAGGAACCCGGAGGTTCATTGCCGCCCTCACATAAGCCCGCCATTGGTCCCTATCCTGAGCAAGATTAATACAGTCTCTATCATCATATCCCACCTCCCTCTAATCCATTTTAATATTATCTTCCCATCTACGTCTCGGCCTCCCCAAAGGTCTTTTCCCTCCGGCCTCCCAACTAACACTCTATGTGCATTTCTGGATTCGCTCATACGTGCTACATGCCCTGGCCATCTCAAAATTCTGGATTTAATGTTCCTAATTATGTCAGGTGAAGAATACAATGCGTGCAGTTCTGTGTTGTGTAACTTTCTCCATTCTCCTGTAACTTCATCCCTCTTAGCCCCAAATATTTTCCTAAGCACCTTACTCTCAAACACCCTTAACCTATGTTCCCCTCTCAAAGTGAGAGTCCAAATTTCACAACCATAAAGAACAACTGGTAATATAACTGTTTTATAAATTCTAACTTTCAGATTTTTTGACAGCAGACTGGATGATAAAAGCTTCTCAACCGAATAACAGCAGGCGTTTCCCATATTTATTCTGTGTTTAATTTCCTCCCGAGTATAATTTATATTTGTTACTGTTGCTCCAAGATATTTGAACTTCTCCACCTCTTCAAAAGATGAATTTCCAATTTTTATATTTTCATTTCGTACAATATTCTCGTCACGAGACATAATCATATACTTTGTCTTTTCGGGATTTACTTCCAAACCTATCTCTTTACTTGCTTCCAGTAAAATTCTCGTGTTTTCCCTAATCGTTTGTGGATTTTCTCCTAAGATATTCACGTCATCGGCATAGGCCCTAATAATAATAATAATAATAATAATAATAATAATAATAATAATAGTACGGTGATTCGTTGTTATTTCTATTGTCTGAGCATCTAAATGGCGAGGAATACAATACATATTTACAGTATATAGAAGTATCATAACGATCCTGTCAGTGACTGGGAACCTCACCGAACCTTGTGGCTGCTGGTGACGGTCGTCTCCGCTTTCAGAACGTGTGACGCAGCCTTGGAACGCAAATACATATTTTATGTGCCTCGGCAGACTTACATCACTCTTAAACACAGGTGTAAAACATGGATGTGTTCTTGTACGCGCTGGGTTTCATTAGCAAGAGGCAAGGACACGGCCGGGTCGGTCTGCCTCGTCTCAAAGTGACACTTAACGTGGGCAGCGGGTCTCGTCTGGTCCAGCGCGATGAGATCACACTGCACTGCATGCTTATCAGTGATGAAACTACCTACAAGTTCTCTTTAAACAGCCATTTGTAACCTGGGAGAGTACTTAAAGCAGATGAAATGATGGTTCAGTTACTTGTATATTAAATTGTAAAGAGAACTGTGTAGAACACATCGGTGTGATACCCAGACAATATACGAATAGAGATACAGACAAACGTGATAAAACAAGACAGATGTGAATGAATAGAAGAATTTGTAAATGAATGAAATGGTTAATGGATGGATGAGTGAACGAATTAATGTATAAATGTAATAGTTATCATGATCATGTTTCGTGACGAGAATATTGTACGAAATGGAAATATAAAAATTGGAAATTTATCTTTTGAAGAGGTGGAGTCTACCTGGTTCGCGAATTGGTATAGTGCTGGCCTTCTATGCCCAGAGTTGCGGGTTCGATCCCGGGCCAGGTCGATGGCATTTAAGTGTGCTTAAATACGACAGGCTCATGTCAGTAGATTTACTGGCATGTAAAAGAACTCATGCGGGACAAAATTCCGGCACATCCGGCGACGCTGATATAACCTCTGCAGTTGCAGGCGTCGTTAAATAAAACATAACATTTAACATTTTGAAGAGGTGGAGAAGTTCAAATATCTTGGAGCAACAGTAACAAATATAAATTATACTCGGGAGGAAATTAAACACAGAATAAATATGGGAAACGCCTGCTGTTATTCGGTTGAGAAGCTTTTATCATCCAGTCTGCTGTCAAAAAATCTGAAAGTTAGAATTTATAAAACAGTTATATTACCAGTTGTTCTTTATGGTTGTGAAATTTGGACTCTCACTTTGAGAGGGGAACATAGGTTAAGGGTGTTTGAGAGTAAGGTGCTTAGGAAAATATTTGGGGCTAAGAGGGATGAAGTTACAGGAGAATGGAGAAAGTTACACAACACAGAACTGCACGCATTGTATTCTTCATCTGACATAATTAGAAACATTAAATCCAGACGTTTGAGATGGACAGGGCATGTAGCACGTATGGGCAAATCCAGAAATGCATATAGAGTGTTAGTTGGAGGGCCGGAGAGAAAAAGATCTTTAGGGAGGCCGAGACGTAGATGGGAAGATAATATTAAAATGGATTTGAGGGAGGTTGGATATGATGATAGAGAATGGATTAATCTTGCTCAGGATAGGGACCAATGGAGGGTTTATGTGAGGGCGGCAATGAACCTCCGGGTTCCTTAAAAGCTAGTAAGTAAGTAATATTTATCGTTTAAACGAATGAAGTAATGAGTTGTTAAGTTATGAATGGGTGAGTGAATTGATTATGAATGAGTATATTAAAGATTGAGTGAACAATGAATAGTATAATATGTGAATTTATGCTGTAAACGTGTAAATTAATGAGTTGTAAACTTGTAATTAGTTGTAAACGTGTGAGATAAACTGTAAATGTGTGATTTAACTAGTTGTAAATGTGTGAATTAATGAGTTGTAAATGTGTTCATGAACGAGTTGTAAATGTGTTAATTAACGAGTTGTAAATATGTGAATTAATAATTAGTAAGTGAATGAACTACGGAATTCTGAGTAAATTACTGCCTTGTAAATGAGTGAATTACTGAGTTAGATGCGAGAACACTGCTGACTTAGAAATGAGCACATTACTGAATTAGAAATGGGCAATTTTCTGAGTTATAAATTGACAAATAAATGAATTACAAATGAGCTGAATAATTGGTTAGAAACGGACAGATTAGTATCTTAGAAACGGGCAGATTAATAAGTTTAAAATAGAAAGTTTAATGGGTTAGAAATTGACAGATTAATGAGTTAGAAATTGACAGACTAATGAGATAGAAATTGACAGATTAATGAGTTAGAAATTGACAGACTAATGAGATAGAAATTGACAAATTAATGAGTTAGAAATTGACAGATTAATGAGTTAGAAATTGACAGATTAATGAGTTAGAAATTGACAGATTAATGAGTTAGAAATTGACAGACTAATGAGATAGAAATTGACAGATTAATGAGTTAGAAATGGGCAAATTATTAGTGAATTAGAAATGAGTATATTAATCGCTTATAAATGGCAGATGAAGCGCTAGAAACGGACAGATTAATGAGTTACAAATTGACAGATTAATGAGTTTAAAATGGAAAGATTAATGAGTTAGGAATTGAAAAATTAATGAGTTAGAAATGAGCAAATTATTAGTGAATTAGGAATGAGCATATTAATTGCTTAGAAGTGGCAGATTAACGCTAGAAACGGACAGATTAATGAGTTAGAAATTGTCAGATTAATGCGTTAGAAATTGTCAGATTAATGCGTTAGAAATCGACAGATTAATAAGTTAGAAATTGTCAGATTAATGAGTTAGAAATTGACAGATTAATGGATTAGGAATTGACAGATTAACGAGTTAAAAATGGGCAAATTATTAGTGAATTAGAAATGAGTATATTAATCGGTTAGAAATGGCAGATGAACGCGCTAGAAACGGACAAATTAATGAGTTAGAAATTGAAAATTGATGAGTTAAAAATTGACAGATCGATGAGTTAGAAATTGGCATTAATTAGTTAGAAATTAACAGATTAATTACTTAAAAATGAACAGATCAATCAGTTATAAATTGCCACATTAATGAGTTCGAAATGGGCAGATTAATGGCTTGGAAACGAGCAGATCAATAGAGTTATAAATGGAAAGTAATCAGTTAGAAATGGGCAAATTATTAGTGAATTAGAAAGGAGCAGATTACTGTCCTGGATACGGGCAGATGAATTACGTTAGTAATTTTGAAAATTAATTAGTTAGAAATTGACAGATTAATGAGTTAGAAGTCGGCAGATTAATCAGTTAGAAATCAGCACATTAATGAGTTGGAAATGAGCAGATTAATGAGTTAGAAAGTGAATTAAGGAACTACAAATAAATTAATTAGTGATTTATGAATGTGTGTGTTTGGAAGCTATGATGGAATTAATGAATGGGATAACTATTAACTAAAAACATAAAAGAAAATTGAAGTACCGAGAAAACTACTTTGCTAACTGTAAATCTTGCAAAATCTATCTCTGACACTTTTGTTGGCAAGTTGAAAAGACGTGAGACGATGAACTACGGCTATGATGATTATGATGATGATGATGATGATGATGATGATGATGATGATGATTACGGCAGCCAGGAAGTGGGTAAGTGGCGTTAGTTAGAGTGTGTTGGAGTAGGCTAAGTAATTGAAGGCCCGGATTCAGCAGGATGCTGTGTTTCGTAAAATTTGATGTTTCCGCAGGCTGTTTCTTTTTTGCTAGGTAGCCGATATTGTGCGGTAGTGGAGCACGTGCAGACACTGAATGTTTGAATGGGTAGGCGTGCCGGCTTGTTAAGGGTTCGGACGTTTGCCTCGGTCATGATGAGGATTAGGTTTCCATTGGTACTCAGGTCACGATCGTACCCGCTCCAACCGCTGTAGTAGCGGCTCCTGATGGAGCGCGGAAGCGAATCCCGAGGCCGTCTATTCTGAATAACAACTCAGTTCTACTCTGACTATTAAGATAACTGATTCGAGATCCTTGGTGACTTCAATTCAAGTTCTCAAGACCCACACACAGATATCTTCTCAGGATATTTCTAGATGGTAAAGCGCCGCTTCTTTGGCCCAAGCGATAGCGCGCAGATCTTCCATCCAGGCGGTCTGGGTTCGATCCCCGGCAACGTCGTGATGAAATTTGTGGTAGACAAAACAGACATTGAAGAGGATTTTTTCGCGATATTCCTGTTTCCTTCTGTCATTTCATTTCATCTATAAATTGTCTGCAATAGTTAAAAATAGGCCGGGATGAAGTTTTGGGGGTAGTAAGAGTTTCTGATCTAACAAATTATAGGAAATTCTTGGGGCTTATTAAAGACCTGACTATCAGAGCTGAGGCAGGATGACCCATCTTTCAGCATCGGAATCAGGAATGCCACCTATCGGGCTTGAAAAATCATCGCATATATAGGATGTACAGTAGTGGCAAAAAAACCGGACCGACCCTTGTAGCTGATTTCAGAGCCTTGTTCACTCAGAGCACGATAGACTAGTAACTTAGGGCCATATTCATAGACATTCTTAGCGCGGGCTTCCGGTGGATGATCAGCGAACTAACGTTTTTCGTATTCATAAACCAGTGTTGCGATATGATATTTATGATATGAATGCAGTACAAGTAATCACTCGATAGCCGGGGCTAGTTTAGCACTGTCGTAGCGCGGGCTAGCGAAATGTCTATGCATAGCATCCTAAGACTTTCGTGGTTCGAATCCTGCCTGGGAAGGAAACTTTTTTTTTTATTCCTTATTCAAATTTATTCCCAATACTTTTCGATTGCAGCGATATTTTACTACTTTATTAACATATTATTCCCAGAACATGAATTTTACCAGCTTATTTTCTAATGGCTTTCGAAATGGGCTACGTCAGCAGTCGAAACTACAACAATTTCAATAGATTACTCGCTATCTTGTGAATGCGGGCGTGGCATGCGCAATGGCTCATTTCGGGGACTTTGATTATTCCGTCAGCCTGGTTTTTTTGCCACTACTGTACAATGGGCCAAATTAAGCCTAAAGCTGCTTGTATACTATCAGTTTTTTTTTTCAATTCAATACTTCACAAGAAAACTTGCTAAAGATTGTCAAAAAATTGGAAAATATTTGTAAAAGACTGTTTCATATTGCAAAAGATTCGACAAGAATTTAGAACATATGCTTCAAGTTCATTGTAATCTGTGTACATACATCTATCTACCAAATATTACGATATTAATATGTACAGTCAGCCTGGGTAGCGTAGTCGGTATAGCGCTGGCCTTCTGTGCTCGAGGTTGCAGTTTCGATCCCGGCCCAGGTCGATGGCATTTAAGTGTGTTTCAAATGCGACAGGCTCATGTCAGTAGATTTACTTTTCAAAATGCCATGGATGATTTAATTTTTACATATAATCCTATTATACAGATCTAAATACAATATCAGTATGTCTTGAAAGGGAGTACTCAAGCAATTTTATTCCAGACTAAAGTTTCCCTATCTGCTATGACTACAACGGGAACATGTTTTGTAAAATTGTAAAATGTCTTTGCAGAACGAAAAGTTGAATTTATTCGGATCAAATTTCTGCACATTTAAAGGACAACTAATTTTTTTAAATCATTTATTATCATAATACACTACTCTCTTAAATTTATTTATTTTTTTTATTTGCTAATAATTGTAACATAGAATATGATATAAACAGAAAAAACTTTAGCTCACCCCTGAAAGAGTAGAACTCGTGCTCAGGGGCGGATTTCTTAATTGAAATTAAGAAGTATATAATATAATTTGTTTTATGCCTACTACGCAATAAGAATATATAAATCTATTACAATTTTTCACTATTTATAAAATCCATACATAACTTTTTAAATTTAATACTAGAACTTTTATAATTGATAGGATTAGGTTATTTAAATATAAATTTGTTATATATTCTTGGAAGTAAGCTGACAGCTGTAATAACGTTACGTCGAGGATTTTGCTGACAAGCGTAAGCACGAGGTTAGACACTGCCCTACATATTCACATAGAATGTTCTGATTCAGCTATTCTGTTTGTTCACATATTGTCGGCATCTGCTAACCTCTATGCGATATTTATTACATGAAATAGTTAAGTATTCTGTAAACGAGGAACTGAAATTTAAATATAAATATGACTGTGGTAAAAGATAATTAGATGAATATAGCAGCAGGGACGATTTATATACACCTGTTTATTATAAAATAAAAAAATGAGAATTTCAATCTTAGCATGTAAGCAAGTTTTGAATGTGTAAAATAAACGCGATAGGGTGAAAACTTGCACTAAAACCATAAGTAAGTGTAAGTTAAACCAACAAAAGTTGAATAATTATATGATAGAAAATTTGTTATTAAATTGTGTAAATATTGTGTATTATCATTATTTGTGAATGTATCAGTTTTAAGATTAAGTTTATGTACTTTTGAACTATTAATAAATAATACTAATAGAGCTGAGACGAGATGTTATGGCACCAACATGCGCGAAGTTTTAAATTGCCGGCCAGCAGGATAGAGGAGTGGGGGTTGTTTGGGTTACGGTTCTCAAGCTCAGAGCGGCAGGCATATCCGTTTCATCTCTTTCCAAAAACATTCGTCTTACCTTAGTGTCACCACTTTCCTACTCAAGAGTCCGAAGGTACCTAATGGAATTACGCCCGCTATTCCACCTTTATATTCTTATTCTCCGTCCGAATCAGACGACTGATCTGTGCTGGAATCAGATGTCCCTAAGTTTATGGAAATGTTCTAAAAAATACTGTCCATCACGTGCTCAATTTCAATGTAATTATTCTCTTTCTTCACATAATCATACACTGATATCCATTTTTGGAAGAAGCGATTGCAGAGTCGGCCTCTGCTTAGAAATTATAGAGGAGTCTTCTTATGACTTCCTCATCAAAACTGTCTACAGCTGCAACAATTTTCTTCTTCGGCTGTGATTTTTCCGGACTGGAGAAAGATTTGCTGTTGCTGCCGCAATATTTTTCCCTTCTTTCCTGATTTTTGCCAAGGTTCGCTTTGAAATACCAGTGGCAGCCAGTACTCTTGCACACACGCTTTTCAATGGAATTGGTATTCCGTTTATAGCCTCTTCTGACATGAATTTCCATACATTGCATGCTATTTCATGTCCTTGACTATGAACTACTCTATGATTTCAAACCTTAGACAATGCCATAATGAGGGCGGTCAGAAGGATAGTGTTTTCAGTATTAGCAATAGCGGTAGTAGCAGAACGATCTGAACACTCGGAATGCTAGTAACCAACTAACCCAACACCCCTCCAGTTTAGTGTGAGGGCGAGTCCAAGCAAACGAACTAAAATGCGTCTCTCGCGCCGGTGCCATAACTTCTCGTCCGGGCTCTACTAATATATATTCTTGGGTATAAATTACTACTATGATTAAATATTGTAGCAGTGTTGCATTTTGTTTCAAACAATCTTAAATAATTCATACCTTTTTTTTCATAACTATGAGAATACAATTCAAAATTATTTTGGTTTTATGTATGAATTTTATTAATAAAATATAATAAATTTGTCTTATTTTAAGAGCATTAAAGTCTAAAAACAATTTTTGAGATGGAAAATCAACAGGTTTATGAAGCCATATTTTAATTATTTTCTTCTATAATAAATAAAGTGGATTAAAATTGGTTTTAAATAAGACCCCATCCCATAATTCCAGTGACTGAGCATATTGGGAATTACATCAATGGTTTTCCCAAAACACGCTGTGAAATTCATATAAAACTTTTTTTACTTCGAAAAATAAGCAAACACGAGCAAAATTGTATTAAACTTTTTTTTTTTTTTTTTAATATCTCAAAGAATTATCGCCTCAAATTAATGACATTATTTACGCTTTATATGTCGAAAATAAGATAAAAGTTAACATCAACTGAAGTTCGAGACATAAAGAAAATACAGACTAAATGAAAATGGAAAAATCTTATAGACTAAATGGATAACAGAAGACTACCAAAAAAGATTCTTATCTGTGTTCGAAGGGAAAGAAGTGTAGGAAGACCAGTTCTGAGTCCCTGAGGGCTAAACCTTGATCGACAAGAAAAAGAAAAACTTAATGATCTGATAAGAGATTACGTCTGTCATTACATAGAAAATGGATATTGGTATCAGCACAGTCTACTATATACAGTCGCGAAGCTCAGTATGTAGTAAAAATGCAAACATAGGTAGTTGCCCACCACTAGGATCGCTACTTTCGCCTCATCATCGCAGATCTCTCTCCTAGCAGACGACAAAATATGTTACACTTTTCGTTGTCGTGTTCTTTTGGAAAAATTAACACCTTCCTTCCGTTATTGAAATATTAAATGCATAAAGTTAATTTATTATTGTAATGAAGTATATTAAATTCCACCATAAACTCGAAGATACCTGCAAGAAATAGGTTAATATTATTTTTGTTCGTGCAAAACGAACTGAAATTTACTATAATCGCTTCACTCATTCAAGATTATAGCGATAATTAACTATGAAACCAATAAATATTAATTTGCATTTCCCTTTACAACAATAATAATGGAAATATGAATTAATGGAGTAACTTACGTGTACCGGTACTTGTAGTGTAGGCTTACGTAGTTAACAAAGTGGGATGAGGTTAAGCAATAATAATCACACCAGTTTTGGAAATAAAACGTGATCAATAAATTGTATTGTAACAGACTTTTTCTACGTCTCTAGTAAAGTAACAAATAAAAATAACAACAAAATTGACAGCTATAATTAAAAACATATCCTTTGAAAAAAAAAAGTAGGCCTAAGCAATAATAATCCCAACAGAATTGAAAATAAAACGTGATCAATAAATTTCATTAAAACAAACTTAATTTTTCTACGTCTCTAGTAAAATATTATTATTCCAATTATTGTATTTTAGCCATTAACATTTTCATTACAACCAATAACGAACATTTCACAAGCATCAATGTGAAATATGCAACGAGCTAGCACTCGATAGAAATACGACACAGTCCAAAGTCGACCGTGGACAGTCTATTGTTTCTAGTTGCTAACCGCTTGGAGCGCTTTATCACGAGATTTGCAAAAAATCACCTCAAGCTTCGCGACTGTATATAGTAGACTGTGGTATCAGTCTGATGAATAAATAGACTATTACGTTTTCATTCCCACAGAATTTACTGCTGAAAATACACTAAATCGTAATTTGAATCTAATGATATTCAAACTCTATTCTCATGGATTTGCAACCAGAATCTCCATCACTTCAGCTTGAACTTTTATTCTTGATGAACCCTTACCCTCGAAGCTTAAGTTCGCTTGCAAATCTTTCAGCAACGAAAAAGTGAACACCCAAACTAGAAATATTATTCTTGTAAATTCACATATCATAAATTGGATCTTTATGTTAAATATTTAGGGTGGAAATCTTTAAAAACATATAAATAATAACAAGTTTGGATTGAAACCCTGAAGACTATAGATTCTGTTTAATATTCAGTTTTTTTTTATTCACAAGTACCGCTAAATTACAGACTACTTTTGTATGCCTGAAGAAGTTATTAGAGATACGCGTACTGTTCATCTTGGCGTGGAATTCCAAACCAAGTCCAGACGTGCATCACGCCTGCCTTGCCTCCAGGCCGCTCCACGATACTCCACGGAGTTTCCATTCATTTCACAACTGTTGAGCCACACTTCCTAGTATTCACAACACACGAGTCGCCCAAGGGATTACAACGAAAAATTAACTTCCATGGATTTATGAATGTAACATAAATTCATTGACACTGTTTAAACTAGGACTGCAATAATAATACGTTAAACAAAAACATAAATTTAGTCTTATACGCTACGGCTTTTAATTTCAGGCTAATAATCGTTAATTAATTTGTGTTATCGTTCTTGAAACTGAAACAAATTGAACCAATTCACCAGTTCATTAAAATGAAGCTTATTAGTTGCAGAATGACACATTATTATTATTATTATTATTATTATTATTATTATTATTATTATTATTATTATTATTATTATTATTATTATTATTATTATTATTATTGTTACGGTGTAATTGTAAAGCGGTTCTAAGAAATACTGTATAAACGTATTGTAATAAATTGACAGTAAAGTAGGCTAGTCCTACAGTGTGACTTAAGGGGTGAGGATAATTAAATTTGAATTTTTTTTCCTAATAATTATTATTATTTTTTTTTTGCGTATATATGTATGTATATATATATATATATATATATATATATATATTTGAACTGGTAATGGAAATTATGGGAAAACGGCTGGACGGCTTTTAATAAATGGCCCCTCATTTTGAAGCTTGGAACCCAAAGTTTTTCGGAAAAATAGTAGTTTTCAGTGAAATGTCAATTTCCCTACATAATTTTCCTATTTTCCAAAATCCATGTGATGTCAGTTTTGAGAAATAGCTAATTGCATTCACGGCCTGCTCGATGTTCCCTTCGCTTTAGCGAAGCGAGCATCAAGTCTTCCGTGTCGCATTTCAGAATAAAACAAAACACACACTACAGTAAACGATATTACAGAAGGCGATGATCTGCAAGAATGCTGACATATTTAGAGCTCAAATTAAATTGGTTATTAAAAACTTAACTTACTAAAAATAATTTACAGGTTCGATTGTGTAGTGTGTAATTTTCTAGGTACAGCTGTGTATTGGATATTAAAAACTACAAAACTTGAGGTGGTTTGATGACATTATTACCATTAGAAATGAAATATTATTGTAGTTAATGCCATGATGGGACTATTTTTCATTAATTATACATATTAATGCTATATTGATGATATGAAAATGAAACGTTTTGGGGTTATATAAGTAGATGTAGAGAATAACATAAATTAGATTTTGATTTCTATATTTTACTGAGTGGCGGCTATATAGTATATATAGTCGAACTATATGTTACTGAAAGCTATAAATCTTACGTAAGATAATAATAATATTATTAAAAATCAAATATTTTTATAGTTATCAATCAAGTGGGGTTGGGTCTTTTTCATATATTTAATGGCGGTGTGGTGTAGATATTTATATGCGTGGTTCTCTTCAGTATTGGCTCGAGAGAGAGTATCTTTCATTATTATGGAAGCAAATAACTTTCAGAATGTCTGGTATTCTTCATTGAAAATAAATTTGAAAAATGTTTATTTGAACGTCTAATGAACTAAGTTTGCAGCATTTGCTGCACAAGCCACTGGTAGAAATATTATTCCAAGGGATTATTTCACAAAGGTAAGGTGTTCTATATTACGAGTAAATTCTCAAGTAAGTGGTCCAAATACTAGAGTTTCTGTTCCGCAAAAGTGTTTTCTACAGTTGTACATTACCACTCCATACTTACGAATTACCAGTGACGTTTCATGAATGTATTACGCAAAAAGTACTAGTATTTGTACTTACTATGAAACGTCAAGTTTTTTTTTTCAATGAAAGAAAACTAATACATACATGTACTGATGAATGCTATTTAAAGAGGATGGTGGGTAAAATTTATATTTTCTACATTTTTCATGCCGCGTCCTTGATTTTGTGTAATTGGCGCCATTGATATAGAACTAAATCGTAGTTCACCACATAAAAATGATAATCAGATATTTGTAACGATGGCACAATAGAGTTTTCATTTGTTTCAGCTATCGAGCAATTGTTTCATTTTCAAAGGCTGATAAATAAGGAGTATAAAAGTGCTAAATTTATCAAACGTATTGTTTCTCATTGCACGAACGGGTAACGGACAACAGCCTAATCTATGAAGGAAGCTGAAGAAGATAATGAAATTAATAAAAGGTAGATACCATAGTAAAAGTCCCACTTCCTTTGTGTAAGAAATGTTTTTACAATGAACAGCTTGTGTGAATGCCTCTATAAAATACGAGATAAAGATTTAGTAATTTCAGAGTAATTTCACAGCTATTATGAGCTGCGAAACCCTGTCCACTTTTGTTTTTAAAAGTTTTCCGTATAAGCGGGCAAAATGATTGGTTATCGTATGTTAGGATATCGGTGTGAGAAATCAAGTGTTGACCAATCTGTAATGCTGAGCACATATTATCTGAAATTGAGTTGCTTGCGTTAGGTTTTTAGCACAGTTACACGGAAACTTAATCTCTCATTTAACAATGCTGGATCGAATACCTAGAGATTATTTGCACTGGAATTATATGTTGAGGTAAAAGTATTTAGGTGTGGAATTTCCGGAAAGGGACTGGGATTTTAATGAGGTTAATTCCTTTGTTTAGCCAACATCAGCATATCTTTGGAATGCTGCGAAAACTAAATGACGTCAAATATTTTCTTCTTCCTTTTATTTATTCTTCTTCGCTTTCAATTCTAGCTTAGGCTCTTTGATACGATTCCCGTCTATTCCTCAGACTGTCAGATCTATCTATCTATCTATCTATCTATCTATCTATCTATCTATCTATCTATCTATCTATCTATCTATCTATCTATCTATCTATCTATCTATCTATCTATCTATCTATCTATCTGTCTGTCTGTCTGTCTGTCTGTCTGTCTGTCTGTCTGTCTGTCTGTCTGTCTGTCTGTCTGTCTGTCTGTCTGTCTGTCTGTCTGTCTGTCTGTCTGTCTGTCTACTGTCTGTCTGTCTGTCTAGCTATCTGTCTATCTATCTGTCTATCTATCTGTCTATCTATCTGTCTATCTATCTATCTATCTATCTATCTATCTATCTATCTATCTATCTATCTATCTATCTATCTATCTATCTATCTATCTATCTATCTATCTATCTATCTATCTATCTATCTATCTATCTATCTATCTATCTATCTATCTATCTATCTATCTATCTCTATCTACCTATCTACCTACCTACCTACCTACCTACCTACCTACCTACCTACCTACCTACCTACCTATCTATCTATCTATCTATCTATCTATCTATCTATCTATCTATCTATCTATCTATCTATCTATCTATCTATCTATCTATCTATCTATCTATCTATCTATCTATCTATCTATCTATCTATCTATCTATCTATCTATCTATCTATCTATCTATCTATCTATCTATCTATCTATCTATCTATCTATCTATCTATCTATCTATCTATCTATCTATCTATCTATCTATCTATCTATCTATCTATCTATCTATCTATCTATCTATCTATCTATCTATCTATCTATCTATCTATCTATCTATCTATCTATCTATCTATCTATCTATCTATCTATCTATCTATCTATCTATCTATCTATCTATCTATCTATCTATCTATCTATCTATCTATCTATCTATCTATCTATCTATCTATCTATCTATCTATCTATCTATCTATCTATCTATCTATCTATCTATCTATCTATCTATCTATCTATCTATCTATCTATCTATCTATCTATCTATCTATCTATCTATCTATCTATCTATCTATCTATCTATCTATCTATCTATCTATCTATCTATCTATCTATCTATCTATCTATCTATCTATCTATCTATCTATCTATCTATCTATCTATCTATCTATCTATCTATCTATCTATCTATCTATCTATCTATCTATCCATCCATCCATCCCTCTATTTATTTATTTATTTATTTATTTATTTATTTATTTATTTATTTATTTATTTATTTATTTATTTATTTATTTAATCTGACAGGATTAAGGCCATAAGGCCTTCTCTTCCATCCTACCAGATAGCACATATAAATACAAAAAAGAAATACAGACGCTGATAAAAAAAATTATTCCTTCCTGGGTTGTAGTTCGTCTTCATTGTTAAACTATCATTGCTCTTGCTATTTAGATGTTCTATGCAATTTCTTTTATATTCGTTTATTTTGTTTTGTATGCCATAAATTTCTACTTTTTAAATCACCTATTAATACATACATTAAATTACGATGTAATATCCGAAATGAAATTTGGGAAAACAGCGGTTGTCCTTTTCAGGCTGGTCCACAATAAACCGGGAACGAAAACCAGAACGAGAAGCGGATGACGTGAGCGTGACTATTTGATTCACAATAAACCGAGATCGGAAACGACTATGCATGTCGATATGTAAAGTCGATATTACGTATTCTGATGTTATTTGTGTATAATTGACCAATGGCGTTCTCTCATGAGTAGGCTACAAGCTAGCCAACATAAACACAGCTTAACCAATATCAAAACTTATGACGCAGAATATTTAAGAATTCAATTCACGTTGTAATCTGGTCACGTACAAACGTAGCATATATTGAAAGTGATTCTACTAAATTTCTTAGTTAGAAATGATGGCTGAAGAAGAAACTATGTCACGGCCTCCTTGCTACAAAATATAGGACGTCCAAATAGCTTTATGTTGGCAACAGAGTGAATCTAGTAGGCTGTGATCAGAAACGAGAACTGCGAAGTTAAAACTTCACCAACTTTCTCGTTTCCGTTACCGGACTCCGGCAAGCTTCTCGTTAGTTGTGAAAGCTCACATTTAAACATATACAGTATATTTTAACAATTTTTCCATTCTTGTTCTCGTTTCTGTTCTCGGTTTATTGTAGACTAGGTCTAAAGGCTGATTCACAATAAACCTGGAACAGAAACGACAACGAGAACGAGTACGGAAATAATGTTAAAATAAATGTATTTAGATGTGAGCATTCACAATAGTTAATTGTGAATACTCCCACTTAAATGAATTTATTTTAACATTATTTCCGTTCTCGTTCTCGTTGTCGTTTCCGTTCCCGGTTTATTGTGAACCAGCCTTTAGTCTGGTTGAAAGACATATCTGTATTGTTCGACACCAGTATAGGTCGAAATATCTTTCTTTCTTCAGCTACATTTTGTCTAACTGTGAAAAGGAAGTGAATGAAAGAAACACACCTCCTAGTATATGCGGCCGTTACCTTAGAAAATCTTAATTTATCCAAATATTGGAAAGCACGGTTGCTTATGTTTTCATAGCCAATTGCTTCAATTTAGTATCAATTTCATGAAGTGTTGTTAAATGTCATGAATTCGCCTACAGAATAGAAGGCGTGAGAAATTAGGTATTTCTTTAATTTGGCCCTAAATAATCTTATGTTTTGAGTTTCATGTTTTATATCGATAGGGAGGCTATTAAAATTTCTACTGCCATATAACGCACTTCTTTTTGACAGCACATAGACTTGCCAAAGGACTATGAAAGTTATTTTTGACGCGTATTTATACTGTGAACTGTTGAATTAGCTACAAAATTTTTACGATTACATATGAGGAAGATTATTAATGAAAAAATATACTGACAAGTCATGGGCATTATTTATAGATTTTTTTAAATAGTCATACATGATTCCCTAGATTTTGCACCTATTATTATTCTAATTACTGTTTTTTGTAATAGAAATATACTGTTACTATCTGTAGAATTTTCCCAGAATATTATTCCAAAACTCATTATCGAGTGGAAGTATGCAAAGTATATTGTGTTTAAGGTATTGATATTTAGTATCTTTTGCATAGATCTAATAGCAAAACATGCTGAATTTAGTTTGGGGGTAATTTCTTTAATATGATTCTTCCAATTTAACACATTATCGATTTTTAAGCAAAGAAATTTGGTTGTTATTATTTCTAATAGGGATCTATTGTTAATTATTGCGCTTGAAATTTGCGAGGTTGAATTTGGACAGGATTTAAATTGAATTATGTTAGCTTTGTTACAATTTAATACTAATTTATTGACTGAGAACCAGTCACATATTTTGAAGAGAATTTACTCTGTTGAAGATTGGAATGTGTTGGAATTATTGGCTGTAATTACTTGTGTCATCTGCAAATAATATGGGAAGACCTACATCTTTTATTAAGGGGGTAAGATCATTTATGAACACTAGAAAAAATAGGGGACCTAATATTGATCCTTAAGGAATTCCATTATTAATAGTTCCCCATGTCGAGGTACATTTCATAGGTGTATTGATTTCGACTTCCTGTTTCCTATCTGTCCGCTACATGTCATACGAGTAACACCGACGCATTTTACATGCAGGGATTTGTTTTACAGGGAAAATAAACAGGTGTAGAGGGCCTTTTCGCCCACTCTGTGTATTAAATAAAGATGTAGATAAAACTATGCCACTTCCAAACTCCTTGGTTCATTGTCACTGTCTCTTTAGAAATTTTAACACTATTATCAACCCTTTGAAGCGCAGTGGTTACAGTACATAACCACCTTTTAAATTTGAGTTTCCTGCCTACTTACAGTGTGATTTTTATTTCAAAACTACTGCGCTGCGTTCATTGATCCCTAGTAACTGTAGAAGAATTTTATTTTCCCTATATTTGTGTTGCTCCACTAAGATGGCCGATGTTGTTGTGTATAGTTAGGGTGTGGAAGACTCGCTCCGTGTTTTTATTTCAGTTGTATGCTAAAATATCACAGTCACGTAAGTTTCTATTTAGTATTATTTGTCTTTCGGTCTTTTAGAACATACTTCAGTAACAAGATTGTAATTTCTTCGACACATGTGGCGTTAATATAGAAATAATATGTTGGTTTCAAAACATAACCACTAACGCAAACAGGGTAGTTATGCTTACCATATCCAACAAAATGTTCCATTTTTGTGTCAGCTTATTCATCATGGCTACAAGGAAGAGATGGTTGGTGACAATCACAAAGTGTTTTTGACAACTTTTTCACAAGTTTGGATCTGATGATCTCTAAGGGAGCAAAATATCTATGCATGTGGTACAGTTAGACATGGGCGTATTGGTTTACCACACGACGAAAGAAGAGACCGCGACATGAAACGTGGTGAGAGTGATAGCCGTACGTCATATGCTGGAGTGTCCTGGCTCAAGTGGAAGGATAGAACGTCCATTCTTTTCCTTTCTAATTACCACGCAACACATGTGAAGTGGCACCTTGCCTTAATGAAACCAGAAACTGTTTCCTTTTGTATCATTCGCAATAAGTCTGATGACATTGTGTTCTGCAGTATTGCATAGTGGTTTTACCATGAAACCACCCATTTTCTGTGTAAAAAAATGGTAGTTTTTTAAATTTTTAAAATTTGAGGCACTTCTCTTAGACAAATAAAAGTTTAATTTCATTGCAAACAAAATTTTTATTTCCTTCCCAAATGCATGCATCAAAGGGCTAATGCAATAAAAATATATATTTTTAATACCGTAATTACTACAATTACTTCGTAAATATTAAAGCAATTTCACAAACAGCTGTTATAACCGTTTAAGATTTTCTTAGAAATATCCGCAACTCTTCAATAATTTAATAAAATCTTGCATGCAATTTATGATTATTTTATAAAGCCTGAAGCACATTTCCAACAATTTCGAAAATTATCTCTCTGATAAGCCATTAAAACCATTTCGTAAATATCATATGATATTGGCTTTCCCGACGGCTAATGAATGTTCCACGTAAGATATGAATTCTTTTAATTTCGTAAATTAAATAACTATGCGTTTCAGTTAATAATTTATGTTGGAGCAAGTAAAAGTTATGTCGGTCCAGCCATTTCGAGATTAAATCGGTGGACGCAGCTTATAAAGGGGGCTGGGTTGGTACGTTGCATCCTGGGCCTATTATCCACTCCGTCACACATTTTAATAACCGGCAATAAAGATAAATCAGGAAGATAGCTTAAAAATTACAAAAAGAAAATGTATGCGGTGAAGGAAGGAAGGTGGAATATAAAGAGGGGGCGGAAGAGTAAAAGAAGCAAATAAGATTACCACATATCAAATTCGTTAGATATGGACGATCAAGGCGTGGATTTATACATTGGCTCTGTCTTGTTCAAATCCGTATAACCAGCAGAGGAGAAAGCAAAGCAAGAGTAAGATTCATTCTGTGAATAAAACAATACGTAGGCTAGATACTCTGGTCATTTTTCAAGTGCTTATTTAGAAATTCATAATCATACATGGAGGCTTTTTTTACCACTACCAGTATTTATCATAACATCTATATATATATATATATATATATATATATATATATATATATATATATATAATTTGGACTGGTAATGGAAATTACGGGAAAACGGCTAGACGGATTTTAATAAATGACCCCTCATTTTGAAGCTTGGAACTCAAAGTTTTTCGGAAAAATAGTAGTTTTCAGTGAAATGTCAATTTTTCAACATAATTTTCCTATTTTCCAAAATCCATCTGTCGTCAGTTTTGAGAACTAGCTAATAGCATTCACGGCTGACTTGATATAACCTTCGCTTTTTTTTTTTTTTTTTTGTAAAGAAGAAGTGAAGCGAGCATCAAGTCGGCCGTGTTGCATTTCAGAATAAAACAAAACACACACTACAGTAAACAATATTACACGAAGGACATGATCTGCAAGAATGCTGACATATTTAGAGCTCAAATTAAATTGGTTATTAAAAACCTAACTTGCTAAAAATAATTTACAGGTTCGATTGTGTGGTGTGTAATTTTCTGGGTACAGCTGTGTATTGGATATTAAAAACTACAAACCTTGAGGTGGTTTATTACCATCGGAAATGAAATATTATTGTAGTTAATGCTATGATGTGACTATTTTTAATTACTTATACATATTAATGCTATATTGATGATATGAAAGTGAAACGTTTTGGGGTTATATAAGTAGATGTAGAGAACAACTTAAATTAGAATTTGATTTCTATATTTTACTGAGTGGCGGCTATATTAGTATATATAATATATGTTACTGAAAGCTGTAAAACTTACGTAAGATAATAATATTATTAAAAATCAAATATTTTTATAATTATTTATCAAGTGGGGTTGGGTCTTTTTCATGTATTTAATGGCGGTGTGGTGTAGATATTTATATGCGTGGTTCTCTTCAGTATTGGCTCGAGCGAGAGAGAGTATCTTTCATTGTTATGGAAGGAAATTAGTCTACTTTCCGAATGTCTGGTATTCTTCATTGAAAATAAATCTGAAAAATGTTTATTTGAACGTGTAATGAACTTAGTTTGCAGCATTTGCTGCACAAGCCACTAGCACAGTATATTTGGACTTTTCTTGTCTATAGGCTAATACTAACGCATACGGGGCTTCTGTGGCTTAGTCAACATGATATGACGACAGGGAAGTTGAGGGAGAATTTATCTTTTTCAAGAAAACTTTTCCACAGATTCCACAGGGTTATTAATTTAGATCTCGGGTTTTTAGGCTTTAAAAATGTAGATTTAGGCACCTAAAATAGGCTTTAAAACCAGTAAAACAGGTACTAAAATACTATTTTAGACATTTTAAAATGTGTAAACCGAGCGGGTTAGCGGCGTGATAGAGGGCTGGCCTTGCATTCGAGAGGTCCTGGGTTCGATCCCAGGAGTCAGCAATCCTAAGGTTTTCATGGCAAATGCCGGGATTGTACCTCTTAAAAGTCCGGCCATGGACGGTGATCTTTCCCTTAATCCTTTCATATGTGTGAGTGAATGCTGTGTACTGTCTTAAATGTTTGTGTTGTATCGGAGGTGGTCCTGGCATTGAGCTGATCCCTCATCCGGGGAGGCCCTCCATGTCCTTGTGGGGTATGTGATCCATAGATTAATTCCTCTCCCAACAGGTCGCGGCCCTGTAAGACCCGTGTGGCGTGGGTCGTATAAATGAACCTAAAAGGGAGAGGTTAAACTAAGGTAAAGAAAGAAAGAAAGAAAGAAAGAAAGAAAGAAAGAAAAATGTGTAATACCACATAATATCACTATCATTAACAGCAAAATGGATATAAGACATATGAAATTAATAAAATAAATAAAGTTAATTAACTATAGTAAATCTATTTATTGACCACAAAGTAAAAGTATTGTCATGTTTTACATTATTTCGATGCTCTCATTCTCCTGGTGCTTTCCTATTCATAGTTGACATTGGAATACATCACAATATTTTTTTTTCTAGATTTGCAGGTGTTAAACTGCATCTTTTATGTGAGAGAATCATTTTGCAAACTGAAAAAGACCTTTCAACTCACACTGACGTGATAGGTGCTTATTTAAATTTAGCTATATTTATCATGCTTATTTGTTCCGGTAGATTTACATCCTCCTCTTCACATCACTATTCAGAATCCAGGATTTTTTCTTAATACTTAACTCATTTATCCCAAACTTTGTCACTAGCCTTCTCTGTTTCACTTTTTATTTTAGTTTCTGCTTCCTTAATGAGGGAAGGAGATTAGAGTAAATGTATTGTATATGAATAAATACATTTTTGTCGACCAAAGGTTCGATTATTTTTTTAACACATCTCGTATGTCAGATATTGATTTTTGTTTAAAAATAATAATAATTTCATTAAATAAAAATCTGAAATTACAATTTAACTTCGTATTTTTCCAAGAAATTAAAAAAATTCCGAAGACCTCCGGAAATATTTAATTTAGACAATTTTAGGCTCAAAAACATAAAATAAGTACTAATGGGTAAAATATACATTTTTAGGCATAGTTAAACTTTGTCAGATGGTAGGCTGTAACTTTTTCTGAAACGTGTAGGCCTACCTACAGTTAAAATCAATACAATTTCTAAAAAACTGAGCAATCAAGATTTCACCACCGCTGTAAAGCACGTGCAGTTTCGAACGCGCGAACTTCGACTCCAATAGCAAGCATAGTAAACAGTTGACCACTAAGGATAAAAAGGATGTTTTAATTCGGTAGTCGAACTCTGACCATTCGTGTTGTAAGGCGACATCCTAACCTATGTTTAGACAGTACGTTAAAATACACCGTGTATCTGATCAAATGATGATCAGGTGATAAATGAGAAATTATTCCTGCAGTTCTACACCGACGCCCACATGCTCTTCTCCATTTCCAATGTTGTGTTGTCAACAGAAAACGTGACTCACTTATGTGTGAAATTAGAGGTGCAAATTTCCTGTGACTCTCCCACCTTAGGAGTCCTTTGTCATGAATCACTCACTTCTTCCGAACTGTATTTCCTACTCAAATATGCCAGTTTCAATATCATCTGCTTTTATTTTTGTTTAGAAAAGAGTTTAGAACCTTTCTTCAGTAGTTAACACAGTTTTGACACAAGCAGCTTCCCTTTACATAATACACTACATCTACAACCGGTTCTGTTTGTTGGCCAAGTTTTTGATTTAAGCGTCTTGTGTAGTTGGTGCATATATGTGATCACGTGACAGCAAGCAAGGCTTCACATAATTATATACACTGTAGCGATGTTATACCTGGAATGTTGTGCGAGAGAGATTCAGTGGCGTAACACTCATCTCTCTAAGAAAATAACAAGTCGTACAAGAAATCTTAAATGCCTCACGAATGTAATGCACTTTTATTATACATATAACTCTATATTATCACTATTAAAATATTTGCTTGTAATGTTCGAAAATGTGTAATTATTTAATACGTAAAATTTGAAACGTACCACCACGGTGGTCTAGTGGCTAGAACGCTATGGGGTCGGGTTCGATTCCCGGTGTACCCCGATTTACAACTTGTTGGACAAGCCCGTTGTCCAGGTAACACGGGTTTTCTCCGGGAGCTCCGGTTTCCCTGTGTCATTCCAACAAATCTCCATCATCTCATCGCAGGTGTACCGTAGACCAACCTCCTATGGGGGGGAGGATTTGAAACGTCTGCAAAAACAAGAGAAGTCAAACATGGAAATGGTCTGACGACATTAACAAATAACTGGTTTAAATAAAACCACACAATGAGTATGTGTTTTGTTCGAAGTAATAGTAATTGTATCAGATTTATACCTACTGTACGTACTCATACACATTGGAAAAAAATTGTATTTATCCATAGACTAATAAGGAGTTCAGAGGTTTATTTAATGTCTGTGCCGAAAGATTTGTCCTGCACTTTAGGTCCGAACCTGGAGGTCGAGGCTATCCTCGACATCCATATCTCGTGAGGTTCTCAGTGGAAGAACTATTAACCCCTCCCGGTTAGTTAGAGAAGAATAACGACTCGAAATGAGAAGAATTTGACAGACATCTTAAAATCGAATAATATAACATTCTTCTTCAATCACTGTCAATCCACTGCAGGATGAAGGATTCTCCAAATCTATTACAGTTCCTTTTATGTAAAGCCTTATTTTCCCTTTGAACTCCGACAACAGTTTTGATTTCATCTGCTCATATAATGTGTGGTCGTTTCTTTTGATCTTTTGACATCACTTGGAATCAGTGAATTTCTGTTGACCGCATATGTTAGGCTACAATCAAATAATAAAACGTATTTGCCATTTAGACTTACTGTACATCTCTCTTAAAACAAATAGAAATTTGTACCAAAACACTATTATTATTATTATTATTATTATTATTATTATTATTATTATTATTATTATTATTATTATTATTATTATTAATATTATTATCATTGAACACCATAATCTTTCTCGTCATTTTAATCATAAGCTTCGTTTCCTAAGCCATCATCCTCGCTTTCCTAGTCATCTTCTGTCTTCCTCGTCATAATTCCTGTCTTCCTCGTCATCATCCCTGTCTTCCTCGTCATCATTGCTGTCTTTCTCGTCATCATTTCTGTCTTCCTCGTCATCATTTCTGTCTTCCTCGTCATCGTTTCTGTCTTTCTCGTCATCGTTTCTGTCTTTCTCGTCATCATTTGTGTCTTCCTCGTCATCATTTCTGTCTTCCTCGTCATCATTTCTGTCTTCCTCGTCATCATTCCTGTCTTTCTCGTCATCATTCCTGTCTTTCTCGTCATCATTCCTGTCTTTCTCGTCATCATTCCTGTCTTTCTCGTCATCATTCCTGTCTTCATCGTCACCATTCCTGTCTTCCTCGTCACCATTCCTGTCTTTCTCGTCACCATTCCTGTCTTCCTTGTCATCATTCCTGTCTTCCTCGTCATCATTCCTGTCTTCCTCGTCATCATTCCTGTCTTCCTCGTCATCATTCCTGTCTTTCTCGTCATCATTCCTGTCTTCATCGTCACCATTCCTGTCTTCCTCGTCACAATTCCTGTCTTTCTCGTCACCATTCCTGTCTTCCTTGTCATCATTCCTGTCTTCCTCGTCATCATTCCTGTCTTCCTCGTCATCATTCCTGTCTTCCTCGTCACCATTCCTGTCTTTATCGTCACCATTCCTGTCTTTCTCGTCACGATTCCTGTCTTCCTTGTCATCATTCCTGGCTTCCTTGTTATCATTCCTGTCTTCCTTGTCATCATTCCTGTCTTACTCGTCATCATTCCTGTCTTACTCGTCATCACTCCTGTCTTCCTCCTCATCATTTCTGTCTTACTCGTCATCATTCCTGTCTTCCTCGTCATCATTCCTGTCTTCCTCGTCATCGTTTCTGTCTCTACTCGTCATCATTCCTGCCTTCCTCTTCATCCTTTCTGTCTTACTCGTCACCATTCCTGTCTTCCTCGTCATCATTTCTGTCTTCCTCATCATTTCTGTCTTACTCGTCATCATTCCTGTCTTTCTCGTCATCATTCCTGTCTTTCTCGTCATCATTCCTGTCTTTCTCGTCATCATTCCTGTCTTTCTCGTCATCATTCCTGTCTTCATCGTCACCATTCCTGTCTTCCTCGTCACCATTCCTGTCTTTCTCGTCACCATTCCTGTCTTCCTCGTCATCATTTCTGTCTTCCTCACCATCATCACTGTCTTCCTCGTCATCATCATCCCTGTCTTCGTCACCATATCCCTGTCTTTGTCACCATCATCCCTGTCATCGTTACCATCATCCCTGTCTTCTTCGTCATCATCCTCATCTTTCTCGTCATCATCCACCAGATTCTTAAATGGAATCCATTAAGTTAATTGTATGCTAAGGAATAATTAAATGTTTATGAAGATATTTAAATGACTGCGTATGCTGTCTCTTAATAAGTTTATTCCTGTTCTTCTGTAGTGATATATTTTTCAGTATCCGCGAATTCTTATACAAGATACAGTACATTTATATATTTCCAGTCTTCACTGTGGGACATTTCATAGGCCTACATTGTAATTTTTGTTTTCTCCAATATTTACAGGACTTAAGACAAGATAGCTTTTTGGCGACATTTCCATTAATCATATCATAAGTTCAATATTTTTCCATTATCAACTATTGCCATTGTTCGATGAGAAAGTCCCTGTATCTGATACTAAACATAGCAGGGGCGTATTTTGCGGGCTACCGACGGTAGCCCAAGGAAATTACAAAAGAAAAAGTTTATAATATAGCATTATGTAATAATTTTGTATTATTAGTTTTACCATAGTAATTAAAATTAAAGTAATTGTTAGATATATTTTGTGTAATAATAGGGTAAGCGGTAGTCCAAACCCTTTAACCAGTATACGCCTCTGAAACATAGTAACAGTAAGTTGTTTAATGTTGATCCTGGATTGTGCATCTGAAACCGCCACTGAAATATGTACATGGCCAAGGTATTACAACGCCGGCCGGACATTTGATGCTAAGTGACTAAAACCAGCATAATTCCACTCTGAGACCGTCATCAGCTGTCGGATTTAGCTATCTTTGATCCCCTGAACGCTACATACCTTCGCTTCATTGTCCTATTGTCCTTGTACAACTTGTAGCCTCCTCTATCTGTTCCAGACTATTACAAGGAACGAATGCTCAACTTTACTTTAAAGTTTTTTTTATGCCCAACAGTACAAAAGTTAGTTAAACTGTCAATTTTTTTTTTTTTTTTTTTTTTAACTTGAAGTGGAGTGACCAAAGGTATCTCAACTACCTCAATATTGGTATTACTTTACTAAGGTCCAGTTTTACGATCACTGAATAAAATCATGGAATAGTTATTCGTACAATACCGTAACTGTAGAATACATGGAGATACCAAGTTGTATGAAGTTCGTTTATTCCAATGTTATCTATTCCATAGTTAACAGAATTGGAACAGAGGTTGACAATATTTTTAGTGGTTTATTTTACGACGCTTTTT
Organism: Periplaneta americana; assembly: GCA_025594305.2. NCBI lineage: Eukaryota > Metazoa > Arthropoda > Insecta > Blattodea > Blattidae > Periplaneta > Periplaneta americana. The sequence goes on along the minus strand of JAJSOF020000011.1, from coordinate 19,127,552 downwards.
CAACTGCTATGAGTGAGATGGTGATAATTCGATTCATTAAAATGTGTCTCAGTGAAACGTACAGCAGAGGCCGTATCCTACGTCAATTTCTGTCTGATGCGTTTCCAATTCACTGTTGGCTAAAGCAAGGAGATGCACTATCACCTTTACTTTTTAACTTCGCTCTACAGTATGCCATTAGGAAAGTCCAGAATAACAGAGAGGGTTTGGAATTGAACGGGTTACATCAGCTGCTTGTCTATGCGGATGACATGAATGTGTTAGGAGAAAATCCACAAATGATTAAGGAAAACACGGGAATTTTACTGGAAGCAAGAAAAGAGATAGGTTTGGAAGTAAATCCCGAAAAGACAAAATATATGATTATGTCTCGTGACCAGAATATTGCACGAAATGGAAATATAAAAATTGGAAATTTATCTTTTGAAGAGGTGGAAAAATTCAAATACCTGGGAGCAACAGTAACAAATATAAACGATACTCGGGAGGAAATTAAACACAGAATAAATATGGGAAATGCTTGTTATTATTCGGTTGAGAAGCTTTTATCATCCAGTTTGCTGTCAAAAAATCTGAAAGTTAGAATTTATAAAACAGTTATATTACCGGTTGTTCTTTATGGTTGTGAAACTTGGACTCTCACTTTGAGAGAGGAACATAGGTTAAGGGTGTTTGAGAATAAGGTGCTTAGGAAAATATTTGGGGCTAAGAGGGATGAAGTTAAAGGAGAATGGAGAAAGATACACAACGCAGAACTGCACGCATTGTATTCTTCACCTGACATAATTAGGAACATTAAATCCAGACGTTTGTGATGGGCAGGGCATGTAGCACGTATGGGCGAATCCAGAATAGTTGGAAGGCCGGGGGAAAAAGACCTTTGGGGAGGCCGACATGTAGATGGGAAGATAATATTAAAATGGATTTGAGGGAGGTGGGATATGATGATAGAGACTGGATTAATCTTGCTCAGGATAGTGACTAATGGCGGGCTTATGTGAGGGCGGCAATGAACCTCCGGGTTCCTTAAAAGCCAGTAAGTACGTAAGTAGCTGCAGACAATTCTCTGGACGAGGCGAAGAAAGCTCGACTTTAATTTGGTCGTGAAGGGCAATAGTGTTGAGTAGTTGATGTCCTTGCCACCAGGAAGTTCTACATCTGTAACAAGTGACAACTGGACGATGACTGCCATAGCAGCAGTTGGATCTTTTCTGAATGAATGTATGAGAATGTCAGCTGATTGGAATAAGCATTGCTCCCGCTCGGCCTACGCTACCAATTACAGATCCTTCCTACTGACTAATGGCAGAGTGCAGGGTAATCTCTCACAATTTACATCGCAGCTATTGTCAGGCAGAGGGGAATGAATTCCTTGAATATATGTAGCAGCTCATGGACAGGATAGAACTACACTCATAATGGCTTTCATTGACGTTTCTAATGTAACAATGGCCAGAGCTGCACCTGGCACTGCTTCAATTATCCATTCACAAGTCCAGAAGAACGCGAGGAAAACGATAGGAATCTGCATTACTGTAAACACTTTAAAATATATAATTCACATAAATATTATTCTACATTCAACACCTTACACTTTCATAAACTTCCAGGCTATAAAGGAAAAACATAATACGAGGGGGATCCAGGAAATAACGACCGTTCGCACATACCCGCCGCGCAGCTGACTCCCCTTCCTTGTTTGAAGGTCAGCTGGCTTCCTTAACATGTGTTCTCAGAATGTTGTGAATACTGGTTGCAACAAGTCGCCATTATACATTTTGTGTTACTTCAAAATGAACGACGTGATTGATAATCCCGCCGACAGTGAGGTGAGGAGTGTGATTCGATTTTTGAATGCCCGACATTTGAAACCTGTAGAAATTTACCGGCAATTGAAAGAATTGTATGGTGATACTGTAATGAATGAAAGAAATGTGAGAAAATGGTGCGAAATGTTCAACAATGGGCGAACAAATGTCCACGATGAAACTCGACCCTGACGCCCATCACTCATCACAGAAGACCTGAAGAATAAAGTGAACGACAGAATCTTGCAAGACAGGCGAGCCATCCAAAACAAGAGGCGAGGAATGCTTTCGAGAGGAGTTGTGCTTCTTCACGACAACGCCCGCCAGCACACAGCTGCTTCAACTCGAGAATTGCTGGGTCAATTCGGTTGGGAAATCTTTGATCATCTGCCCTATAGTCCAGACCTTGCTTCTAGCGATTTTCACCTTTTCACTAAGCTGAAAGACTTTCTGGGTGGTACAAGTTTTGGAAGTGATGAAGAGTTGATGAAGACAGTGAACACCTGGCTTAATGAACTGGCGGCAGAGGAGTATAACACGGGAATTCTAAAGCTAGTGAACAGATACGACAAAGTTTAAATGTAGGTGGTGATTATGTAGAGAAGTGAAGGAAGCTTCAGTTATGTAACAGACTTTGTTTTTTCAAATAAATATTTTTTTAATTATTACAACAAAACGGTCGTTATTTCCTGGATCCCCCTCGTAGTACATTATGCAACGAGCCTATAATGGTAGTAATTAAGACGCGAGTATGTGTATGAAACGAGCGCAAGCGAGTTTCATAATTTTCATACGAGCGTCTTAATTACCATTATAGTCAAGTTTCATACGACTTTTTATGCTCGACCATATTTCTAACTTGAAATTATTCATAAGTAGACTTCGTTGAATTGGCACACGCACCATGCAATCAGGTTGCCGTTGTACGTAGTATAGAGGAGGTGAGCGACCGCCCGGTCTCGTAGTATAAGCAGTTCATGTTAAAAGATGTGACCGGTCCAAATAGATAGAGCAGCTACAGCTAATGTATACCTATGTAAGAACTTGTTTTGACATTACTGTGGTTGGAATAGTCAAAGCTTAACATTTGTTCAGTGCAGACAAGAATTCAATCAAACATACTACAATGAGAATGTTGCTCTTCGTTCCAAACGATTACCTCTGGAATACCCTTACCCCCGCAGCCAGTCTTGACCCGTTGGGGAACGTGGCTGGATGCTGTTAATTATTATGCAGAACATTACGGCAAAATAATGGAGGTAATTGATACATTAGATGGCACAGACAGTTCCGCTGTTGCAACTGTAAAATCATTGCATTCTGAACAGCTATTGGAAGATATTGTTCATTGATTCTAATTTTAAAATCGTGTCCAAAAGAATCACCCTGTTAGAATCGTCTAAACTACAAACCTCAAACGCCCTTAATAAAGCGGATAAAGCATCACAAATCGTTATCCAAAATATCACTAATTTCAGAAAAAGTGAAATGTAAGATGAGAAACATTATTGCTAAAAATTCTGCCTATTCACAACTTCATACTTCGTGTACTATCACGTCACGACAAGACGTGTGAAGTTGGTGTGCAAAAAACTAGTGACTTCCCGTTCTTCAAATATGCACCTACTACATCGTGTGGCGTTGAACGTACATTTTTCCTAAATAAAAACTGTTTAAGTGACCATCGGAGGAGGTTACTTTGCAGTCGCTTAAAATGTACGTAACTCTTCACTGCAATGCACATATTCAAGGATGATGTGAGTATATTAAATTAAATTTTAAGAGTTAATATATCTCACTACAAAATAATTGTGTATTTACATGTTTAGACAGTTGCTACTTCAATGATCATTCATTATATTTCTTGAATGCAGGATACAGGTTTTATTGTAACCGTGTTATACTGCTGAGCGTTTAGATCAGAGGTATACTCCATCCGTCGCACGTCCCTTTCTCATACAGTCTATACCGCGAGCGTAGTAAAGCTTACGATTCTCGTGGCAATTCCACGAAGTCTATTCATAAGTATACATATTATTCTTATCTGACTGAGGAGCGGAACTGACCTTGTGCAATACCTCGTAAATTGTGAGATGTGCGCAGACGCGAAAGTATTGATTTTTTCCGAGAAACAAATGTCGACATTGACCTTGATATAATCTAGAGAGTAAAATAAACATTAATCTTGATATAACCTTGAAATTAAATTAGACATTCAAAAACGAGGTGACAAATTGAATTTATTTGAATATTATTTACAATTAACGCTAATTATTAAAGTAACAGAACTAGTTGTCTTTCAATTGCATATCCGAGAATAATCGATACTTGCGCTTTTATATTGCTACAATGGTATTTTCTGATTGGTGGAACACCTGAACTTTAATGAATTGATGTACTTTAATGAGGTCCATTAAAGGGCTGCTACCAAGTGTATAATTACTACATTTCGGCATGGTCGAGCATAAATAATATAACGTGAAGCTCACACAATGCAAAGGGTGATACTCGTTTTCTTCTCTAAGAAAATTGAAAGCTTGCTAAATTTTTTCGACTATTTTTGCTACGCACTGTTAAATTGTAATTTCAACTGAAATATTACGTAAACAGACTGAACTGTAAATAATGTTATTAAGTTCAGGGGGTTATTCTTTGAGATATTTCAAACAAAAAGTTTGATACAATTTTGCTCCTTTTTGCTTCCTTTCCGAGATAAAAATTGTTTTTATACATCTTGATTACACAAATTTTAACATACCCAGTCACCCAACACAACACAAACAAGCTGCATTCCGAACAATGGTACACAGACTACTCAACATACCAGTGAACCAACATGATTACAAAGAAGATCTAAACACAATCAAATACATAGCACAAGAAAATGATACAACCCCAACATAATAGACAACATAATACGAAAGACAAAAACATAATCACAAAAAAACACAAGAATACAACACAAACACAGTAACACAAAAAATACATCACACTAACGTACGAAAACAAAAACACATACAAGATTGCAACCTCATTCAAGAAATTAAATTACAAGGTTCATTGCCGTCCTCACATAAGCCCGCCATTGGTCTCTATCCTGAGCAAGATTAATCCAGTCTCTATCATCATATCCCACCTCCCTCAAATCCATTTTAATATTATCTTCCCATCTACGTCTCGGTCTCCCCGAAGGTCTTTTTCCCTCCGACCTCCCAACTAACACTCTATATGCATTTCTGGATTCGCCCATACGTGCTACATGCCCTGCCCATCTCATACGTCTGGATTTAATGTTCCTAATTATGTCAGGTGAAGAATACAATACTTGCAGTTCTGTGTTGTGTAACTTTCTCCATTCTCCTGTAACATCATCTCTCTTAGCCCCAAATGTTTTCCTAAGCACCTTATTGTCAAATACCCTTAACCTGTGTTCCTTTCTCAAAGTGGGACTCCAAGTTTCACAACCATAAAGAACAACCAGTAATGTAACTGTTTTATAAATTCTAACTTTCATATTTTTTGACAGCAATCTGGTTGATAAAAGCTTCTCAACCAAATAATAACAGGCATTTCCCATATTTATTCTGTGTTTAATTTCTTCCCGAGTATCATTTATATTTGTTATTGTTGCTCATAGGTATCTGAATTTTTTCACCTCTTCAAAGGATAAATTTCCAATTTTTATATTTTCATTTCGTACAATATTCTCGTCACGAGACATAATCATATACTTTGTATTTTCGGAATTTACTTCCAAACCTATCTCTTTACTTGCTTCAAGTAAAATTCCCGTATTTTCTCTAATCGTTTGTGGATTTTCTCCTAACATTTCACGTCAGCCGCATAGACAAGCAGCTGATGTAACCCGTTATGATAAATTGTCTAGCTTTCATTAATCAGGTAACCTTCTCGTACTTTTAATTTTTATTGTAATTGTAAATTTAATATTAATTGTAATTTTATTCTTCATATTATAGTTGTAATCCCCTGGTAGAGGGGCAAAGAAGGCCTGACGGCCTTATCTCTACCAGCTTAAATAAGTAAATACTAAATAATAATTCCATGGATCTGTGTATGCAACATGGCTCATCTTGAAAATTTTGATAACGAAATCTTGAGAAATTTTGGATCGTTCTTTAACGAAATCAGTTAAAAGGAAGGTACAGGAAGGTGTTACTCAGTAAGAACTGGAGAATACATTTCAATGCGAGTTGTTTAAACATCCTTGATTTTTTATGCAAGAAGTAACATCAGACTTGTGTCCCCCTTCCAGTGACAAGACGATAATATAAGTTTCATTGTCTGACGCTTGTAATGGTTGTAGGAGGGTCGAGTGTGCTTCATCTAGTGCCAACTTTGTGAAGAGCTCCGGACCAGTAGGCTCATTTTTATGGAGGAGTAGGAGGGGAAATGCAGCAATCTCTTTGGCACGCGACTTGAGTGATGGCCCCTGTAAAGCTTCTGTCTTCAAGCGTTGGTTTTATTCCTTAAGGTCATCTTCGAGAATGCTCAGCGCTACCAGCTGCTTTTTATATGGTCAGAAAAAGAGGGAAATATAGTGGGTTGATATTAAAACACTAAAAAGAGAAAACAAAAGTTGAAGGATAATGTTGCGCTTGTTAAAAAACAAAGAAAGAACTGCTCGTAAGAAATTGCTATTATAAAACTGGTGTAACTGAAAGTTGTAAACTGAGGAAATGATAAATTATTAGCGATAGTGTTCTGTTTCTACGACTCTGTCCTTTGTAGTGTGTAAACTGAGAGAGCTGGACGTGATGTAAACACTGGTATAGAATTTTTCTAACGTTTTAATATTAGTAGAACTAAGTAAAAAGTCTGGGGAAATTAACGGCTGTAAAAACGTTCCACAGTAGTTGATTTTATGTCTGGGCTACCTGTTAAATTTGGTCACTGTCATAAAATCCAAAACATTATGTTTTATTTTTTTTATATATCTTGAAGGTTGCGTGTAAAATTCTGTACAATCAACTAAACCTGTATTACCATACAAAGCGCCCAAAGAAGTGAGACATATAGTGACATACTTTACATTTATTGCTATTTTTTCTACTGCATACTACCAAATACATATAGCAGTCTACTATAAAATAAAAAATACTTTTTTATTTTCATTGGAAGAATTTCAGCATGCTGTTCTAAAGTGACTATCATTCACTCAGTGTTCTTCCCAAGGGCAGGTCTTTCACTGCAAACCCAGCATTCCCAATCTTTCCTATTTTCTGCCGCCCTCTCATATGATTCATATATCTTAATGTAGTCTAATCATCTGATATCTTAGCCACCGGCATGGCTCTGTCGGTTAAGGCACTTGCCTGCCGGTCTGAAGTTGCGCTCGGGCGCGAGTTCGATTCCCGCTTGGGCTGATTACCTGGTTGGGTTTTTTCCGAGGTTTTCCCCAACCGTAAGATGAATAACAGGTAATCTATGGGGAATCCTCGGCCTCATCTCGCCAAATACCATCTCGTTATCACCAATCTCATCGACGCTAAATAACCTCGTAGTTGTTACAGCGTCGTTAAATAACCAAGTTTAAAAAATCTGATATCTTCTTCTGCCCCGAACTCTTCTCCTGTTCACCATTCCTTCCAGTGCATCCTTGGTAAGCATTTTCTTCTCAGCCAATGACTCAACTAATTTCTTTTCCTCTTCCTGATCAATTTCAGCATCATTCTTTTTTCACCCACTCTTTCCAATACAGCTTAATTTCTTTTTCTGTCTGTCCACTTCACACGTTCCATATCCATATTTCAAATGTTTCTATTTGTTTCTCTTCACTTTATCGTAATGTTCACGTTTCTTACCCATGTAATGCCTCACTCCACACAAAGCACTTCACTAGTTTCTTCCTTAGTGACTATAAGATTTAGAAATATCAAAATAACACATGATATGGCTTCAACAATGCAATTTATTTCCATCTAACTATTTTTAAAAATGATACATTTCAAGTGATCCCCTCGGTATCCTATGGTTTATTGTAGTCTTACCCCAAACGTGTTAATGATACTTTGGTTCTAACGAGTTTGACAGAACTGTAAAATGAAATGAGAGTAGCTGCAATTAAACGTTTCCTAGGCAACACCCGTTTGAACAAGCTCGTGTTCGGGGCAGTTTATATATATATATATATATATATATATATATATATATATATATATATATATATATATATATATTCATTTTGAGTCACGATGATTCCCCTTAAATGTTGTTATATTTATGGTGAGGTTATGATTGACAAACATCACAGAAACATTAAATTTAGTAACGCTGCATTCACTTAGCTAAAAGTTTGGGAAAATTATACGTGATAGAGAAAAACTGAGCTTCTCTTCTCAAGCCTGTGTGATGTATGGTGCTACACATTATTTTTCCAGTTGTAATTTGTAGTGTATTATATCATACTTTTGTGGAATATGGCCCTGGTTGTACGAGTTATAGCAGTCATGTCAATTGATGCCCATAGGCCCAAGCGCGCGCTTTAGAGCCCAGGAGAGCCTGAGCGCTTTACAGCGGAAAAGAGACAGACGGTAGAGGTAGTATATGCCGCTTAGTCGAGCTATATACAGGGATGGCCAGCAATGATTCACAATAGATAAAGGGAAGAGAACTTATTAAAACTGTATCCATGTAAATTTTTAGATTTGTCTGAGAACTATAAGTGCTTTATAAGAATGTAAGTTTTAATTTTAATCTCATTTTTCACAAGCTTGCTTTTTCATTTAAAAAGGAATAGTTTCTTAATATTTTTTTTTTACATAAAAGTGAAATTTTAAGATATGTTTATTTAGTAGTCTTACAGATACTGAAACAATGTTTTCGTAAATCTAATACATCGTAATTACGTATTACTGACGATAGGGTATTGAACATTTTCAAAATATTCGCACGGAAAGTGTTTGTAAGGAAATGAATTAACAAAGCAACTACTGTTACATCATAAACAAAAGATACTGTATGTGCACATGTGTTGTAAAAACGTCAGTTCTATAGCTTCAGCAAATTTCGAGAAAATAATTTAATATTCTGATGATAGGAAGTTGCGCACCAATAGCAACTTAAAAGCATAATCCGATAAAAGTTTTGTTATGTAATATTAGTTACAATTAAAATATTTACAGTACCTAGGTAACTTTGCTTTGTACTATAATATTGTTTTAATTAATTTATTGATTATTTTCACAAGGCTAAAGATACCATCAATATCAATTCCAACTTATTATGTCATACTCAATCTCTTTATTTATGAATGATGTTTCATTCACTTAGTATAGTATAGTTCTACTACTATGGAATTTAAGTGAATATTCCTTCTTAACTGTTTATTATGTTATTAAGATTTAAAACACAACTGCAGTGTTAATATATTTGTGTTATTACTTTCGTTTTACAGACAATATAGATAATATCAAACAGAAAGAAGCCATATTTATTTATTTATTCATTCATTCATTCATTCATTTGTTTGTTTCTTTCTCTGTTTATTTGTTTATTTATTTATTTACTTATTTATTTATTTATTTATTTATTTATTTATTTACTTCATCAATCTTTGTTCACGTCATGGCGGATTAGATGTGTTCCAGTTCTTAATCTGTCATCACTCTCTAGACAAACATTACAAGAACTAATACATATTAAACCTATAAGTATCCTCTGTGTCCAATAATAATAATAATAATAATAATAATAATAATAATAATAATTATAATACTTACTGGCTTTTAAGGAACCGCAGGTTCATTGCCGCCCTCACATAAGCTCGTCCTCAGCAAGATTTATCCAGTCTCTACCATCATATCCTACCTCCCTCAAATCCATTTAAATATTATCCTCCCATCTACGTCTCTGTCTCCCCAAAGGTCTTTTCCCCTCTGTCCTCCCAACTAACACTATATGCATTTCTGGATTCGCCCATACGTGCTACATGCCCTGCCCATCTCAAACGTCTGGATTTAATGTTCCTAATTATGTCAGGTGAAGGATGCAATGCGTATAATAATAATAATAATAGTAATAATAATATAAACTAATAATAAGTATAGCTCTTGTATTTAAAATTCTTATTTTAGCTTTTTCACTTCTATACTCAATCTCTTAAAAATTATTCTGTTAACTTCATTGACTACTTTTCGTAGTTCCCTATCATGTCCGACTACTCAACATTTATAATTCCATTTCCGTTAGAGCTTTGACTTTCTCTTCCCATCTAATTTTAACTCTAAAAAGACAATTTCCTAGCAGAAAGAAGCCATATAAAAATAACGACATAAAATTTCACGTTCCGTTTGAAGTTTGTACATCACTGTTTTCTTAATCCAACAGGCTGCTTATTCATATACATTATTCTTCTTCCTTCCATACCTAGCGATTGATGCCCGCGCACGACGCCAAGGTCAGAAAAATGCGCTTGCTTTGACATCACTGAGCTATAGTATCAAATCGTAAAGGATGATGATGAATGGGACTCGCTGTTCTTGTGGTCAGCGTGGCGAAAGGCCATCACCTATTACATCTTTGATTAAGAAATAATGGAGCGTAGCAGAATGTATTGGTCTCGTTTCTTATATTATGGAGGATTCAAAACGTTTGTCTGCTGTCTGAATGATTAAGAATTCAGGTCTGCAACGGAACGTAGCAAAGCTTCAGGAATGGCCGGGTCGTGAAGGATTTTCGGTAACAGAAAGAGAGGGAGGGAGAGAGAGAGAGAGAGACATCCTAACCAATGGACAACGTTTCAACGACGCCATCTCTTACGGAACTCAAAGCACGGCCGGAACGTACATGGAACGTCTAGTGACGTCATCCAGTGGGTCAGAGACAGTAGCGACGTCTGTTGGTTTTAAAAGGAACGTTTGAGGGTGTACCCCAGCTGTGTCACGTCCAATGTACGTGCAGGCCCAAAGATGACGGCGACGGCCATTTTGAGGGAGGGAAATGGTGATTTCAGCATTCAGCACGCATCTTTGACCCATCATCTGGTTTCGACGAGAGGGTATTCGGTCAGGGTTACGGGATCCCACCACAATGCTCTCGTGATTAGAGATGTGCCGGGCGGGATGCGGATCGTTCGTGACTTCAGGCCGGGATAAATGGTGTGTTGCAGGCTTTTTGTCAACAGCGAGTTGGTCGTAATTAAGATGGCATTCCGAAGGCGGGGTAACTTTTATATTTACGAAGAGATGGGGCACGTGCTAGCGTAGGACAGGACCGATTACTGTGTGTGAAGTTGCTGTACTGTCCACGTACTGCTTGAAACTTTTCTTCATAAAACTTTTTTTTTTCTGGCTTCAATCGAGATTTCATATCCTGACTGAGATTCCCAGACGGTTTCTTGAAAGAAATGCTAAGGAAAAAAAGACTTCTATCTTCTAAATTTTAAACATGACAGTTCCAGTATTATTATTATTATTATTATTATTATTACTATTATTATTATTATTACTACCACCACTACTACTACTACCACCACTACTACTACCACTACTACTATACTACTACTACTACTACCATTACTACTACTACTACTACTAATACTATTTGAAGCAAGTAAAGAGATAAGTTTGGAAGTAAATCTCGAAAGGACAAAGTATATGATTATGTCTCGTGACCAGAATATTGTACGAAATGGAAATATAAACATTGGAGCACATATTCATAGACATTCTTAGCGCGGGCTTCCGGTGGATTATCAGCGAACTAACGTTTTTCGTATTCATAAACAGTGTTAGCGATATGATATGATATGAATCCTGTACAAGTAATCACTCGATAGCCGGGGCTAGTTTAGCACGCTTGTAGCGCGGGCTACCGAAATGTCTATAAATAGCACACTAAAAGATTATCCTTTGAAGAGGTGGAAAAATTCAAATATCTTGGAGCAACAGTACTTACTTACTTACTGGCTTTTAAGGAACACGCAGGTTCATTGCCGCCTTCATATAGGCTAAGCCCGCCATTGGTCCCTATCCTGAGCAAGATTAATCCTGTCTCTAACATCATATCCCACCTCCCTCAAATCCATTTTAATATTATCTTTCCCTCTACGTCTCGGCATCCCCAAAGGTCTTTTTCCCTCCGGCCTCCCAACTAACACTCTGTATGCATTTCTGGATTCGCCCATACGTGCTACATGCCCTGCCCATCTCAAACATCTAGATTTAATGTTCCTAATTATGTCAGGTGAAGAATACAATGCGTGTGGTTCTGCTTTGTGTAACGTTCTCCATTCTCCTGTAACTTCATCCCTCTTAGCCCCAAATATTTTCCTAAGCACCTTATTCTCAAACACATTTAACCTATGTTCCTCTCTCAAAGTGAGAGTCCAAGTTTTACAACCATAAAGGACAACCGGTAATATAACTGTTTTATAAATTCTAACTTTCAGATTTCTTGACAGCAGACTGGATGATAAAAGCCTATCAACCAAATAATAACAGGCATTTCCCATATTTATTCTGTGTTTAATTTCCTCCCGAGTATCATTTATATTTGTTACTGTTGCTCCCAGGTATTTGAATTTTTCCACCTCTTCAAAACATAAACTTCCAATTTTTATATTTCCATTTCGTACAATATTCTCGTCACGAGACATAATTATATGCTTTGTCTTTTCGAGATTTACTTCTAAACCTATCTCTTTACTTGCTTCCAGTAAAATTCCCGTATTTTTCCCTAATCGTTTGTGGATTTTCTCCTAACATATTCACGTCATCCGAATAGACAAGCAGCTGATGTAACCCGTTCAATTCCAAACCCTCTCTGTTATCCTGGACTTTCCTAATGGCATACTTTAGAGCAAAGTTAAAAAGTAAAGGTGATAGTGCATCTCCTTGCTTTAGCGCACAGTGAATTCGAAACGCATCTGACAGAAATTGACCTATACAGACTCTGCTGGGAGCAACAGTAACAAATATAAATGATAATCGGGAGGAAATTAAACGCAGAATAAATATGAGAAATGCGTGTTATTATTCGGTTGAGAAGCTTTTATCATCTAGTCTGCTCTCAAAAAACCTGAAAGTTAGAATTTATAAAACAATTATATTACCGGTTGTTCTGTATGGTTGTGAAACTTGGACTCTCACTTTGAGAGAGGAACAGAGGTTAAGGGTGTTTGAGAATAAGGTTCTTAGGAAAATATTTAGGGCTAAGGGGGCTGAAGTTACTGGAGAATGGAGAAAATTGCACAACGCAGGACTATTATTATTATTATTATTATTATTATTATTATTCACAGCAATTTTTCTGTATTCTTCACAGGTTTCCTCAACCAAAATATACACCCTTCTTCCTCCAGAGGTCTTTCTTGCAGAGGTTACGTTCCAGCTACTCTTCTTCTTCCATGTTCCTTTCTGCATTCTATCCTTATTCCATCCTTCCAAGTAAGTAGTGACCTTCCTTCTTTCCTTTTTACTTTTAAAATATGCATTTAATGTCGAAATGTCAGAGTGTTTAAAGACAGATTTAGTTGAAATAATTGTGAGAACAATTTAAATCATGCTGTAACGAAAAACATTATATTTTATTTTGTATTTTAAATTAATTTCAGTTCTGTGTTTTCTGTCTGCAATGCATTATGAGCCGAATGTTCACTAATTTTGCTTCTAATCATTTTTGTAGACTTGGAATTGATGCAGAAATCCTGTATTCAGTATGTGATCCAAGACTGGCGTCTGGGGCCCCGGCGAAGTAGAAGTGTGGTGTTCGTGACCCATCATAGGGAATCTAGTGCCTGAAAAATTTTATTTATTTATTACTTATTTCATATTTTGTTGTTGTTCCGGCAATAACTCCTATGTGACATATCGATCGATTTTCAGATTTGCTCTATTAAATAACTTAAATAGTGTTAGAGCAAACAATAAAATCTCCTATATGTAATTATATTTCTTTCTTTCGAAAATGTAAGAATTCACAATCTCCTGTGCACTACTACCATAGAAGAATAAACGTGTTTTTTCTTCCTACTGAAAATTTTCATATTTTGCACAAAGGAGTTATTGCAGGAACGACGACGATTTATTTATACTGAATTAATTACACAAAACATAAAAATTGACGGACACATATGTGCAAAGCTCGTGTTCGGATGTAGACTAGTTAATTTAATACAAGAAATACAAAATTGATACACAGAAATTATATAAGAACATAAACACGTTATACATAGTATCAATTTAAGCATAATATTTCTATTGACCTTAAAAACAGAAAATGTTAAAAATTTATTTTGATTATGAATTATACAGGGTAATTCACGACTAATGACGCAATATTGTGTTCTGAACCTGCCGTTTTGAAAAACTGTTGCTCTCTTTATGGTAAATTAACGGTCTTTCTAATATTGTAAACAAAAGAATATGGTATATAAATTTTGCGATTTTTTAATAATATTTAAATAATGTATATTTGTATAATTGTTCAATCTTGCAGACTTGAAATTAAATATATATATATATTAATGTTTTTAAAACACAGTTTGATTATTCTTTTTTGTAAAAATATTTTAGAATCGAAGGAAATTTTTCAAGTTTCACCCCACGCAATTATGCCATATTGGATGGTGGACTGAAAAAGAGCCAATTTTAATTTTTTATACTGCCCCCCCATTGAGGATAGCCCTTACGGACTCAGTATATCCTCAAAAAAATTAATATAGGCTACATATATAAACGTAGATATTAAATTTAAAGAAAGGGAAACAAAGAAAAGGACATGAAAAATTACAATTGCTATTAATGTGGCACCATGTGATTAATTATGATTTGGCAGGATTTTTTTAACACAGTTATCACAATGTCTTCCCTCAGAGATGTTGACAGAGCAAACTGCCGTCGAAATTCTTCGAAAAAAGCTTGGTATAGTCCCTCGAGCACCTATGAGCAAGCCGAATACCTCAACGTGAATTAAGGCATATTTCAGCTTGAAATAGTTGACTGTAGGCTCATAGATCGACTTCTTCTCATGGTGGACCTCGGCTGACTGATGACATTCTACTTCAAAACGTATCGTGGGGTCCACAATGATGCTCTGTTTAGTGTCAGCATTGTACGCTAAAATATCTACTCGTCTCGTTGACCCATTTTCAGCTAGACAGGAGATTTCTTCTTCTACCATCCAGCCTTTATTTCTTAATGCGGCAGCAATTTTGGATCTTATAAGATGATGTCTAGAGTTCTTCAAGAGCAATCCCTGTTCACAGAATCCCAAGACGTGTGCTAAAGTTTCAATCTCCGGGCAGCCATGTCTATACCGGGTACCGTCGAGAGATCTGCCGGGAACGGAACGAACAGCTGCTAAATTTGCTGTCATTTTCAGGCTAGATATCCATTCACTAGTCGAAAGTCCCTTCTTGTTTTTGCAATCAAACTGTATGTAAAATATGATGAAGAATGACAAATTTGTAAACTGTTTTACGTAATCTGCTGCATAGATGAGAAACATAGGAATACCATTTCAGATGCACATAAATGATAATGCCCCATATTTCACTACTGCAGCCTCTTTCAAAGGAAGACATTTACAATTAAAATCACTGGATCTACAATTATACAATTTCTTCACATTTAAAGGACAAAACTTAAATGCTTTCAATAATTTATCATCATAATACACTGCTTTTTAAATTGACTGAGCATATTGGAAATTAAATCAATGGCTTTCCGAAAACACACTCTGAAATGTTTCATATAAAACTATTTTTATCTCCAAAAGGAAGCAAAAACGAGCAAAATTGTATTATTTTTTTTTGTTTGAAGTATCTCAGAGAATAACCCCTCAAATTATTGACATTACTTACGGTTTGTTCTGTATAATCGTATTTTATTAGCCCTCTCTGAAGGAAATTACACGAATATTTTATAGTCTATTCGGGAATAATAATATTGTCCGTGAAGTTTCACAATGGAAAGTCATCCTTGCAGACAAAACTCCAAATTTTGTAGTAGAAAGTTTATATTCTGTCTTTCCTTCGGTGATTGCCTTCTTTCTCATTTCTAAGTACCAAACCATCTAAGAGATGGCTTTGAAATGACCTCATATTGTCTCACAACTCTAAAAAAATATACACTAGGAAGAAAAGTTGGCTTTGACACGTTTTTGCTGTTGTGCCAGGTGTTAGGAAAACGAAGAGCAATCATGTCAGTAAATGAAACAGATCTGTAATCTCTGTTAAATCAACAGTTTATTTCGAACCCTAGAGACACCCTACCCACGTCTGTCAATTAACGGACTTGCTCGTTCATCACTGGGAACCCCGCGAAGACCGTGTTGGGTTTGAAACACTACAATTTGGCCCCTACACCTGTGTTTACCTAAGCTGGTGTAATGACTGAGAAACTGAAAGCTACAGTGAAAGGGATCGTGGAACGTTTTTCAGAGGATTTAGTCTCTTCTTCTTCCACTACTAATAATACTTCTCTTTATTCTCTTCTTCCCCTTTTCTCTTCTTTTTATGCTTCATTTTAGCAACAGCTGTGATTCAGTTAGCTTACAGATTTTTGCTATAAGCCTACTGAGATTTGATCCTTTGCACATCTTGCGAGATTTTTGGTGGTTCAGAGCGGCTACGTCACACTCCATGTAATTCTATTATCATCATTAGGACCTGAATATTTACGATCTGAAAATATTAGAAAAAAGTAAGCATTTATGACCTTCGAAGCTGTGAAAATATGACCTAAAAATTTTCTGACTTTTTAAAATAAAATAATAAAATGAATTTAGCTTCCCTTATGATAAGGTTGCCAGATTTGACAAAGCATATTACATATAATTTCGAAACACACCTAAAAGGTAAAATGATATACATTTGAAACGGTTAGGAAATCGAATATACAAAATGTCAGAAAAATTTACACCTATGTTGCGTTTGTGCTCATTTACAGTTAAGAAAGGAGGGAAAAATATCATCAGATATACCGCGAGAAAAATAATAGTACGGATTTATTGGGATTGATATCTAAACCAATTAACAGCCATCGGTTAAGATAACTTGAAATTTCCATTATCACTCCCATACAAATGATTTCTCAATATCTGAACCGATCCTTTGAGGGCACTAATGGCTATTTCCTTCACAATGCTGTGTGTTAGCCCCAGGTTTTTACATTTGTTGGTAAAGAAGGAGGGTATGGTACCTCGTGCTCCCACCATCAGACCTATTACATCAATGTAGGACAGACTATATTTATCTTTATAGAACGGGATTGTTGGTTCATAGATCGTTTCTTTTCATTGTCCACCTCATGCGGTTGATCTGCATGTGTCTCAAATCTGATGGTGGGATCGATAATGTATACCGAGTTGTTCTTAATGGCAATGCTATCAATTCGCCGAACACTTCCTTGTGTGGCTAGTCCCTGCATCTCTTGATGGACTGTAAACCCTACTTCCTTCAGTGTCTCGGCCAGCATAGAACGGACAGCATGGTGACGGATGTTGCGAAGGGCCTCACTATAGGGGCAGAAGCCAAGGATATGGGGAAGAGTTTCAATCTCGCTGAGACAGCGCCTACAGCGGGTACGAAATAGGGTCTTAATCAGTATTTTAATATAGCCTACAATTCTTCTTTAAGTATTAATCAACACCATTAAAATGTGTCATTAATTTAATAGGCCTATTAAATCTACAGATAAGTTAGATAATATTTCGCTGAAAGATGGAATGTCGTACAGAATTGCAGTAGCAAAGCATATACACTAACAATTTGTATGATTTAAATGAAGATTTATGTTGTTGTTTTCTAATGCCAGGCGTTTGACAATAAAGTCATTTGATCTCTTACACTTCAATATTTTTCAAAGATATTGTCATGGTCAGCCACTGAAGCACAGATTCTGAAGTGTTCAGAATCCATTTCTTGATTTGAGTTGCGCAATGGGCAGTTAGGGGAATGATATATTCTAATTCTATGCAGGTGCTTGGCCAAACAGTCACGACCTGTTGCCAATCTGAAAGCAGCTACAGACGATTTTCGTGGTAAATCGGGAATTAACTGTGGATTATGATGCAGAGAGTTCCATTTTTCCCTTGGGATTGTGTTATCAAATTTTGTTTGTTGAAGCCTAAGTATGTAGCTTTAATAAATCTTTTCACAGAGTAATGCGTAGATTTAGTAACAGGTCTGTAAGTAGCAGTGCTGCCCTTCTTTGCTAAAGCATCCGCATTCTCGTTTCCCAGGATTCCACAATGGGATGGTGTCCATTGGAATACAATTCTTTTATTGAGTGTTATTAATTGAGAAAGCATTTTAGTTATTTCTGCTGTTTGAGATGAAGGTGTGTGTCTATAGACTATTGATAGAATTGCTGCTTTGGAGTCTGACAATATAACTGCATTTTTAAATTTACTGATGTGGCATAGAAAAGCAATCGTGATAAGATAAAGTAAGGTATGGGAAAATTAAATCTGAAGCTAGGAGTTATGTGGCTTACCACTGATCACGTGATTGCGTAATTTACTTTTAAATTGCAATATCATTCGACAGTTCCTTAGGGAGCTGGGGAGGGAGTTCCAGAAACGAATTGCTGATGCTGTAAAAGAGGAAGAATAGTGAGCTGTTTTATGGCAAGGCATAAATAATAAAGGGTAATTTTTAGAACGAGTGCTCAGGCTGTGATATGAGGACAAGAAATTAAAACGCACTTAGAGGTTGTTAGGCGAAGAAGAGTTGATGATGTGATATAGGAAAATTGAGGTGCTGGGAGCAATAACAGCTTAACTCTACTTAAGGCGTTATTCCGGCGATTGTATTTTTATAAACTTCCATGTCTTCTCTATCGACTGTAAAAGTTGTATTTCATTTCGTTGCCTCTAAATGGTAGGAGAGTTGATTAGGTGAAGTGCTGTGCTAAGTCAAAAGGTTCAAAATTCGCAATACAAAAATAAGTTACACTCATGTTTTATACATCATACTCTTTGGCAGTATCATATACTTACAATACCGTTTTTCAGCAATTCAGTTTTTCAGTAGAACATAATATAGGCCTATCAACAAAGGAAGAACTTAATCTAAAAATCATCAAAAAAAAGGATATTATTTAACTCTTAAATTCTCAAAGTATCCTATAGGATACAACAGGTTAACAGGTTATATGCTATAATTTTAATAGAACAATAAAAAAATTGGTAGGAAAATTAAAATTTCACAATACTATAATATGGTACAACATATAAAATATGGACATTGCGATAGTTGTTTTCTTTACAGTCCGACACGGTTAAATAAACTAGTGTGAGAATGAAGTTTTGCCAATTTAAGGGTTAGGAAATCTATGTTATCTTAAAAATATTCTGGATTCTGAACGAGTGCGGGATGAAAAATTATCTTGAAAGTGAAATCAGTGAACATGAATAAGAATATTTGACTCCATAGTAGAGTTTTCGTCCACACCTGTGGAGTAACGGTCAGCGCGTCTGGCAGCGAAACCAGGTGGCCCGGGTTCGAATCACGGTCGGGACAAGTTACCTACCTGGTTGAGGTTTTTTCCGGGGTTTTCCCTCAACCCAATACGAGCAAATGCTGGGTAACTTTCGGTGTTGGACCCTGGACTCATTTCACCGGCATTATCACTTTCATTTCATTCAGACGCTAAATAACCTGAGATGTTGATACAGCGTCGTAAAATAACCCAATTAAAAAAAAGTAAAGTTTTCATCAGTAGCATAGTTTCAGAATCTATTTTGTATATATAACTTCTGTTTTTGTCATTATAAAATTAAAACAAACGTTATTTTGTTCGTACAGTACATTTTCATAAAAAATATAAGAGCTTATCGACTAAAATTCTTATTGTGTATTATTTTGATAAGCTGAAGTCTTAATGTACTATTATTTCTTATTATTCATTCAATAAGTTTCGTGTATGCTAGTGGAGTAACACTTTTCTACTGGTTTTAATGCCTAGGTATTCTAATTCAAGAGGTCTCCGACTTTCTATGGAATAACGACTTCAGTTTTCCATACTTATTTACAAATATTTAAAAATTGGTTGTGTTTAAATTATAACTGATCTTGAATTTTTATAATTTGTACAGTATAAAATGTTCTACAAAACAAATGATGCGAGAACGGTATATGTACTATTAAAATTTTTATATTGCTCTAAAACTTTGACATCGTTTCTCTCAAAACATGGGTTTCCAACTTAAGCTGTTATTGCAACTAGCGCCTCAATTAGTCAATGGATATATTTTTGGTCCTGTAATCCTGGTGCATCTCTCGAAAAGCTACTCAGTTTATAGTAGTTTGCATCTAGGACACAAGCTAGAAATCAAAGCTTATTTTTACAATTTTCTATTGACGTATAAATCATTTAAGATAAGTAGGTTTTTGTATATTTGTTTTATGAAAAATAAACGTAGAACTCGTTTTAAATCAAGTACACACACATTCCACGAAGCTGCGTTTTGGATGGACAATTCAGCTTCCTCGCCACATATGATAATGAAGTTGGTTTGTAGACGTGTTCTTTAATTATTGAGTATCTGTTGGGATTAAGCGATAAAATTCCAGTGTCAAAATTCATTAACATTACAGCTCCCGTGCCTGAATTCTTTCTCGCTATCTTTCTTGTTCACGGCAGCCACCCTCGCTCCGGCTATTCTTGTGGTTAATGTATGACCGTCTGCCTAGATTGCTGTAAGGATACTGTTGGTACCCCTATCCTTCTCTCCTTACTATTTCTCTGTTAAGAGCTTATTTTCCATTTCGGTTACTTTGTTTACCTCCCGCTGTCTGTAGGAAATATGGCGACCATGAAGGTCGGTCTCAAGGTGGATCTGCTGCTTACCTACCAGTCACAGAGCTACACTGCGTTCCAGTCAACTTTAGATCCACGGAATTAACATAAAGTTAAGATGTTAATTCAAAGACTGGACATTTTATAGTCCGCTGGCCGACATTGTGTACATTCTCTTCATAGGCGTTCAGGCGCAAGTGAGATCCAGATTATTGTTTCTTATCAGAAGGACCAGGAATCGATATCCGATTTGTGTGATTTATAATAAGAAAACGCTGTTCTGCAGATGAACACGTATTTCGGCTTCTTTCAATTGAAAGAAAGAAAAATGAGTATTTTTATGAGTATTACACAATACGTACTTACTTACTTACTGGCTTTTAAGGAACCCGGAGGTTTATTGCCGCCCTCACATAAGCCCGCCATTGGTCCCTATCCTGAGCAAGATTAATCCAGTCTCTACCATCATATCCCACCTCCCTCAAATTCATTTTAATATTATCTTCCCATCTACGTCTCGGCCTCCCTAAAGGTCTTTTTCCCTCCGGCCTCCCAACTAACACTCTATATGCATTTCTGGATTCGTCCATACGTGCTACATGTTCTGCCCACCTCAAACGTCTTGATTTAATGTTCCTAATTATGTCTGGTGAAGAATACAATGCGTGCAGTTCTGTCTTGTGTAACTTTCTCCATTCTCCTGTAACTTCATCCCTCTTAGCCCCAAATATTTTCCTAAGCACCTTATTCTCAAACACCCTTAACCTATGTTCCTCTCTCAAAGTGAGAGTCTAAGTTTCACAACCATAAAGAACAATCGGTAATATAACTGTTTTATAAATTCAAACTTTCAGAATTTTTGTCAGCAGACTGGATGATAAAAGCTACTCAACCGAATAATAACAGGCACTTCCCATATTTATTCTGTGTTTAATTCCCCCCCGAGTATCATTTGTATTTGTTACTGTTGCTCCAAGATATTTTAACTTCTCCACCTCTTCAAAAGATAATTTCCCAATTTTTATATTTCCATTTCGTACAATATTCTCGTCACCAGACATAATCATATACTTTGTCTTTTCAGGATTTACTTCCAAACCTATCTCTTTACTTGCTTTCAATAAAATTCTCGTGTTTTCCCTAATTGTTTGTGGGTTTTCTCCTAACATATCCACGTCATCCGCATAGACAAGCAGCTGATGTAACCCGTCAATTCCAAACCCTCTCTGTTATCCTTGACTTTCCTAATGGCATACTCTAGAGCAAAGTTAAAAAGTAAAGGTGATAGTGCATCTCCTTGCTTTAGCCCACAGTGAATTGGAAACGCATCTGACAAAAACTGACCTATAAGAACTGAGTATTACACAGTAATGATAACAATCAAAATAATAGCAATGTCGACATAATCACGCATTACGCTCAGAAGGTGCAATTCAGTCTCAAAAGTAGGCCTATTACAATCCATTCCTTTTTTCGATCTTGCTGCTCGTACTGAAAATTGCACACATAAAATTTAGCCTAATAAATTTGGAAAGAGCTTTTTGTATATATGATTATATTAATTATATATTTAATTATGATATCTCTCTAAATTGGTTAATAAGCTTGAATATGTTTTATTTTTTATAACACTGCAATGTTTTATTTTACTCTATTAATTTCTCTCAAAATAATCAACAGTAATCTCACTAGAGGTTTTAATTTCATCGATAAATCTGCGAGTGGAACACCATCTCAACATTACAAATATTACGCTAGATGGCAGTAGTGTGATATGATTAGCTGTTTTCTTGTTATCAGTTGCGCCAACTATGGAATCTTCATTGAACTCTGTGGACGGTTACTAGACAAGAAGGGTTTGTTGACTCAGTTTCATTTTTATTAAAACAGGTGCATTCCACTTCAATTATCCGGATCCCAGTAATCAACGTCACTTGACAGATGATTTTCAATAATTCTCAGTATATTAAACAATCTCTGATACGTGACTATCCATAATATCGTATAGCACAAGCTATAACATAACCCAAATAATATAAATAAGTGTTAGAAAAGTTTTAATTAGGGATGAATAAATAAACAAGAAGAGTTTTAATGAACGATGATGGAATAAAAAATAAACAGGAATAATTTTAAAAAGAACAATTATTGAAAGTACAATTTTCAAATTTGAATGTTTCAGTGATTAGTTGTTCAGTTCATGTTATATTGGACGTGTGCGTAAAAGAAGTGGAACTCGTTGATGTACATGGTGTATTCCTCAACTTATTCAGGATTTCCGAATGGTGCTCTTCATTTATTTGCAAATAGGGTTTCAGGGAAGATGCATAGCTATAACCAGTGGTCTTTATTAATTCTTGTTCTTGAATGCCAATGCGAGTCATATTTGAAACTGCTGTGCATCGACTGGAGTGGTTTGTAGTTTTCTGTTTTTCTGACGTCCACACCAGTGCAGTTTGAAATGTTGGAAAACAAAGAAACAAATGCTAGTGTAGTGATAAAAATAAGCAAATGCTAGGGAAGCGAATTAATTAAAGAAATGCTAGGGACACGATAAAATTGTGCGATAAGGAGCCATGATTGGTTGAAAGACGTCCTTTCCTACCGTTTTATTGGTCAAAAGTAGTATGACGTAGTAAAAGTGTAATGGTCTCTGGAAATTCTATTCAAATGTATTGTTTTGGAAAATTAAGATAACTATAGCCTAATTTTCTAAATTGTCTCAATAACAGACATAATAGTTCGTCGGTAAGAAAAATAATTGGGGAAAAAAAAGCGACGATAGAATTCAGGAGTTTAAAAGGCTACCAGAGTTAAAAGCAAATAGGTGAAAGAATTGATATCAACCAACAAAAACTAAGGCATTATTAGAATTCAGCCATGAAAACCCTCTAGCTATAATAATAGATCGCTAGAAGTACAAATAGGTACAATACTCGATAGGTAGAAGATACTAACCAAAAGAAACTACGACATTTGATCTGAGAAATACAAAGCCTATTTGATATAATATAACTTAGATAAAACATTCCATATCAACCAAAAGAAACTATAATACTTTAACTGAGAAGTACCAGAGCCTGCTAGATACGTCAGAGAAATAAGGAAATTGGTATTAACCAACAACCAATGACATTTGAAATGAGAAGTATAAAACCTGCTAGATATACTTACTTACGTACTTACTTACTGGTTTTTAAGGAACCCGGAGGTTCATTGCCGCCCTCACATAAGCCCGCAATTGATCCCTATCCTGAGCAAGATTAATCCGTTCTCTATCATCATATCCCACCTCCCTTAAATCCATTTTAATATTATCTTCCCATCTACGTCTCGGCGTCCCTAAAGGTCTTTTTCCCTCCGGCCTCCCAACTAACTCTCTATATGCATTTCTGGATTCGCCCATACGTGCTACATGCCCTGCCCATCTCAAATGTCTGGATTTAATGTTCCTAATTATGTCAGGTGAAGCATACAATGCGTGCAGTTCTGTGTTGTGTAACTTTCTCCATTCTCCTGTAACTTCATCCCTCTTAGCCCCAAATATTTTCCTAAGCACCTTATTCTCAAACACCCTTAACCTATGTTCCTCTCTCAAAGTGAGAGTCCAAGTTTCACAACTATAAAGAACATCAGTTAATATAACTGTTTGACAGCAGACTGGATGATAAAAGCTTCTCAACCGAATAATAACAGGCATTTCCCATATTTATTCTGTGTTTAATTTCCTCCGGAGTATCATTTATATTTGTTACTGTTGCTCCAAGATATTTGAACTTCTCCACCTCTTCAAAAAATAAATTTCCAATTTTTATATTTCCATTTCGTACAATATTCCCGTCACGAGACATAGGCCTAATCATATCCTGCTAGATATATTATTATTATTATTATTATTATTATTATTATTATTATTATTATTACTGTAACTTCTTTCTAACATATCTTAACGACATATTAGTATAGCCTATACTTTCTGTTCCCTACTTAATGTGAACTGCACAATAAAAAATTAAATAACTTAGAATTACAACATAATTTCTTACACAGCCTTCACTTGTCGCGTGTTCAATCTACTGAAACAAGTGAAGCAGGATGCTTGCTTCAATTGGATAATCATGTAAGGTATTTTGTGAACCTAACAAAAAACGTAACGTCGACAATAGAGTCTATATTAAGTAGACAGGCGCGTTACCTCCAAGTTAACGAATAAATCTGCTATAGTGCTTCATAAAATTACTATCGATGAAATCAAAGAATCATGCCGCCAGTCAAAAGTAACGTTAATAGCATAAACTGGCAACAACATCGTGAGCTTCATTTATATCTGATAACGGGAAACGGATAAAAAAGATAAAATATGAAATGAGTGTAATTTAAAAACGCGAAACTAATCTGAAATTCGATTTACCTAGTATCTAGGCACGAGAAAGTTTCAGAGATTGCCACAGAGGCCGAGGATCTTAGCCGACACCTCTGCTTGTAGATGTACGAGATAAAATCAGGAATAATTATTGTTGTTTCGTTGTCCTGGATACAGATATGCTACGGCAGGGATGTACAATGGAAAGAATAGGATAGATCTCGATATAACAGTATAATATTATTATTCTTCAATTTTGTGTTTTAACTTTTCCAACTAATTTGTTCCAGAAGTTTCTGTATCAAGTGATTTGTTTTTAGTTTTGATTTGAAATATCTCAAGGACAAACTTTATTTCACAGGCAGATATGATTAAATTTCTGTCAACATATTCGGTTCTGTTGACCATTCACATTTCTGTATTCAGGGCAGTAGTCCCTTACATTATTTACAGCTTACAGTATCGCGATCTTAATACCTGCTCTTAACTATTCCTTCATGTCCCTTCACTTTCACTTATTCCTCCTTATAATTTATCAACAGTAATCTCACAAAAGGTTTTGATTTATCTAGACAAAATCAAAACTCGAGTGGGATTCAATGGACTATTACACGATTACAAGAAAGTATATAAAGATTAGAAGAAATAAAGTACTATAATACAATAAAATATTAAATGACTTACTGAAATTCTATTTCACTAATCTTAGCTTCACCAAAACGTTTGAACGGAGCCACCATTTTCAACAAGCCGCTTTAAACAAATGACTATCGCAAAGCACGTTTTATAGCACCCTAAAGAATTTGCAGTTTGAAATGTTGGCAAACAAAGAAACAAATGCTGGGGTAGTTATAAAAAAACAAATAAATGCTAGGGAAGCGATAAAATTAAACAAATGTCAGAGAAGCGATAAAATTGTGCGATAAGCAGCTTCGATTGGTTCAAAGATGTCCTTTCTTACCGTTTTATTGGTCAAAAGTAGTATGACGTAGTGAAAATGTAAAAGCCACCCTAATTATTCTCCTTCACTTCTATTATTCTCAATTAACACCTAATAATAATTATGCATATTAATTTTCTCATTCAACTTCATTTCCACTTTTCTCATAATTAACTAAATAATACTTTCTTAAAAATAATGGGTGCTATTCATAGACATTTCGCTAGCCCGCGCTACGAGCGTGCTAAACTAGTCCCGGATTCACATCATATCATATCGCTAACACTGGTTTATGAATACGAAAAACGTTAGTTCGCTGATCATCCACCGGAAGCCCGCGCCAAGAATGTCTATGAATACGGCCCAATATGAATAAATTTAGGCCTAAACGTATTTAATATAGAAGACCTAACCCTTGTTGAGTATTTCCGGAAAAAAAAACATAGCCTATTATTAAATTTCACTGAGTAAACACGTCTTACACATTACATTATCGCTCTTACCCTAGAACATTAGTTTCACTTTATTTATAACTTGGTCTTAGAATTCAATGTTTAAACAAAACAATTCCATAATCTTGAAAAACTGCATCAGATAAATTACATTTTTCCATTGTACACTAACCCTGTTATTATTTCATCCCAGTGATACATCATTTCCTCAGATTATAAACTGTTTTTCTTCCCTATTGCCCTCTCGCTTCCCACTCTTAACTTTATTAACACTCTATACTTCTCCTTTTACTCCCTGCACTTATTTCACTTCAACTTTCCCCACTCTCTTCTTTCGTTCAGAGGCAGATATACTGATACACAGTAGTAGGGAACGGGTATGCGTTAATTTTCAACATAGGCCTAGTAACCATGTTTTTTCACATTCCTGTTCCAACTGTAGAGCAAGGCATCGATGTCGGCATAGAAAAAATCTGCGTCAAGTCCCTGAAGCCACGTCACGACGACGTGCTGAACGGCCGTATCTATGTTGAATCGCTTACAATCTAGGTGCTTCTACTATCTGAAGAGATGTAAATGTCGGGGCTGTAGGGAGGATGGTCCAGTACCTCCCACCGGAAGTACCGTTTCGCACTGTACAGCCTAACAAATTGACGATAAATTTCTGTTGGTGCAATGCTCTTCAGACGCAAAAACCGCATCACACTACACACTTGCACTTTTGACCACGTTTCCGTTCGCGCACCCATCTTATAAATAATATTTCGAAGATCTGATGGAACATTTGCTTCATCTAAAAGCTGCGTGACAAAACTGTGGTCTGCTACTGTGACCCTGGCGGAACTAGAGGGGGCGTATGTCACCCGAGAGAGCTCTTTTTAGCTTAATTTTTAAGCATCCTCTCATACAATATTGTTGCATTAATAAACTATAACTGGACCACACCCCAAAAAGCAAGAATAGAGACTACGTGGAAAAATAGGTAGAGCGTATTTGTAGCCAATGAATCGGGGAATAACTTGTTATATTTGCAATCTCAATGAAGTAGATCTCGAATGAGAAAAAAAATTGTGTGCATTACTGAATGGCCCTCGAAGTTCCGTACTTGCATTTGTATTCGTATAGGAATAAATCTCTGACAAAACCCAACCAGGTAATCAACTCAAACGGAATCGAATCTAAAGTCAACCCAGTCTCGAAGTAGAAATCTCTCATGCTACTCTTATACCACGTCGTGCAGGAGGCACGGTCTGTTTTCTCTTTATTAAGTGAAGACTCCAGTGAAAATCAGGAAAATTTTCCAAAAAAATTATTGGCTATTTCACTTCTTTACTTCTTCTTTCATACCTCAAATGGATTTAGTTCAATTTTGATTACAAATACGTTTTTTTTTAATTAAGGCTGTAAGGGGCGTGGCATTTAAAGAGCTGTCAAAATTATTTTTTCAACAAAGAAATCGTTTTTACAAATTTCTGATTACAAATCTAATACATTTTTGTTCCCTGAAGCTACTAGATGAATGTAGCGTAGGAAAATTTTTAATTTACATAAATATTAATTTTATGTCCAAATCCATTTTTCTGTAAGTTTATTTTTATTGATTCGACACCAACTTTTTACGCTAGATATTAATCAATCTGGATGAAATTTTTACTGCATGCATTTATGAGATAGCTGCATGTTTCTATGCATTTATTTTGTGAGGAATGCTGCTAGTTTATATTATTAATATTTTTTCATTAAAATGCAAAAAAATTTTGAAAGCGTGCAAATGAGATATTTCATAAATGAATGCATAGAAATGTTTCTCTAGGACTTGTTAAGATGTTAGGTACAGCTTACAGCAGTAAATTTTTTTTTTGGAAATATTCAACATTTTTTTCCTCCATTACTGTATCTTGTACAATAATGAAAATTAGTGTGTGTAAAACACTATCCTTCCGCTATATGAAAAAAAATATTTTTGCGATTTAAAAAAATATATTTTTGTTTCAAAATTCAAAGTTCACTGTGCAGTGATGAAACGTTTCCCTCATAACTCATAAACTTGTTAACTTTTTCATGTTCTCTCTCTTTTATTTTATTGCTGAAATTCACGTTTACAATATCATGCTCTTTCAGCTACATTCCTTAATAAATAATATATATATTTTTCTTTCAATTTTGTGTTAAATATTTAACCATTTTTTTAAATGAATTTATTTTTTATCAGACAATCTATCAAAGGTAGAGAAGTTATTTTCCATCATATTGTAGATATGACATGCATAAATGTACACAAAAAATTTCATCACAGAATGTTGGATACTTTTTGAGTTATGAGGGAAACGCTTCATCACTGCACAGTGAACTTTGAAATTTGAAAAAAATATATATATATATATATATAAATATTTTTTTAAACCGTAAAAATATGTTTATAATATAGCATAAGGACAATGTTTTACACATAGTAATTTTCGTTATTGTACAAGATAGAGTAATGGAGGAAAAAAATGTTGAATATTTCCAAAATCTTATTTTTTAAGCTGTACCTAATCCCTTAATGCAACCCGAAAAACGAAGCTTAAAAATTGAGCACTTCTACTAAAAACTTAGGTTTAAAAATATTTCTAAAAATAATAGAAAAAATAAAAAGCCAGAAATATTTGGGAGTTCAAAATTTGAATTTTGTTGGTTTTTACATTGCAAACATGCTCTCAAAATTTACCTAGTTGAAAAAATGATTAGGAAAAAAAGTTGTCATATTGTTTATTAAGGAATATAGTTCAAAGAGCATGATATTGTAAACGCTTCATCACTGCACAGTGAACTTTGAATTTTGAAAAAAAAAAAAATTTTTTATTATTATTATTATTTTTTTTTTTTTTTTTTTTTAGAAGGACAGTGTTTTACACATACCAATTTTCATTATTGTACAAGATACAGTAATGGAGGGAAAAAAAATGTTGAATATTTCCAAAAAAAATTACTGCTGTAAGCTGTACCTAACCCCGTAACAATTCCTAAATATCTCGTTTATACACTTTAAATTTTTTTCTTCCAATTTTAAAAATGTTATTTTTCCTATACCATAATTCATGAAAAAAATATTAATAAAATAAACTAGCAGTGTTTCTTACAAAATAAATGCATAGAAACTCGCAGCTATCTCATAAGTATTTGCAGTAAAAATTTCTCCCAGATTGATTAATATTTGGCATAAAAAGTTAGTGTTGAATCAAGAAAAATAAACTTGCAGAAAAATGGATTTGAAAGTAAAATTAATACTTACTTACTTACTGGCTTTTAAGGAACCCGGAGGTTCATTGCCGCCCTCACATAAGCCCGCCATTGGTCCCTATCCTGAGCAAGATTAATCCAGTCTCTACCATCATATCCCACCTCCCTCAAATCCATTTTAATATTATCTTCCCACCTACGTCTCGGCCTCCCCAAATGTCTTTTTCCCTCCGGCCTCCCAACCAACAATCTATATGCATTTCTGGATTCGCCCATACGTGCTACATGTCCTGCCCATCTCAAACGTCTGGATTTTATGTTCCTAATTATGCCAGGTGAAGAATACAATGCGTGCAGCTCTGCGTTGTGTAACTTTCTCCATTCTCCTGTAACTTCGTCCCTCTTAGCCCCAAATATTTTCCTAAGAACCTTATTATCAAACACCCTTAATCTCTTTTCCTCTCCCAAAGGGAGAGTCCAAGTTTCACAACCATACAGAACAACCGGTAGTATAACTGTTTTATAAATTCTAACTTTCAAATTTGTTGACAGTAGACTAGATGACAAAAGCTTCTCAGCCGAATAATAACACGCATTTCCCATATTTATTCTGTGTTTAATTTCCTCCCGAGTGTCATTTAAAATAAATATGTATGTAAATTAAAATTCTCCTTCGCTACATTCATCTAGTAACTTCAGGGAACAAAAATTTATTAGATTTGTAATCAGAAATTTGTGGAGTGTCACCTTAAAATAGAACCTAGGAGTGATTTCAGGAATATGCTAGCAGATTCGCTGTTGCATTAGAAGAAAGAGGCCTGTGCGATGTTTTGAAACCCCTGTACGCGGCGGCGAGCAAATGAGGAACATGCGGATCTCCCGTTACGTGTGTTGCTGTGGAAGACATTCCTACTCGCTCAGAATGCGAGATGAGGCATAGCCACCGTCTAGAATCCGTCAACAACCACCTACCAACCTACTAGACCGGCCTAACAAACAAATCATGACCTTTCCTTCAGCGCGCACGCATGGCTTCTTCTTCTCCAATAAAAATTCCGAAGAGCAAACTCGGAAAGCGTGAACGTATTAATACAACTGAACCAGTCTCCGAGCGATGCAAAATCCACGAAGATGCTATGGAAACTCTACCGCCAATTAAAGTATAGTCTATTTCAAAACGTAATATGTCTGTTAGAAAGAATTAAACATTTAATGATCACTATTACATAGAAAAATAACGGAATTGTAAAAGTCCTCTTCAATAAATATCCAGAAACAGTATTCGAACTAAGGATGTTGCTAAAATTAAGCATTATATCAGTATAAGATCCTCTTAAACATAAACAGTTACGGGACAAATAATTATTGTTCTCAATAAGAGTGTTAAAAAATAAACAACTTGCAACTGTTCAAAGAATCGACAAATGAAAGACCTTCATTTAACAATGACAGCCATAAATTATTCTAGTCTCAATTTATACAGATTCAAGTAAAGTTTGATTTCTCAAGCAATAATTCTAAAAGTTACTCTACTTACAGAGTCTTTAATTTCTTCAGGTTCATTCGCTTCTTTTTTCTGAAGTATTACTTACTTACTTACTGGCTTTTAAGGAACCCGGAGGTTCATTGCCGCCCTCACATAAGCCCGCCATTGGTCCCTATCCTGAGATAGATTAATCCATTCTCTATCATCATATCCCACCTCCCTCAAATCCATTTTAATATTATCTTCCCATCTACGTCTCGGCCTCCCTAAAGGTCTTTTTCCCTCCGGTCTCCCAACTAACACTCTATAAGCATTTCTGGATTCGCCCATACGTGCTACATGCCCTGCCCATCTCTCTCTTCTGTAGGGGCATGAGCATTTATAACTATGATATCGCACCATCTACTCTTAAGTACTAAATACGATAACCTATCACTGATATATTCGACCTTTTTTACTGCTGATTTTATTCTTTTATGAATAAAGAATCCTGTTCCTAATTGGTGATTATCGTTTCCTTCCCCATAATAGGCTACAACAAATAATCTCCTATTTGTGTTATGCCGTTCCCATCTAACCTAACCTCCTGTACTATTACAAAGTCTATTCTATATCTAGCTAGTTCTTTTGCTACTAATGTTACCCCTCCTGTTCTATATAGAGTTGTACCATTCCAAGTACCAAATCTCAAAACCTTTTTCCTTTGCTGTGGTCGTGCCAGAGAATCAGTCCCATTCCGAGGCTTATTTGAAGGATTCGTAACAAGCTGTTTTTTACGGTGATGGGCTGTTAGCCCTTCGCCCAACCCCCAAGCTGGAGGACCACCCCTCATCGGCTGTCCGCGACTGCTTATTCAATATATTCACAGCTACCCTCCATATCTGGAGGTCGTCTCCTCGATTCTGAAGTATTACTCAATTTTAAAATTACAGAAAATATTTTACGATTTTGTCAATATAACTATTAAATTATTTCTCATCATTTAACTAACTAGCTATCTCAACTTAATTTTAATTCTTTACATATTGCATATAGACTGAATTGAATTACATTAGCTCATATTATTATTATTACTTTTTCGTATAGGTTTTATCTCAAATTAAATAAACATGTACTTACTTACTTCCTGGCTTTTAAAGAACCCGAAGGTTCATTACCGAACTCACATAAGCCCGCCATCGGTCCCTATCCTGTGCAAGATTAATCCAGTCTCTATCATCACACCCCACTTCCCTCAAATCCATTTTAATATTATCCTCCCATCTACGTCTCGGCCTCCCTAAAGGTCTTTTTCCCTCCGGTCTCCCAACTAACACTCTATATGCATTTCTGGACTCGCCCATACGTGCTACATGCCCTGCCCATCTCAAACGTCAGGATTTTAAGTTCCTAATTATGTTAGGTGAAGAATACAATGCGTGCAGTTCTGTGTTGTGTAACTTTCTCCATTCTCCTGTAGCTTCATCCCGCTTAGCCCCAAATATTTTCCTAAGCACCTTATTCTCAAATACCCTTAACCTATGTTCCTCTCTCAGAGTGAGAGGCCAAGTTTCACAACCATACAGAACAACCGGTAATATAACTGTTTTATAAAGTCTAACTTTCAGATTTTTGGACAGCAGACTGGATGATAAGAGCTTCTCAACCGAATAATAACAATCATTTCTCATATTTATTCTGTGTTTAATTTTCTCCCGAGTATCATTTATATTTGTTACTGTTGCTCCAAGATATTTGAATTTTTCCACCTCTTCGAAGGATAAATCTCCAATTCTTATATTTCCATTTCGTACAATATTCTGGTCACGAGACATAATCATATACTTCGTCTTTTCGGGATTTACTTCCAAACCGATCGCTTTACTTGCTTCAAGTAAAATTTCCGTGTTTTCCTAATCGTTTGCGTATTTTCTCCTAACATATTCACGTCATCTGCATAGACAAGAAGCTGATGTAACCCGTTCAATTCCAAACCCTGCCTGTTATCCTGAACTTTCCTAATGGCATATTCTAGAGCGAAGTTAAAAAGTAAAGGTGATAGTGCATCTCCCTGCTTTAGCCTGCAGTGAATTGGAAAAAGCATCAGATAGAAACTGATCTATACGGACTCTCATGTACTAGTCATTAAAATTAATTGAATATTGCTGGAGAATCTTTAGTTTATTATAAATATTCATAATTTAAATACAGTAGAACCCCGATTATCCGTCACTCTGTTAACCGATTGGTGGATTATCCGACTATCATTCTCTCGCTTTTTTCGGCAGAAATATATGAAGTACGTTACTGTACTTTGCACTAGCACGTTATTTTTTCTAGATAATGCTATTACAAGACCTTTTCCTTATACAGTATGGTCTACTGTTCGAATTGTAGAACATAAAATGTCTTCTACAAGTGTCAAAAGAAATATTGTTGTACTAAGTATCGAAAAAAAAGTGTAAATAATTGAGTGCCTTGGGGAACGAGAAACTGTGGCTCATCTCGCATCAGAATACGAAATTGGAATGTATAAAGTATGTAAATCTATAACATGAGACCTTAACTACTCATATACAGGAACATCACTTTATTTTTACCAACATTTTTAACATTAACCTGGCTATACTCGGAAACAATGTTGCCCCCTTCCATTACAGGAGTTTGATGTTACTAGTGCAATATGTAAACAAATCATTTTACTAGGTATAGGAGCAGAGAAAAGTAGTGTATCCATTTATGTTGTAGGGAAATACGATATTACGATTTTCAGTTTGATCATCACTTTTACGGAATTTATCAAAATACAGTAGAGTAATAACATTTAAAAAAAAAAAAAACTCAACTTTTCAGGCTGCTATGTTCGTTATGTAATGTCTACTTTATTTAGCATATTAATTATTGGTGTTAACATACAATATAGAGAGTGCATTTAAATTGAGGGGTCATATGTAAAGGGCTGTAAGTGCACATAAGTTACTTTTGAGAAAATTGGGTTTAAATATTAAACTTTCGTAAAATCGGTGAAAATTTTATTTAAATTTTAATGTGTGATGCGATTAAAATACCCTTTGCCACTAAAATTTTAGATACTTTTGCTTACACTGGATGCACTTAACTCATGTTATTACAAATGTCACTAGCATTCCTTTGCTTCTAGCCACCTCAATTCAAAATAAGCTAATCTGAATTTTTAAACAAGTTGCTGAAAATGGTTGCCGTTCATTACAATGCAGGCTTCAATTCAGTACGCATATTATTAAAAACATTTTGAAGCATATTCTCTGAAATTGAATTTATCGTTTCTTGAATATAATTTTTAGTACGATATTATTAATATAGGTTCTTTCTTCTATAGAAAACGCAACCATATTTCTGAAACACACTATACACTGCAGTGTTTACTTCACTGCTTGAAGACTTCGAATGCAACAGCGGCCGTAAGTTTGTGTGTCTGACGGGAGCAAGGACATTAGTGAAGGGGTGAGAGTGAATTACATTCAGAAATGCAGGTACAATAAAAATGCAAGTAAAAATAAAATGATGTCCCTGTATTTCCACAAATAGTCATTAGAAAAAGTTTCCTTGGCGCTTAAAAAACTCGTTGTTGGCAACCAGACTTAAACTAGTGAACTTCTGATTCACTACCTATCGTGTTCAATATAAGACTATGGAGGAAATTACGAAAGTGTAAATATCATTCACTAAATTTAAGAAAATTTTTTATTGTACGGATTATCCAATTTTTTTCGATTAACCGTTCAGCCTGTCTCCTTCATTACCACGGATAATATGGATTGTAGTCCACACCTATGGAGTAACGCCTAGCGCGACTGGCCGCGAAACCAGGTGGCCCGGGTTCGATTCCCGGTCGGGGCAAGTTACCTGGTTGAAGTTTTTTCCGGGGTTTTCCCTCAACCCAATACGAGCAAATGCTGGGTAACTTTCGGTGCTGGACCCCGGACTCATTTCACCGGCATTATCACCTTCATCTCATTCAGACGCTAAATTAGCTAAGATATTGATAAAACGTCGTAAAATAAAATATATATATATATAGGTTCTACTAAATGTATTGATTAAGGCTGGTTTAGTGGAAGAGAAAACTCTGTGGCTTTAACTCTGCCAGCGAAAATAAAACATTCTATTCTATTCTATTCTATTCTATTCTATTCTATTCTATTCTATTCTATTGTTATTTGAAGCTGGAGTAATTTCTAATTCATTCAGAATTTATTATTATTATTATTATTATTATTATTATTATTATTATTATTATTATTAAATAGAAAAATTGGAGATTTATCCTTCGAAGAGGTGGAAAAATTCAAATATCTTTGAGCAACAGTAACAAATATAAATGACACTCGGGAGGAAATTAAACGCAGAATAAATATGGGAAATGCGTGTTATTATTCGGTTGAGAAGCTCTTATCATCCAGTCTGCTGTCCAAAAATCTGAAAGTTAGAATTTATAAAACAGTTATATTACCGGTTGTTCTGTATGGTTGTGAAACTTGGACTCTCACTCTGAGAGAGGAACATAGGTTAAGGGTGTTTGAGAATAAGGTGCTTAGGAAAATATTTGGGGCTAAGCGGGATGAAGTTACAGGAGAATGAAGAAAGTTACACAACACAGAACTGCACGCATTGTATCCTTCACCTAACATAATTAGGAACTTAAAATCCAGACGTTTGAGATGGGCAGTGCATGTAGCTCGTATGGGCGAATCCAGAAATGCATATAGAGTGTTAGTTGGGAGGCCGGAGGGAAAAAGACCTTTAGGGAGGCCGAGACGTAGATGGGAGGATAATATTAAAATGGATTTGAGAGAGGTGGGGTATGATGATAGAGACTGGATTAATCTTGCACAGGATAGGGACCGATGGCGGGCTTATGTGAGGGCGGCAATGAACCTTCGGGTTCCTTAAAAGCCATTTGTAAGTAAGTATTATTATTATTATTATTATTATCATTATTATTATTATTATTATTATTATTATTATTTTGAATTTTTCAGAATTAGGAATTGATTCACGTCCTAAACAATACTATGTAACTAACTCCAAATACAAGGAACTTACACCTCAATACTTGAAAGCTACAATTAAACAGATACCTATATCCCGTGGAGTGTCAAAATTCCAAAGAAATCGTCTACTGAATAATATTCACAGTTAATCTCTAGGAATTTCTTAAGTGGCGTTATTACCTGGCGTAGTTTGTGCCGGGCATAATCCCATCTCATAGCCGAGCTGTATTTTAAGTGCCGTCAATGTTATTTTTTTATATTTCCTTTTCTCTGCAGCTAAATTAAACACACAAACCTGTTTTGGTTAACTCTGGTACTGATAATTATATATCTTCTGGAATAAAGGCATCGGAGATTATGTGTTTTCGCTATAATTTTGATTGCTACGTTAGAGTACCGCGGATAATTCTACTTTTTTAATTTAGAATGGAAATTTCTTGCTATCACTAATTTAAAGATAACCGCTGTACAGCCTTAAGTCGTATGTTGAAGTAATTTATATATTTATATGGAACAATTACGTGGAATTGTTATATCATTGCAGCGAACAGTTTAAATATAATAAGAGCCGGATTTGAAATTTGAGAGTTATCGAATTTTATACAGATATGAAAAGGCAGACATTTCTTTGGTAGTTTTGTTCTTCCGTATGAGCTATTCCATCTAAAATCGACCGAAGTATATAGAAAATTGACCTTACAATTCCTAAATACAATGGATTTTTTTTTTACGTAGAGAACTGTGATACAATGCTTTGTGCAAAGTTTGAGGCATCAGAACTTCATAGTGTTTAAATTAAAAATATTTAAATTTATCGTATTTTCATAAAATTAGCAACTTTAAACTGTTGTAGCTCCGAAACCCTTTCACCCAATGATCAAAATCATGGTTTATTTTGATGCTGAGAAATTAAAGTTTATTTTGACATATAAACAGATTGTCTTACTTTTTATGGAAATGGAGAAATTAAGATTTTTCCCCATTAAGACGCCTTTGGCTAGGAAAAAACATTTTAAAAATATATACAGTAGTTAGATTCCGCTTTGAAAGTACAAATAAACACATATTTTTTACTCGTGCACCGTTGATAAGAAAGTATTGAAAATATCAAATAAAGAAAATAAATAGTACGCGTGTGAACTAACCAGCTGACTGAGACGGGAGGGAGCCGAGACAAGCAAGGCCAGGAGACAAACACGTGATGTTTCGTCTAGTAGCGCATAGCTGGGCTAGCTTTATCACAAGTTTTCATAAACACAGGAGTAAAATGACGCCCAACTCTCGCTTATCTTCAGCTCTCGGCTAGTGCGTGCGGTACTGCGGCGTTCAAGTCTAGGCGTATGAAAATAATCTATTTAATGTCCTCGAAACTTATTGTCGTACCACTAAGCAAACAATGCCAAATCCCTCTCAATAATGCAAGGTTTTTTCTCAATATTTTTTTACATTTTTACAAATGGCCAAAAAGCCTAAAAGCAAGTAAAATCAGATTATCTGTCTCTCTATATAAAATAAAAATAAGGATTACTTCTTAACATAACCTACCAAATGTCAGCTTCAAAATAAGCTCTCGTTCAATGTTCTGCAGTAAGTGGTTCCAGAGTTCTGAGCGCTGAAAGAGGCTTGTTTTTATAAAATACGCTAAATTTGTCGCTCAATAATACGGAAACCGTTTGACTTTCGATAGTATATTTTTGAAAATGCACTCCCCTCAGCACCTTGTATAAGTAGGGAAAAAATTAGAATATAAAAAATGCGAGGTTTTTTACTGATCGATTTCATATGGAATAGCCCTTATGCAGTATAGAATAGGTAAATCCAATCTCACTGAGCAACTGTAAGAAACCAGATACTGAATAGTTTCATAAAACGTTATCCATATATTCCAATTTTCTTACATTATTTGGTAGCCTATAATTATTATCTAAATTATTAACTTTTGTTTCAAATGCACCAGAATAATAAAAGTTATAGTTTTATACTGCTGAAATCGTTTTATATTCATAGGTTTTTGCCATAACTTGACACCCGTATCTGTTTCATTTGAAACTATTGTACTTCGCGATTGTGGTAGATTCATACTATACAGGGTGATTCATTAGGAGTTACTGCCACTTACGGAGCTTTCTTTCGAAGACATTCTGAGAAAAAAATATTTTTAGATCTTCTCCCTAGAAGGATAAAATTATTAGGTTTTATCTCAGTTTTAATTTTCTTAATATTTAGATGAGGGTAACTATTTATTAGTTATTCATTTAATAATAATATTGTAGAAAAACTGATTATGTGCCAACGAATTGTAATTGACATGTCTTAAATCATAGCCAGGAAGACAAAGATGACATAAATAAATGTAAGGAAGACACCTACCTAATGGGGTTTGAAATATCTCGTGCTCTAAAGTCTTTTGATAGAACAGAATTTCTCAAAAGAGTAATGATTAAAAAGCTTAAATAACTTTTCCATAAGAAATTTTTTATTTTGAAAAATTACGAATTTCCCGACCAAGTATCGAGAGAAGAATTTAGAAAATTTCTGTTTATATTCAAGAGGAAGGTTAAAACAAGAAGCAAGAAGAATCGTATATTATTCACTGGCTCTTGATGACAGCAAAGTTTGAGATTTTTATCCGCGGGATTGATCAAGATGTCAGTACAGGAACCACCACTGGTTGTAGTTTTCATACCAAGTACCTTTCCTCCGTCTTCTTACTTCATAGGCTGTCTGTCGCATGTAATCACTGCAGCTCGAGTTTTGGTCAACGTTGTTATACACAGACTAGCTTCTCGTGTTAGTGGAAGCTTGTATTTTTACAGTATGAAAGAAAATATATGACAGAAATCGAACACAAGATAGGCAATAAAAATAGCAGTGTATAGGTGACTTGGAGGTAAATCTGAGATTACTTAGAAAACTTTTTATTGTCTAAAATTACCACGCCCTCTAAACAGCTTAGAAAAGGAGAATAGGTTGAAAACGAGGCTAGAGCTGTGATAGTTTGACGACTTTAGTGGAGATTAATTTGTTATAGGTTGAGAATTAACCTTGAATTTTTCAAGCGAATGATTTCTAAAGAAGGCAAAAAGAATGAGACACTTATTCTAGAAGGGAAATAGCAGAGCAGCAAATTTCACCACTGGTTGTAGTTGGCTCGTTTTCTATTATTTCTCTCAACAAAACACTGGCCCATTAGCTCAGGATGTTGATTGCGACCAAAATCTTTGGTTTTATGATCCTCGTTGACAGGCCGAAATAGACTAAAGCACGGATAATCACCGTCATTTTCTTTTACTACCCCTCCTCTGCAATTTTAGTGCCCCTACCCCGTCTTACGTATAAGGATAGTTTCTGTGCGTTTCGGACAACACACGTGTAATTTCTTATACAATCTAATCTAATTGGTTGGCAGAGTCTTTGGACCATTCAATAAATCGTCACCCGAAATTATCCCAACCGTTCCCATAGCAACCTCCACCTGGACACTTAAGGGTTAGAAGTTTTAGTCAAAATGTTAATAACAGTATTTTGGTATTTTCAATTTATGACACTAAGATAATAGCACAAATACTAGTATTGAAAAATAACATTTTGTCAATTTATTGGCAATTAAGCGCAATTAAGTCATGAATAAGTAATTACTTGAATGAATGTTGAAAATAAAAATATCATTATAGTTATAAATATTCTTAAAAACCATCACGTGGTTCACTGTTATTATACTGAGACACCCGGGTTCAAATCCCGATTGACCCACCCTGAATTTATAACTTGTTTTTGGCAAGCTTGTGGTCCAGGCAACATGGAGGAATTCTCCGGCTACTCCGGTTTCCCAGCAATTATCTATCATTATTATTACTTACTTACTAGCTTTTAAGGAACCCGGAGGTTCATTGCCGCCCTCACATAAGCCCGCCATCGGTCCCTATCCTGTGCAAGATTAATCCAGTCCCTATCATCATATCCCAACTCCCTCAAATCCATTTTAATATTATCTTCCAATCTACGTCTCGTCCTCCCCAAAGGTCTTTTTCTCTCCGGTCTCCCAACTAACACTCTATATGCATTTCTGGATTTGCCCATACGTGCTACATGCCATGCCCATCTCAAACGTCTGGATTTAATCGTTCTAATTATGTCAGGTGAAGAATACAATGCGTGCAGTTCTGCGTTGTGTCACTTTCTCCTTTCTCCTGTAACTTCATCCCTCTTAGCCCCAAATATTTTCCTAAGAAACTCATTCTAAACACCCTTAATCTCTGTTACTCTCTCAAAGTGAGAGTCCAAGTTTCACAACCATACAGAACAACAGGTAATAAAACTGTTTTATAAATTCGAACTTTAAGATTTTTTGACAGTAGACTAGATGACAAAAGCTTCTCAACCGAATAATAACAGGCATTTCCTATAATATCTATTCTTCGTTTAATTTCGTCCCGAGTGTCCTTTTATATTTGTTACTGTTGCTCCAAGGTATTTGAATTTTTCTACATCATCGAAGGATAAATCTTCAATTTTTATATTTCCATTTCGTACAATATTATGGTCACGAGACATAATCATATACTTAGTCTTTTCGGGATTTACTTCCAAACCTATCGCTTTATTTGCTTCAAGTAAAATTTCTATGTTTTCCCTAATCGTTTGTGGATTTTCTCCTAACATATTCACGTCATCCGCAGAGACAAGAAGCTGATGTAACCCGTTCAATACCGAACGCTGTCTGTTATCCTGGACTTTCCTAATGGCATATTCTAGAGCGAAGTTAAAAAGTAAAGGTGATAGTGCATCTCCTTGTTTTAGCCCGCAGTGAAATTAACAATACATACTACTGAAGAATCCTTAGCTGTACAGAAGAGTCGAAAATATTCTTAATATCACAAAAGGGGTTTTCTATTATATAGCCAATGTTTAAAGATTGCTTTAAATGTATTAAACTATGCAATATTATGCCTATTGTGGCAATTTATTGAACATAGCAACTGAAGCCGAGCTAAATACTTCTTTGATTTGCTCAGTCTAACATTAGATTCAGGAAAGTAATAATTTTATTAGTGCCTTCAAAACATCAACAGTACCATGAGAATGTATGTATGTATGTATGTATGTATGTATGTATGTATGTATGTATGTATGTATGTATGTATGTATTCACAGTGCAGTGGGTATATACCCGGTGGCAGTGGTAACTAATTGCACTCAATAATGACAATAATAAACTTATTAACTAAAAATACAATTAATAATAATACTAATAATTAATACTAACAATAATCAATAATAATAATAATAATAATAATAATACTAATAATAACAACAACAGGGAATATACTAAATTAAATGAAACGATCACTTAAAATACCATTTGAAATAAATCTACTTTGTATCTTAAAACTAAGATCGAACTAAAACCCACGAGTATGATATGTTCATATCTGCACAAGTACCTTTCAAATTACACTCATTTCGCTGTGAACGCACTCACTGCAATGGAACTACGACACATTTCACTGATTCTATCCTGATTTCACTAACACTTCAAAAACATTTCACTGTTCAAATACTATGCACTGCCACTATAAACTATAAAGCTTCACTGACAGGAACACGTTTCACTTACACAGCACACTTCACTGACACGACATACTTCTTCACTGATACAACACATTTCAGTGACACAACATAATTCTTCACTGGTACATCACTTCAATAACAACATATCATTTACACCCTTTAAATACTGTGTATAATTACCGTCTATTAGTAAGGTCCTTAAGCCTATTTTTAAATACATTTTTGGTTGTTGGTAAAGGCTTTAGTAAGTCTGCAGGTAAAGCATTCCAGTCCCTGATAGTACGATTGAGAAACGAAAACTTTCCAGTTTCCGTCCTCTGCCTTCTTTCCCTCAATTTATATGAGTGGTCGTTCCTTGAAGAGTAATTTGGCGGCTGCAACCTATTTTTTATTTCTCTCCAGGCAGGCTCACCTCTGTATGTTTTGAACAGTGCGCATAATCGAATTCGCGTTCTCCTGTCCGTGAGTGTGTCCCATTTTAATGGTGAATTTTTCCGACAACACTTAAGAGCCCGTTTTTGAATCTTTTCCAGTGTCTTAATATGTTCTAATCTGTAAGGATTCCAACATGCAGCACCATATTCCATTACTGGACGTACTAGCGATTTATATGCAATCTCTTTGGATTTATCAGAACCTTTTCTTAGTACCCTCATCACAAAGTGTAACGCTCTCCATGCTTTTCTCGCTGTGTGAATGGAACTTGTGTTTGAAGACTCCAATGCGTTTTGGGCACAGTTGATACAGCATCGTTAAAAATAGCCCAGTAAAAGAAATTTTCCTAAATTTTATCCCTAAATTCAGAGTAGTGTTGTGACTGAAAAGAAAAATGATGTGCGTCCTTTGAAGGTGGCGACAGCCCTGGTATTAACCGATCTTCTAATTACTTATCTTCGTGTGGCCTTTAAGATATTCTGATGATCTCGAACTAATTAGCAATGTTAATTCGTCGAGTTTTTGCGTCCATTTAGCAGAGCTGATGCATTTGAAAGTCATTAGCGTGTCCAGTACCTCCAATCGGAGAGCTGATTATGTGTGATTGTGTTTTTCACTGGACCACCCAGTAATATATTGTAATTCCGATGAAAAAATAGATTTTTATTTCGACCTTCAGCTAACATATATGGAACGATAGAGATTTGATATGGATGCTATAAAATTGTCCTCAATATTCATGGAACTTCAACTTAATGGCGAAGATTTTAGTACTTTATAGAATCTGATTATTTTTTTCTTTTCTGACGTTATTTCCCAGCAACCAAATTTCTTGTCTTACAAATCGATAATAGGATATTAAATTAGAAAAATCATATTAAAGAAGTAACTCCCAAA
This sequence comes from Periplaneta americana, assembly GCA_025594305.2. Lineage (NCBI taxonomy): Eukaryota > Metazoa > Arthropoda > Insecta > Blattodea > Blattidae > Periplaneta > Periplaneta americana. The sequence continues at coordinate 19,084,602 of JAJSOF020000011.1, read as the reverse complement.
CCAAATTCAGCACGTTTTAATAGTAGATCAATGCAAGAGATAAAAATAACATGCTTTGCGTACTTCCACTTGACAATGAGTTTTGGAATAATACTCTGCAGAAATTCTATAGATAGTATCAATAGGCCCATGTATTGTGGGTCCCTATCACCACGGCATGGCGCGTCCTCAGGTTGCGGATAGAGGAGACGGCCTCCAGATATGGAGGGTAGCTGCGGATATATTGAATAAGCAGTCGTGGACAGCCGATAAGGGGTGGTCCTCCAGCTTGGGGGTTGGGCGAAGGGCTAACAACCCATCACCGTACAAAAACAGCTTGTTACGAAACCTAACAGTAAGCCTCGTATTCCCAAGAAACTAGTTCGATTAATTAAAATGTGTCTTAGTGAAACTTACAGCAGAGTCCGTATAGACCAGTTTCTATCTGATGCTTTTCCAATTCACTGCGGGCTAAAGCAGGGAGATGCACTATCACCTTTACTTTTTAACTTTGCTCTAAAATATGTCACTAGGAAAGTTCAGGATAATGGACAGTGTTTGGAGTTGAATGGGTTACATCAGCTGCTTGTCTATGCGGATGACGTGAATATGCTAGGGGAAAATCCACAAACGATTAGGGAAAACGCAGAAATTCTAGTTGAAGCAAGTAAAGAGATAGGGTTGGAAGTAAATCCCGAAAAGACTAAGTATATGATTATGTCTCGTGACCAGAATATTGTACGAAATGGAAATATAAAAATTGGAGATTTACCTTTCGAAGAGGTGGAAAAATTCAAATATCTTGGAGCAACAGTAACGAATATAAATTACACTCGGGAGAAAATTAAACACAGTATAAATATGGGAAATGCCTGTTATTATTCGGTTGAGAAGCTTTTGTCATCTAGTCTTCTGTCAAAAAATCTGAAAGTTAGAATTTATAAAATAGTTATATTACCGGTTGTTCCGTATGGTTGTAAAGCTTGGACTCTCACTTTGAGAGAGGAACAGAGATTAAGGGTGTTTGAGAATAAGGTTCTTAGGAAAATATTTGGGGCTAAGAGGGATGAAGTTACAGGAGAATGGAGGAAGTTACACAACGCAGAGCTGCACGCATTGTATTCTTCACCTGACATAATTAGGAACATAAAATCCAGACGTTTGAGATGGGCAGGACATGTAGCACGTATGGGCGAATCCAGAAATGCATATAGAGTGTTAGTTGGGAGGCCGGAGGGAAAAAGACCTTTGGGGAGGCCGAGACTTAGGTGGGAAGATAATATTAAAATGGATTTGAGGGAGGTGGGATATGATGGTAGAGACTGGATTAATCTTGCTCAGGATAGGGACCAATGGCGGGCTTATGTGAGGGCGGCAATGAACCTCCGGGTTCCTTAAAAGCCAGTAAGTAAGTAAGTACCAATAGGCTATATTACTAACTACAAAAAAGAGTAATTAGAATAATAGTAGGTGTCAAATGTAGGGAATCGTGTACGACCATTTTAAAAAAACTACAATAATGTCCATGGCTTGTCAGTATATTTTTTCATTAATAAACTTCTTCCTATGTAATCGTGAGAACTTTGTAACTAATTCAACAGTTATAGCATAAATACGCGTCAAAAAAATTACTTTCGTACTCCATCGGCAAGTCTATCGTGTTGTCAAAAAGGAGTGCTTTATATAGCAGTAAAAATGTTTAATAGCTTCCCTATGGATATACTCGTAAAAATCAAACTCAGAACTTAAGATTATTTAAAGAAGTACGTACCTAATTTCTCACGCCTTCTATTCTATAGGTGAATTTATAACATTCAACAACGCTGCATGAATATTTCGTCTTGTATTAAATATCGATACTAACCCCTTGTTTGGTACCTACTAGTACAGTATATTGTAAAACCTTTCTGTAGGGTCTATATATTTTAACTAGACAGTGACTATGAATTAAGAATTTGTAGTACTAGTAAGATTATTTTACATGTTTCATATTCTAGCTGTGACGCGATGTATGAATAGCATGAAATGTAAATACTTACTTACTGGCTTTTAAGGAACCCGGAGGTTCATTGCCGCCCTCACGTAAGCCCGTCATGGGTCCATATTCTGAGCAAGACCAATCCAGTCTCTATCATCATATCCCACCTCTCTCAAATCCATTTTAATATTATCTTCCCATCTACGTCTCGGCCTCCCTAAAGGTCTTTTTTCCTCCGGCCTCCCAACTAATACTCTGTATGCATTTCTGGATTCGCCCATACGTGCTACATGCCCTGCCCATCTCAAACGTCTGGATTTAATGTTCTTAATTATGTCACGTGAAGAATGCAATGCGTGCAGTTCTGTGTTGTGTAAATGAAAATGTAAATACAATAGAATATTCTATAAATAGTTCTGCACGTATTTTGGAAACTACTTAGGCCTATTTTCATATCTAGGTCCTTCTCTTTATCATAAGATTTTTCCTGCATTTAATAGATGATGAAACAAAATAATTGTACTCCAGGAGTGATGCCTAATCTCAACACAAATGAACTTAACAATTATTAAGCGACTACAATAGTTTTCTTCGATTTTTTTAGTTTTCAAGGAAATAACTTAGTGTCCTTCAAGAATGGCCGATTCAATTACTGTAGCGATGAAATTGTACAGCTGACAATTAAATTAAGATAAAGAAACTGATGCTACCTTGAAATTCCATTGAAATGGACTTACTTACTTCTTGAATTAAAAGTTTTCGTCTTTCTTTTTTTTTTTTTTACTTGGATATTTTTTCTTTAGCTCAGCATCTTGCCATGTGGAATGCCGTCCAGTCCCCGACAGTTCAGACAAAAGGAAAAATCCTGAAAAACAGTTCGCATTTGGCTTCTGTATATTTTTTCTCGCCGTAGCCTATATACCGGCGTAAGTGGTCAAGCCGGACATTTGCTCAGATCAGCTATTATAAGAAGATGAAAGACTCGGTTATACTCGAAACAACGCTCTCTATACATCTCCACATTTCCTCTTTCTTTTATTTCTTCCCCTCTGTCCGCAAATGTCTTCGATTTCCACAAACAACTCCCGAGAACAATGGAATTAGAACGATTCTGACCGAAATAACCCAATTACCTTCAGCTGCTTACGTCTTAATAAGACCCGCTTTTACGAATGGTTTACGTATCGGGATCTAACCACATTAAGCATTCTGTTAATAAGAAAGCAGTAATTTTATCACGGACGAATTGTTGTGATTATGTTCCGTGATAGAGGCGTCTTAAAAGCTGGAAGTTCTGTCTCTCTGTTTCTTACAATGTAATAATTTCTCTCAGAAGTGGGTCGATGTTTATGATACCAGTCACGAGGACAAGCTATGTATACGTCGTCAGTACAGTAGTGTTGTTTGTCAGCCGGAGAAGCGCTTTGAGGTAGACTACTCCACACACCTTTAACTTGGCCGCGAAGGATTGAAAAATGAGTAAGAACTGGACTGCACACGCATTTCTTATCGTTTAAATTGATCTAGTCTTGTTACTAGACTAAATTTAAGGGGAAATAAGTTATGTACTTACTTATTTACTTACTTATATTTAATGTGCTGTACAACAGCCACTGGCCAATTACAGTTCAGAACAAAGAATATAACAAAAACATCAGCAATGATATAAATTATAATAAAAGTACAATGAAATAATTAAAATAATGGCAATTAAAGGAACAGATGCGTTATAGGACCCACCCTAAATATAAAAATATGCTAAGCCACAAAAAAAAGGTCGACGGAAGTTGCGTTTCGATCAATTAAATGATCGATATATGTATTGTTTTCATTATGTTGCCAACCAATCAATATTGTTGTAAAATAGTTTGATCATACAGTAATTATGGCGGTAATTTCGAATGCTATAGTTAAATATAAAAAAGAAGTGGATCAAATTCTCCCTCTTGATTTAAAATGTAGGCCTCGAAATGGAAATTATGGAATTATAAATAAGTTGTAAACTTTTTAGTAGCTTTATCCATGAATAAAGACATGTAGACTATGTTTATGGTTTTTTATGCGAATATGGTTTACTTAGGAGTGAAATGTTTTGCGAAACATGCAATCCTGAGATGAGACTGAAGAAATTTAAAAGTAAACGAGATGAACTCCTGTGGAGATGTCATTGGAAATTACAAGGTATTAAATGATACACACAGGAACGCCGTATCATAGCACTTTGTGAAATCACTCGGATAACGGAGAAGATGAAACGGAACTTCTCCAGTGAGGTCCATGGTAAAATGCTAATTTTACACCAATTTTGTTTTTAATTCTTTGGTCCAGGGAAAATACTAGTAAAAATGTGTTTTTGTGAAAGACTAGTATCTTCCCTGGACCAAAAATGCAGTATAAATTGAGTAGAATTAGTATTTTATAATGTATTATAAAGATGACTAATGTGAACTTAATGTTGTATTGTTTGAAAGTTTAATGTTACTGTGTTTAAAGTTTAGCTTGGTTTGTTTCTTTAACTGTATTTTGAATAAAATTTAATATATTGTATAACAAAGGTGGCTAATATGAGCTTAATATCATTATTGTTGGTTTTATTAAATTATACATGTTTATAGTACTATGTATTTAGTATTATTAAGATGGCATACTTGATATAATAATCGAAAATGTACAATATATAATCGATACTATGGAATACTCTGTGTGGGTCCTATAATGCATCTGTTCCCAATTAAATAAAATGGTAATTACAAATGAAATAATGGAATCATATAAATAGTATTACAAATATATGCAAGATGACGAGAATATTATAACACAACAACAATAATGACATTGAATGGACAGAACAAAATGGATGACTAAACTACATAAAATAATGACAATTAAAAGTAATTGTAATTGAAAATGAAAGGATGGAATCATGTAAATGAATAAACAACAAAATAATATAAAAGGTAACGAGAATAATATTAAAATACATATTTAAACAAAAGACATAAATTAAATTGATATAAAACTCCAAAGTATATACTACACATTAAATGGATTTTAGTTATATCCTTGCAAATTAGCATATTTTATACATCTGCAGACCGGAGAGAGAGATTTAGAATTTCTATTGTAAAACATTTTATGATATCTTAAACCCTTTGCAGGAATACGAAGACTGATATTGCTTAGGAAAGATTCACAATCAATATCACCCTTAAGAAGAACTTTACAGAAAAATAAGTAATCAAGATCTTGATGTCTGGCAAATAAACTACAGAAATTAAAATATTTGCAGTTAATCTCATATTTACAATCAGAATAATAATAATAATAATAATAATAATAATAATAATAATAAAATAATAGGATAATAGTAATAATAATAATAATAATAATAATAATAATAATAATAGTAATAAGTAAGCACCTTTCCATCGAGTATCGAACCACACCATTCGAGAAACTGTCATTTGCTAAAAGGAAATAATTATAAGAATTTTATGCTCGACCATGCCGAAACGTAGTAATTATACACCTGGTAGCAGACCTTTAATGCATGTCATTAAAGTACACCTACTCATTAAAGGTCAGGTCTTTCAGCCAATGACGACTCATTTTACAACTATTCAGCCAATGACAGGTCAGCTTTCTACCGTTATAAAACCGCAAGTATCGATTATTCTCGGATATGCAATCGAAAGAGAATTAGCGAAAAGTCACGGAGGCTGGAAATCCAATACTGTCGCAGAAGGTTATGTTCTGTTACTATAATAATTAGCGTTAATTGTAAATAATATTACAATAAATTCAATTTGTGATCTCGTTTTTCAATGTCTAATTTAATTTCAATGTTATCTCTGTAGGTTCTTATGGCCTAGCAAGGTCAATGTGGATATCTGTTCCTCGGAAAAAATCAATACTTTCGCGTCTGCGCACATCTCACAACATACGGAACATTGCTGAAGGTCAGATACAATTAAAATTAATAATATCAAGTTAGAAATATGGTCGAGCATAAAAAGTCGTATGAAACTCGCCTATAATGGTAATTAATAAGCTCGTATGAAAATTATGAAACTCGCTTGCGCTCGTTTCATAAATATCCATACTCACTTCTTAATTACCTTCATTATAGGCTCGTTGCATAATGTACTATTTTGTGCCTGCGACTTCTTATATATCGTTTGTGTTCAGATAAAAGATCATAATTCTCAAAAGCTGGAAAATTGAGAATTTCACAACATACTATTTTTGCTTATGGCTATTCTACATCTACGTATGTAAAAGAATTTAATCCTCACACAATAATATTTGGTGTAATTAACAATAATTCTTGGAATTAATGACCCTCACTCTTTCAATATGTAGCTTGGCAAAACGCTGTATCTATTTTGGTATTGAATAGCATTTTATCAAATCTTGATTTTTATTAATAATGAGTAATCCTAATGAGGTTACACTGTGAAGTCGTCCTACTCATAAGAAATAAATAGAATGGAATAAATAATTCGCATTTAGATTTGCTGAAAACTTTTAAATTGATGTTTACGGCCTTTGCCTTAACACCGTCGAATATAATTATTTATTCATTAATATGTTCATTCCATTTATTGACTAGTTGTTCGTTCCATCTATTGACTAATTCGTTCGTTCCATTTATTGATTAGTTCGTTCCTTCCATCTATTGACTTGTTGGTTCGTTCCATTTATTGACTCGATTCTTTCATTCCATTTATTGGCTAGTTCGTTCGTTTCACTAATGGTTTGTTAGTTCGTTCCATTTATTGACTTGTTGGTTCGTTCCATTTGGTAAGTTGTTTGTTATTTCCATTCATTGACTCGTTTCTTTCGTTCTATTTATTCACTCGCTTGTTCGTTCGTTCGTTCCATTTATCCACTCGCTTGTTCGTTCGTTCCATTTATTCAGCTCCTAACTCGTTCGTGCAATTTATTCGATCGCTTGTTCGCTCAATTTATTTACTCGCTTATTCGTTCGTTCGTTCGTTCCATTTATTCAGTTGCTCGCTCGTTAGTTCAATTTATTCGCTCGCTTGTTCTTTCCATTTGTTCACTCGCTTGTTCGTTCGTTCGTTCGTTTAATTTATTCAGTTGTTCGTTCGTTCCATTTATTGAATTTCTCGGTTGTTCGTTCAATTTATTCGCCAGCTTGTTCGTTCAATTTATTCGCCAGCTTGTTCGTTCAATTTATTCGCCAGCTTGTTCGTTCAATTTATTCGCCAGCTTGTTAGTTCTATTTATTCACTCGCTTATTCGTTCCATTTGTTCACTTGCTTGTTTGTTCGTTCCATTTATTCAGTTGTTCGTTCGTTCCATTTATTGAGTTGCTCGTTCGTTCAATTTATTCGCCAGCTTGTTCGTTCCATTTATTCGCTTGCTTGTTCGTTCGTTCCATTTATTCAGTTGTTCGTTCGTTTCATTTTTTGAGTTGCTTGTTCGTTCAATTTATTCGCCAGCTTGTTCTTTCCATTTGTTCACTCGCTTGTCCGTTCGTTCGTTTCATTTATTCAGTTGTTCGTTCGTTCCATTTATTGAATTGCTCGTTCGTTCAATTTATTCGCCAGCTTGTTCGTTCAATTTATTCGCCAGCTTGTTGGTTCCATTTATTCGCTCGCTTATTCGTTCCATTTGTTCACTTGCTTGTTCGTTCGTTCCATTTATTCAGTTGTTCGTTCGTTCCATTTATTGAATTGCTTGCTTGTTCGTTCAATTTATTCGCCAGCTTGTTCATTCCATTTATTCGCTCGCTTATTCGTTCCATTTGTTCACTTGTTCGTTCGTTCCATTTATTCAGTTGTTCGTTCGTTCCATTTATTGTGTTGCTCGTTCGTTCAATTTATTCGCCAGCTTGTTCGTTCCATTTATTCGCTTGCTTGTTCGTTCGTTCCATTTGTTCACTTGCTTGTTCGTTCGTTCCATTTATTCAGTTGTTCGTTCGTTCCATTTATTGAATTGCTTGCTTGTTCGTTCAATTTATTCGCCAGCTTGTTCGTTCCATTTGTTCACTTGCTTGTTCGTTCCATTTATTGAATTGCTCGTTCGTTCAATTTATTCGCCAGCTTGTTCGTTCAATTTATTCGCCACCTTGTTCGTTCCATTTATTCGCCAGCTTGTTCGTTCCATTTATTCGCTCGCTTATTCGTTCCATTTGTTCACTTGCTTGTTCGTTCGTTCCATTTATTCAGTTGTTCGTTCGTTCCATTTATTGAATTGCTTGCTTGTTCGTTCAATTTATTCGCCAGCTTGTTCGTTCCATTTATTCGCTCGCTTATTCGTTCCATTTGTTCACGTGGTTGTTCGTTCGTTCCATTTATTCAGTTGTTCGTTCGTTTCATTTATTCACTCATTCCTTCGTTCGATTATTTCATTTATTTATTCATCCCATTGATTAATTGGCATGTTCATTAAAGCCATAGATGCATTCACTCACGTGTAATTCATTCATTCATTTAGTCCATTATTAGTGCACAAGTTCACTCACTTTCTCAGTAATTCATTCATCAGTTTGTCCATTCACTCACTCATTAATTAAGCCTATTTGGTTTGCCCATTAAATCATTCATTCATTAGTTTGCTTATTTACTCACGCGCTCATTCATTCATTAATCCATTTTTTTGTTCGTCCATTCATACATTCATTTGATCGTACTCTCAAGCATTCACTCACTCGCTAGTTCGCCCAACCATTCCCTCATTCATTCTCTCAACCATTTAATCATTAATTATTTTGCTCAGTTATTTACTCATTTATTAACTTCGTTCACCCATTCACTTATTCAGTTTTGCATCCTTGTTCATTCCTTCAAACACCGATTCTCTCATTCTTTCACTAATTCATTCGTTTGTTCAATTTATTCATTCATTAATTCACTTAATCGTTCAATTAATGCATTCATTCGTTCTTTCAGTTAATACATTCATTCACTCGTTGGTTAAATTCATAAATAACACTTCCGCATTATCCATTCTTTCATGACACATCCTAATTAAAGGTGTAATGGTATACACGTCACAGTTATAATCATTTCGAGAAGGGCTACAATCACATCGCCGGCATAGTCGCTAGCCTCTAAAGATGAGATATTAAACCAGAGATAGAAATATGCACAATCTGTTGACTTCATTAGCCAGATTTAATTTAATGGTAATTGAATTTTATTTTTTAATTAATCGATTACAAAGACCTGGCTTACATGTGATCTGATTTGAAATATACGTCAGCTGTTCTTATCTCGAGTGTGGCGCTCATACCTCATTGTCCCTTGCCTATAATCACTTTCTAATATTAATTAACGCCGTTGTCTGATCTTGTTCGACGTGTTTCATTCTACTAGAATGTTAATTAATGCTAATTGTTAGGTGTGCAGTATAACTAAAGTCTGATAGATATCTATTAGTGTTAATTTTTTGTAACAGTTGTGACGTAATTATGAAACCAATTGTTATGCATACAAAGCATACAGTACGAAACAAATGAGATTAAGAAACCTTAGACAGCGGAATGTTGTAATATTTTAGATGCATTCGCATATCTTAATTTACGTTTGTGAAAAGCATTCAAAACGTTTTTGCCATGCCTTTTCTACTACTTCAACTACTACTACTGCTACTATTACAACTACTATTAGTCTACTATAACTACTACTATTACTGCAACTACACTACAAGTGCTATTACTACAACTATCATTACTATGAAAAATATTGCAATTTTACTAGAAGCAAGTTAATATTCGTATATAGGTTTGACTCTCACTCTGAGAGAGGATCATAGGTTAAGGGTGTTTGAGAATAAGGTGCTTAGGAAATATTTGCGGCTAAGCGGGATGAAGTTACAGGAGAATGGAGAAAGTTACACAACACAGAACTGCACGCATTGTATTCTTCACTTGACATAATTAGGAACATTAAATCCAGACGTTTGAGATGGGCAGGGCATGTAGCACGTATGGGCGAATCCAGAAATGCATATAGAGTGTTAGTTGGTAGACCGGAGGGAAAAAGACCTTCAGGGAGGCCGAGACGTAGATGGGAGGATAATATTAAAATAGATTTGAGGGAAGTGGGATATGATGATAGAGACTGAATTAATCTTGCACAGGATAGGGACCGCTGGCGGGCTTATGTGAGGGCGGCAATGAACCTTCGGGTTCCTTAAAAGCCATTTGTAAGTAAGTAAGTAAATATAGGTTTGAAAGTAAATACCGAAAAGATAAAGTTTATGATTATGTCTCGTGATAAGAACATAATATGAAATGGAAATACAAGAATTGGAAATTTATCTTTTGAAAAGGTGGAAAAGTTAAAAATCTTGGAGCAACAGTAACAAAATATAAATGACAGTCGGGAAAAAAATAAAACGCAGAATAAATATGGGAAATGCCTGTTATTATTCGGTTGAGAAGCGTTCGTCATGCAGTCTGCTCTCAAAAGAGCTTAAAGTTAGAATTTACAAAACAATTACATTACCGATTATCTTCTATGGTTATGAAATTTAGACTCTCACTTTGAGAGAGGAACAGAGGTTAAGGGTGTTTGAGAATAAGGTTCTTAGGAAAATATTTGGGGCTCAGAGGGATGAAGTTACAGGAGAATAGAGAAAGTTACACAACACAGAACTGCACGCATTGTATTCTTCACCTAACATAATTAGGGATATTAAATCCAGACGTTTGAGATGGGCGAATCCAGAAGTGCATATAGAGTGTTAGTTGGGAGACCGGAGGGAAAAAGACCTTTGGGGAGGCCGAGACGTAGATGGGAGGATAATATTAAAATGGATTTGAGGGAGTTTGGATATGATGATAGAGACTGGATTAATCTTGCAGAGGATAGGGACCGATGGCGGGCTTATATGAGGACGGCAATGAACCTCCGGGTTCCTTAAAAGCCATTTGTAAGGAAGTAAGTATTATTACTACAATTACTAATACTTCAACTACTACAATTACTATTATTACAACTACTACTTCAACTACTACAACTACTACTACTTGAACTACCATTATTACAACTACTACTGTCACATCTGTGGAGTAACAGTCAGTGCGTCTGGCCTCGAAACCAGGTGGTCCGGGTTCGAATCCCGGTCGGGGCAAGTTACCTGGTTGAGGTTTTTTCCGGGGTTTTCCCTCAACCCAATACGAGCAAATGCTGGGTAACTTTCGGTGCTGGACCCCGGACTCATTTCACCGGCATTATCACCTTCATTTCATTCAGACGCTAAATAACCTAGATGTTGATATAGCGTCGTAAAATAACCCAATAAAATAAAAAAAAATTAAAATGTAGCACGTATGGACGAATCCAGAAATGCATATAGAGTGTTAATTGGAGACCGGAGGGACAAAGACCTTTGGGGAGGCCGAGACTTTTGGGGAAGATGATATTAAAATGGATTTGAGGGAGGTGGGATATGATGATAGAGCTCGATTAATCTTGCTCAGGATAGGGACCGATGGCGGTCTTATGTCAGGAAGCAATGAACCCCCGGGTTCCTTAAAAGCCATTTGTAAAGAAGTAAGTATTATTACTACAATTACTACTACTTCAACTACTACTACTTCAACTACTGTTATTACAAGTACTACTACAACTGCTATACTTCAACTACCACTAAAACTGCTATTAATTAAAACTACTACTACTACAATACAACTACCACTACTTCAACTACTACAACTACTATTATTAAAACTATTACTACTTCCATTACTACTACAACTATTGCTACTTCAACTACAACTACTATTATTATACTACTACAACTACCACTACTTCAGCTACTATTATTACAACTACTACTTCAACTACTATTATTACAACTACTACTACTACTACTACTACTACTACTACAACTACTATTATTAAAACTACTACTACAACTACTATTATTACAACTACTACTACAACTACTATTATTAAAACTACTAGTACGACTACTGCTACTTCAACTACAACTACTATTATTATACTACTACAACTACCACTACTTCAACCACTATTATTACAACTACTACTTCAACTACTATTATTACAACTACTACTAGAACTAATATTATTAAAACTATTACTACTTCCACTACTACTACAACTATTGCTACTTCAACTACAACTACTATTATTATATTGCTACAACTACCACTACTTCAACTACTATTATTACAACTACTACTACTACAACTACTATAATTAAACTACTACTACAACTACTAGTATTAAAACTACTACTACTTCGACTACTACTACAACTACTACTACTTCAACTACTACAACTATAATTAAACTACTACTACAACTACTACTACTTCAACTACTACTATCACTACTATTACTGTTACAACTACTTGAACTAATATTACAACCACTACAGCTACAATTAGTCTACTATAACTACTACTATTACTTCAACTACACTAAAAGTGTTATTACTACAAATACAATTACTACTAAGCTTATTACAATACTACAAACTACTACTACTACTACTACTACTACTACTACTACTACTACTACTACTACTACTACTACTACTACTACTACTACTACTACTACTTCGTAGAATACAGAAGTTTCCAACAATACATGTTACGTTCATAGTGCTTCATATTAAAAAATAAATAAATAAATAAACAAATAAAGATGTTATGACGATGCAAAACGTGAACAGGTGTTTTGATTAGTTGAAGGTTTGCATGTAACATTGTTAAAGCTTAATTTAATAAAATGTGCATTCTCGAGATGTAATCGTGACCGCTCGTGTATGTGTGCAAGTGCGTGCGGTCGTGAGATGCGAAGGAAACAGGTTCGCTCTCTGCGGACAAGTTCAGACGAATGAATGAGACGGAGAAACAAACTGAAGAGTTACAAGATGAATGACGCTGAGCCTTTTTATGTAGGAATTAAAAAAATGCCATCCCCCCGAGACATGGATGCCTCTGAGACTCTATTTCAACCTGAACATTCTCCTCCGAAGAGAATTACCTTTAGCCATTTCTCTTTGTTTTCTAACTAGAGATATACAGAATTAATGTGTCAACTCTTTTTTATACATATTTTCCTACGACTTCAGTAGTAGTCACTGAAATTGAAGTTTCTGTTATTCTGAGTATTGAAATGTTACGTCAAGTACAGGGACATCATTTTATTTTTACTATCATTTCTGATATTAACCTGGCTATACCTTTGAATCAACGGTTGCTATTCCCTTCCACGACTGGAGTTCGATGGCGTAATATACAAACAAATCACTTTACTAGGTATAGGAGGGAACAAAAGTAATTCATCCATTTACGTAAACTATGAAATATCACGCTTTTGAGTTTGATAATTTTCATTAGGTTTTTGTTTAATCAGAATACAGTACAGTATTAACAATGAGTGTTTTTACTGACGAACTGAGCTGACCATACGGACGTATTCATTATGCAGTGTATATTATACTGTCTATAGCACATTAGCGTACACTATAGAGAATGAAATTAAATTGAAAAATAATCATAATATGGATATTTAAACACATTTTTCAAAACGGTGGCGGTTCATTTCGATACAGGCTTCAGTTCTAATGTATGTAATTCCAATTACCAGTTTCGTCCTTCGTACTAGTAACTCATGTTGAAATAATTCTGTACCTACTCTGTAAAAGAGTACTTTACGTACTGTAAATTCAATCTTCACTTCTCCTCGATCCGAAAAGATAAAATTACTCAGACATGCTATCTACTGTCCGTCCAAGTGGTTATGTCGCAGGGTCGTATAAAGGATGGAAATCACGTGACAGTTAATTACTTAACGAGGCCCTTTTATTTAAGTTATTTTAAACAGTTGTATGGATATAATATTACGTAGATGTACAATTCCTAACAGAAATTAATGTTCTCAGAAAAGAGCTAAGACAGCCCAGCCACTAGTACCGGAATGCGACGTAGGCAAATGGACGACAGTACCTGTGCGAAAATGAAGCAATATTGAAAGCTCTTTCGTCATTGGAAAACGCGAACATATTTTTGGAACGTACTGTGACGGTAAGGCTAGTATGACTCTATATGCGGTCTTGGATCTGTGTGGAAGACGGTTGAACTTCATTAGTAGAAGGGGTGGGAGTGAAGTACATTCAAAAACTCAGGTACAATAAAAATTGAAGTAAAAATAAAATGATGTCCCTGTATTACAAAAATGAGACAGCTGAGTTATGCCATACGTAGATGTGAGTGTTATACATATTATTGTGTGTTGATCCAGCTTTTATAGCTGTCTTACAAAACCGAATTTCGCTGTAGCTCTCCAGCACGATGGTGGCTGACGTCGGTCTCATACACTACCCGAAATTTCATGAGAAAATTTCGTCCCCACGACAAATCGGACCAGTATTCATTTCGTAATGCTAGTCTCAAGTAGAGTTGCAATTTACTTACAAATGGCTTTTAAGAAACCCGAAGGTTCATTGTCGCCCTCACATAAGCCCGACATCGGTCTCTATCCTATGCAAGATTAATCCAGTCTCTTTCATCATATCCCACCTCCCTCAAATCCATTTTAATATTATCCTCCCATCTACGTCTCGGCCTCCCTAAAGGTCGTTTTTCCTCCGGCCTTCCAACTAACACTCTATTTGCATTTATAGATTCGCCCATACGTGCTACATGCCCTGCCCATCTTAAATGTCTGGATTTAATGTTCCTAATTATGTCAGGTGAAGAATACAATACGTGCAGTTCTGCGTTGTGTAACTTTCTCCATTCTCCTGTAACTTCATTCCTTTTAGCCCCAAATATTTTCCTAAGAACCTTATCCTCAAACACCCTTAATCTCTGTTCCTCTCTCAGAATGAGAGTCCAAGTTTCACAACCATACAGAACAACCGGTAATATAACTGTTTTATAAATTCTAACTTTCAGCTTTTTTGAGAGCAGACTAGATATCAAAAGCATCTCAACCGAATGATAACACGCATTTTCCATATTTATTCTGCGTTTAATTTCCTCCTGAGTGTCATTGATACTTGTTACTGTTGTTCCAAGATATTTGAATTTTTCCACCTCTTCGAAGGCTAAATCTCCAATTTTTATATTTATGTTCTGGTCATGAGACATAATCATATACTTCTTTTTCGGGGTTTACTTCCAAACCTATCGCTTTACTTGCTTTAAGTAGAATTTCCGAGTTTTCCCTAATCGTTTCTGGATTTTCTCCTAACATATTCACGTCATCCGCATAGACAAGAAGCTGATGTAATCCGTTCAATTCTAAACCCTCTCTGTTATCCTGAACTTTCCTCAACTTTCCTTTTGAATAAAAGAAATAAATAAATAAATACGTCTACAATGCATCTCTTCATTTAAAGTTCGCCCATCAATAACGTTCCAACCGTTACATTCCGTACATAGGTATATTAGGTTAAATCAATATAAAGTAACCCGAACTTCATTATCCTGAAATATGTTACATTCCTCCTGAGACACCTGTATATGTAGAACACATTTCAGACCAGGAGATACTGTAGAGATGGCTCAGGAAATTTCTTCAAGTTTATTAAGTAACATATAAAATTCCAGAATGTCAGTAACTTACGTCTCATTTTATTCTACATTTCTCATTGAAATTCGCTTTAAAAGGATGTTTCATTCAGACATTAAAAGATACCGTCAGTAGTAAGAGAATGGTGCTAGACCGTGAAATGAGGCATCCTCACTGACCGTCCCTGACTCCAGTCAACAACCAGACACATCTGCGTCTGCCTTCACTTCGAGTCTGTCACGTCCTGGCAGGTGTATGTAAAGTTGAGGGGGACTCCCGCTGGTTCCGCACAAATTTAACGTCAGCATGTCGATGACCATCAGGATCAGCTGGTGATGTATGTCTTCTTCTCTTGATATATGTAGCTAGGTCTCCACGGCAACCAAGAGTAGGCAAAAACAAAAAAACTTCGACTTTTCCCCTTAACTGTTATCCAAATTATATGAGTCAATTTTATTCTTTATACATCTTATTCTTTATGGAAAAAGAAGTTATTATTTCTTTTTTTATGTTAGAATATTAGTCTGATCCGTTTGGGTATGGATAATATTAATTTATTACTATAAAGCTATTATGGTAGTAGGAAAAATTTCTTGCTGGTTATATTATGATTAAAAGATGGGAGTTTCCATAATATATAACAATCAACAATGCTTAATCGGAAAGGACAAATGAAAATCGTAGATGATTAAAATGGCTACTACAAATCAATAGCGGCACAATGTGTTGTATTGTATTGTATTGTATTTATTAACATTCCATGGTATTCATACATTGCTTTACAGCTAGAATATAGAACAAGTCAAAAAACTTAGTACTATTATAAAGTCATAATTTATAGTCACAGTGTAGATGAAATATATGCAGACGAGATTTACAATATAGTCTACTAGTACAACACATAGTTTTAGTATCAATTTCATGAAGTGTTATTGAATGTCATGAATTCACCTACAGAATAGAAGGCGTGAGAAATTAGGTACTTCTTTAATTTGGCCCTAAATAATCTTATGTTTTGAGTTTCATTTTTTATATCGATAGGGAGGCTATTAAAAATTTTTACTGCCATATAACGCACTCCATTGTGATAGCACAATAGACTTGCCGATGGAGTATGAAAGTCATTTTTTGACGTGTATTTATGATACGAACTGTTGAATTAGTTACAAAGTTTTCACGATTACATATGAGGAAGATTATTAATGAAAAGATATACTGACAAGCCTTGAACATTATTTGTAGTTTTTTTTTTTAAATAGTCCTTCAGAATTCCCTAGATTTGGCACCTACTATTATTCTAATTACTCTTTTTTGTAATAGAATTTGTGGAATTTCCCCAGAATATTATTCCAAAATTCATTACCGAGTGGAAGTATACAAAGTATATTGTTTTTAAGGTATTGATATTTACTATCTTTTGCATAGATCTAATGGTATGCTAAATCTGAGAATGTTAAAAGTGTTCAAAGGAAATTTCGACGTGAGTATGGTATGCGTAATGTACCTAAATGTTGTGGTATCGAACATTTGTAGAAACAGGTTCTCTGTTAAAAAAACATGCAAGAGGTCGCAGGCGAAACCCAGTACGAGAACCAGCTATCTCTTGGATTGGTCCCCAAACTCCCCAGATCTAACCCCTCCTGATTTCTTCGTGTGGGGTTTTGTTAAAGACATTGTCTACTCACAGAAACCCAGGAACATTGATGATCTGAGGACAAAAATTACTCAAGTTTTTCAACACATCACCCCTCTTATGATGATACAACGGACATGGGCTGAATTTTATCACCGTTATGATTTGTGCAGGGTGCGCAATGGGGGTCATGTTGAGCTTTGAGGAATCTCCCATCTTTCAGTGTTGTATGCACAAAGTTTCGACAAAAGGAGTTCACTATTTTACGGTGTTTTTATTTTATCCATACCCAAACGGATCGCCCTGTATTTGAACTATCCTAATATTTTGGTAGCCTATGCAGTTTATTAATTTTGGCTGATTAGAAGTAAAAATTTTGAAAACTTTGTCGCAAGGAGCTTTTTTTATTGACCTCTATATTATTATGTATTTAAAAATATAATTTCAAAACTATTTGCCCTAATGTTACCAAATGGTATACAGATCATCATACTGTAGGCATGTTTATGTAAATTAGTTTAAATTTCATAAATTTTGAATGAAAATTTTAGAATTTTTAAAAATCATATAACCGTCATCTTAACATTGAATATACTTTCATTCATTCATTCATTCATTACTGAACCACAAGAGGCAATATCTTAAAGCCCACATCTGTGGAGTAACGGTCAGCGCGTCTGGCCGCGAAACCAGGTGGTCCGGGTTCGATTCCTGGTCGAGGAAAGTTACCTGGTTGAGGTTTTTTCCGGGGTTTTCCCTCAACCCAATATGAGCAAATGCTGGGTAACTTTCGGTGCTGGACCGCGGATTCATTTCACCGGCATTATCACCTTCATCTCATTCAGACGCTAAATAACCGAAGATGTTGATAAAGCGTCGTAAAATAACCTACTAAAAAAATATCTTAAATGTTAAATATTCGTTTAACACTTTTTCCTGATCTATCTCAACTGAGGTTTCTCTTTGAGTTAATATTGAAATATTACGTTATGTATATCCAAATTTAGGGCACATTCACAGTTCAAAATAATTTATGATGAATTCTGGCATCCAATACGACACTCCGTACTTCTTTTTCTTCTCGTATTTTGTAAATAACGACTGATCGACATTGGCTTAATAAAACGTCAATGGATTTCTCAAAATAAGTGAAAAGAACTAATGAAAGGGTTTTCGGAGGACAAAGTCGGTGTTTTTATGAAAGTCGTCTGAATGTTTGCTTATCTCTTGAGAAATGGATGAGTGTGGCTCCCCGTAGAATGGACAAGCTGGCTTTGGTTGTCTTGCCTTCTAACGGACATCTTGGCACGCCCTACATTCTTCAAGAGGGAATTAAACACTGGAGTTCTCAGAATCTGGATAGAGAATAAGTAGTCCAGGATAAATAGTAGAACTAACAAAACCTGGAGCGATCGTCACGGTATTGTGGACGTCATCCTTCCGATCGTTCTGGGTGGCCGAATGTTTGTCTCAGAATCTTCAACCATTTACTACAGATTCGAACCTAATTTATGTCACTGACATTTGAAGGACACCGGATAGTTTTTTTTTTATTTTATTGGGTTATTTTACGACGCTGTATCAACATCTAGGTTATTTAGCGTCTGAATGATATGAAGGTGATAATACCGGTGAAATGAGTCCGGGGTCCAGCACCGAAAGTTACCCAGCATTTGCTCGTATTGGGTTGAGGGAAAACCCCGGAAAAAACCTCAACCAGATAACTTGCCCCGACCGGGATTCGAACCCGGGCCACCTGGTTTCGCAGCCAGACTCGCTGACCGTTACTCCACAGGTGTGGACTACCGGATAGTTAGAGAGCTGCTTCGAATGCTTATTAATTGGAATATAATTAAACATTTGTAACTTATAATTGTAGTAAAATGATTTGAGTTGGTTTACAGTCCTTTTCATTACGTTCGTAAATGAATTGAAACGGCTAAGTCACAAAATTTAAGAAAATATATAATAAGAACTTTCTTGTGTTAAATTTTAACGTACCTTGTTAACATGTTTCGACCTATTTTCGGTCATCTTCGGAACTGGTCGTTTTTGATCTTGGCGCCTCTTGTTTCCTGTGTCGGTGCGTTCGTAGTGTAGAGTCAAAGAGTGTATGTGTTTTGAAATTGAGTTGTGTGTTGAAAATTTAAAACAACTTACTTACTTACTTACTTACTGACTTTTAAGGAACCCGGAGGTTCATTGCCGCCCTCACATAAGCCCACCATTGGTCCCTATCCTGAGCAAAATTAATCCATTCTCTATCATCATATCCCACCTCCCTCAAATCCATTTTAATATTATCTTCCCATCTACGTCTCGGCCTCCCTAAAGGTCTTTTTCCCTCCGGTCTCCGCATTTCTGGATTCGCCCATACGTGCTACATGCCCTGCCCATCTCAAACGTCTTATTTGAAGGATTCGTAACAAGCTGTTTTTTTACGGTGAAGGGTTGTTAGCCCTTCGCCCAACCCCCAAGCTGGAGGACAACCTCTCATCGGCTGTCCGCGACTGCTTATTCAATATAAGAATTTAAAACAACAAATCCATAAATTTTCTAGACATCACAATAACAAAAGTAGACAACAAACACACATTCAAAGTATACAGAAAACCCACAACAACAACACACACACAACACACCCAACCACCCCACAAAACACAAGCAAGCTGGATTCCGAACAATGGTACACAGATTACTCAGGATTATAACAAAGAACTAAACACAATCAAATACATAGCACAAGAAAACGGATACAACCCCAACATAATAGACAGCATAATACGTAAGACAAAGCAAAACCACAAAAAACAGAAGGATACAACACAAACACAAGAACACAAAAAATACATCACACTAACATACGAAAACAAAAACACACATAAAATTGCAACCTCATTCAAGAAATTAAACTACAACATCGCATATAGAACAAATAACACTCCACAAAAACATCTCAACACACAAACAACTCAAACAAACAAATACAACCACACAGGCGTATACAAAATCAAATGTAACACCTGCAACAACTTCTACATAGGACAGACAGGCAGATCATTTCAAACACGTTGCAAGGAACACATCACAGCCATAACAAAATTACAAAACACCTCCACATATGCAGAACACAACACAAATGCCAACCACACCTACAGACATATCAACACAGACACAAGAAAGTTCTTATCATACATATTCCGAAGTTATACGGTATTAAAAGTTGTGTAATCAAGATGTATTTAAGAAAAGATTTTTAATTATAAACTGAAAGTAGCAGTGTATCTCTATCTAGTGAAACAAGAATTTGCTACAAAATCTGCCACGTTATCGCATTACAGATCACCGAATATAGGGTCGTGCAACAAAACGGGCCAAGTCACTCAGCCAATGAATTCAAAACCAATCAAGTCAAGGCGCGACTCGTCATCCTGCTGCGATGTTTTTGTTTTTAATCCTATATGGCTGGATTATGCAACAATGTCACCAAATCAGTAGACAACATAGTTATAGTCCGGGTCAGCTTACTTCATACCCTAAGGGTAAAACCTAACCATTTTTCTCCCATTACTACATATGCTATTGGATTGTGGTGATTTTCTAGTTTGCAGGTTTAATTTTCTTTTGCCAACTTCGTTTCGAATTTCGATATTGACAAATACTACAAATGTTAGTGATTTTGTAACTGGTAAGTTGGCAGCTGAGGTAAATATCGACAATATTTATCGGTAGGCCTACTGGAGTTCCATGAAATTAAAATTGTACTAGATTTCTGAGCCGCTTACTGGAAGCTAGGGAAATTTGAACGTACTAATAATTAATTAATATCAGTATTAATATTAATTAATACATAATATTATTTTATGTGTTGCGTTGTGGTTATAATTCAAGACTATAGTCAGGTGAGTTTTCGGAGATAGTACTAATAATTTCATGTGGTCAAACAAAATACATTTTTAGGTTAGGTCTCGCGAGTCAATTGTTTAGACAAACCAATGAATTTCGTATTGTCATGTTGATCCCTTTCCAGTATAGTTTGCCTACGAAAATATGTTATACATTATTGAATTATTTAGAATAACCTTCCAACATAAAGTACGGTAAGTAAATAGGTCATTTAGTACGTAGGATCGTGTGATATCTGGTAACAGTTGGCAACACTGACAAGACGGCAATGTTTGCTGTTTAGGAATTGTTCTTATGTTACCCTCACTTTATCTATTCTTGAAATCTTTATATTTCATTTTTTGAGATGTTGGCAACAAAAATTCTGAAGTTTTCCATTGTCGACAATACAACTTTCAGAGTTTTGCATGTATTATTTGGAGAGGAGATTTATTATGTACGAAGGATCACAAAGATCATCAAAACTAGGCGAATGGTGCGGCGTTCGAGGACACTTACAGTATCTTATCTGCTTTCTCTCAGCGGTTTTCCTCAGATGCAGATTAATTTTGGAGTAGTTTGCCTAACTAAGCGTTGCTACCTTTATGGTCCACCAACAAATTAAATTTTTGGCTGACGAAATCTTGCCACGATAAGAGCGATTACATTGCAAGAATTATTACTCGAATTACGACTCGTAAATGGCGGAACTTATTTTAATCGTTGATTTGAGTTCCAACGACTGTGATAGATAGCACTAACTACAGACGAACAAGGTGTGAATCAATTCTGCGAAAGAAGAAACTGTGCTTCATAGACTATGCTTATCGATTGGCTACGCCACTTTTATGTTACAATATCTATCTATATATATATATATATATATATATATATAATTTGAACTGGTAATGGAAATTACGGGAAAACGGCTGAACGGATTTTAATAAATGACCCCTCATTTTGAAGCTTGGAAATCAAAGTTTTTCAGAAAAATAGTAGTTTTCAGTGAAATGTCAATTTTTCTACATAATTTTCCTATTTTCCAAAATCCATCTGTCGTCAGTTTTGAGAACTAGCTAAACTAGCTAATTGCATTTCAGAATAAAACAAAACACACACTACAGTAAACAATATTACACGAAGGCCATGATCTGCAAGAATGCTGACATCAATTAAATTGGTTATTAAAAACTTAACTTACTGAAAATAATTTACAGGTCTGATTCTGTGGTGTGTAATTTTCTGAGTACAGCTGTGTATTGGATATTAAAAACTACAAAACTTGAGGTGGTTTCATCAGAAATGAAATATTATTGTAATTAATGCCGTGATGTGACTATTTTTCATTAATTATACATATTAATGCTATATTGATGAAATGAAAGTGAAACGTTTTGGGGTTATTTAAATAGATGTAGAGAATAACTTAAATTAGATTTTGATTTCTATATTTTACTGAGTGGCGGCTATATTAGTATATATAGTATATGTTACTGAAAGCTATAAAACTTACGTAAGATAATAATATTATTAAAAATCAAATATTTTTATAGTTATTAATCAAGTGGGGTTAGGTCTTTTTCATATGTTTAATGGCGGTATCATGCAGATATTTATATGCGTGGTTCTCTTCAGTATTGCCTTGAGAGAGAGTATCTTTCATTATTATGGAAGCAAATAACTTTCAGGATGTCTGGTATTCTTCATTGAAAATAAATCTGAAAAATTTTTATTGGAACGTCTAATGAACTTAGTTTGCAGCATTTGCTGCACAAGCCACTAGTATATTATAATTTCTATTAGATTTTTGCCTTCAAAATTTTTTAACTTGGAGTGTAACACGTGCTTATCTGATTTAATAGTCACGCAAATTAAGATTATTTTCCCAATTGTAGGCAATTCGTTTCTACCCTCGGACCGTGTTTTTGGGAGGATCGAAAAAGATGTTAAAAAGCACGAAATGCTTAAAACTCTTATGAATATGAACAACTGCATCTCATCTGGTTGTGACTTGTAAATCTGAGACTGCCGGTGTAATGAAGACCACACGAATTTTAAAATCAAGAGTGTGAAATGCCTATTTGGAATTCTTTATTCTTTTTACCTTCACATAACTTGAATTCGAGATAAAGCTATGGCGTCATCTTAAAAAAAAATAACTTTCTTTTTCTCTAGCACTTGGCTCAACCACATCGAAGCATGCCCATGTGTAGGGAGAGTGGCTTCTCGGAGTTCATATGTACCGGTAGGAGGACACAGGCTCCAATAATTCGTGGACGTACTTACCAGTTGTGGCTTTGATTACAGGCCTGTGGCACTGGGACAGGTGGAGAAACATTTTACTGCAAGAAAAAGAGGATGCGGCCTTGGAATGGGTGGACCGCAATGTTGCCACATTGAATTATAGAATCTATCGATTCATCAGAATGAAATTTATGCTTTTATTTCTTCGTTACTTCTTCTTTTAGTCGTTTCTTTCTTTCTTTCGTTCTTTCTTCCTTTCTTTTTCTCTTCTTTCTTGACCATTTTCATTCTTTCATTACTTCTTACCTTTTTATTTCTTACATTTTCGTTTACTTTCTACCCTTTTTTCTTGTTCATTACTTCCACCACTCTTTTCCGCCTTCCAATTTTCCATTCTTTATCTCTTTCTCTTCTATACAACACTCATCGTTTTTTTATTTCCCCCTTTTTTCTTATTTTCCTCCATTTTTATTTCATCTTTCCTTTATTCTTTTCTTTTACTTATTTGATTCTTTCTTTATTTCTTCAACATTTCCTTTATTTATCATTTCTTGTTTTCTTCCTTTTCTATTCATTCACTTCTCTCTTTAATTGTCTTCTTCTTTAATCATTCATTTGTGTTGCCTTTTATATCCTTTACTTATTTTATTCTTTGATTACTTCTTAAGCATTTTATTTAATTATTTTTTTTTTGTTTTCTTCCCGCTCTATTCATTATATTCTCTCTTTAATTGTTATTTATTTAGTCATTCATTTTTTGTTCTGCCTTTTAAAATTTTTATATCTTTATTTATTTCTTTAATTCCTTCGCAATGTCTTTTCTTAATTTCCTGTCTTTCTATCTTCGTATCTTTCTTTGTTTCACTATTTCCGTCTTTCTTTTGCTATTTCTTTCTTTATATATAAATAAATAAAGAATAAAAGAAATATAGAAAGAAGTGTAGAAATAAATGATTGATTTATTTATTTAATTGTTTGTTTATTTAGTTTGTTTATTTATTTATTTATTTATTCGTTTATTTATTTATTTATTTATTTATTTATTTATTTATTTATTTATTTATTTATTTATTTATAAGCTTTATTTTCGGTCCTTTCTCTACTGCCTTCTTTATTTTATTGTTTGTTTTCTGTGTTGCGTTCTTTCCCCTTTTATAAATCTTTTTATCTTAATTTATGTACGCTATTTCTTCTTTCATTATTTTCATAGTTCTTTCTTTCCTTCGTTATTGCTTCACTTTTTTATTCTTTGTCCCTTTTCTTCCGGTGTTGCCTTTCTTCCTTTTAAAGAAGTACAAGTCTAGAATAACTTAGACCTCGACAGGGGACGAAAATCCTTGACTAAGAAGATAATTATTTTCAATATAATAAACTAATGAGAGAATGAAAGAGTGAAAAAATATATGAGAAAATGAAAATATGAATAAAGGAATAAAAGAATGAATAAAAGTACATTAGAATGTATGAATAAATGTACTGTATATACGAATATATGAATATATCTGAATATATTTATATACGAATTAATATAATTGAATAGATGAATGAACGAATAACTGAATAGACAAATAAATATATGAATAAATAAATAAGTGAATGAACGAGTAAGTTAATAAATGCATAACTTAATCAATTAATATACGAATGAATAAATGAATAGGCGAATGAGTAATTCAATGAGTGAATTAATTAATTAATGTATGAATAATCGAATTAATTGGTAAAGGAAGAAATTAATAAGAAACGAATAAACAAATGAAATAATATACAGATATATAAATAGATAATGGAAATAATATATCTGAATATATCCATATGCGAATGAATATAACTGGATAGATGAATGAGCGAATAAGTGAACAGACGATGATTAAATGAATGGACGATGATTAAATGAATAGACGAATAAATATATGAATAAGCGAATGAACGAGTAAGTTAATAAATTCATTAATCAATTAATATACGACTGAATAAATGAATAGGCGAAGAATAAAAGAATAGGCGAATGAATAATTGAATGATTGAATTAATGAATACATAGCCTAGTGAATGAATGGATGAATGAATGAATGAATGATTTGGTAAACGAAGAAAATAATAAGCGAATAAACAAATGAAATAATATAGGCCTACAAGTATATAAATAGGTAATGAAAATAATATATCTGAATTAGAAGAGGAATAAAGAGTATAAAAGATAAACCTGAAGAAGTAGAAGCTCAAATCTATGTATGACTGAATGGTACTGAGCCCGAAGACCACTTCGGGGTGGACTGTCACATTAATAATTTGATGCAGGGGGTAAGTTCTAAGCTACTAGTGTATGTGCGTATATATAGCATGTAACGAATGGTGTCGATGTATCAAGACAGTCTTCGCTCCATCTTGAAGTCTTAAATTTCACCTCATTAGCTTCTATACAGAGAGAAAAATAATTCAGAGCTCGAAATATTTCTCTCTCTCTCTCTCCTATGACGCTCCGAGCACTGACCTTCCACTGCTAACAGAACTGTCACAACTCATTAGGCAACGGAACTGACAACAACAGATCCTCACCGCGGTCCGGATTCTCACGAGTGAGGTGAGCGGGCAGGCTAATAGTTGGGTGCGTGAATGATGTGGGCACTTGGCACGGCGACTGACGTGCCTGGATTTATTAGTCACTTGAATGTACGCGTCGAATTTATTATCTTCTAATTTACGCGTCAAATGTTTTATGATAATTGCCTGGTAACAGAGTACTCCTTACTTAAATGAACGAGCAAGTTTTATCGTTTGACAGTTTGAACTATGACCCCTAATTCGTATATTTCGTTGAAATAATTTCAAAAGTCATTAATTATTTTTAAAATGCATTTTTTTTCTTCTTTTGTGGTACAGTATCTTTGTTTCTTTTCTTATCACATAGCGCTTATCGGTATAATCTACGTTCAATTTATTAGCATAAAACAGTCGTGAGAAATTTTGCTTAAAATATGAATTTTGTGTCTTTAATTTGTCGATAAGATGTATTTTTTATATTTTTATTAGGTTATTTTACGACGCTGTATCAACATCTCTGGTTATTTAGCGTCTGAATGAGATGAAGGTGATAATGCCGGTGAAATGAGTCCGGGGTCTAGGACCGAAAGTTACCCAGCATTTTCTTGTATTGGGTTGAGGGAAAACCCCGGAAAAAACCTCAACCAGGTAACTTGTCCCGACCGGGATTCGAACTCGGGCCACCTGGTTTCGCGGCCAGACGTGCTGACCGTTACTCCACAGGTGTGGACTATCGGTATAATCTACGTTCAGTTGATTAGCATAAAACAGTCGTGCGAAATTTTGCTTAAAATATGAATTTTGTGTGTTTCATTTGTCGATAAGATGAAATCTATCATGAGAATCAGAAAATAAATTTTATTATAATACGGTAATGAGAGATTTTTAGGTTGTTGTTCTGTCCGAAGACAGGTGTGAACCTCGTCGACACAAATAAGGCATTACTTATGAGGCAACCAAGCCAGGAGATGTGGGGTAGGGTGGCAAGTTTCTTTCCCTCTCTATTGCATATGTCGCTACATAGTAACACATTACACTAAATTAGACTTCAGATCCATACAAACAGTTGTTCTTCATCTGACCCATAGCCTATCGTCAAGTGAAATATACTGCCTGATAATAGATGTATAGCCTTAGACACAAAAATGATCGATCTCCTATAGCGTGAGATTTTTCTAAGTTCACTTCGGACACTAGGGAAAGGATATGACTGTTTAATTACACTATTACACTTTTACCACAGTCTAGTATACTGTATACAGTCACGAAGCTTGAGTTGTTGAGGTTACTACGAACAATAGACTGTGCCAGTACTATTTCGCATTGTCTGTGATGAGGCGATAGTAGCGATCCTAGTGGTTAGTAACTGCCTATGGATGCGTATTCCCTACATATTGAGCTTCGTGACTGTATATACTAGACTGTGCTGATACTACGTCATATTTCTTTTGACCAATACGATACGGAAGAACGTGTTTCAACCAATCATAGCTGTTTATCGCTACAGTTTTATCACTTCTCTACCATTTGTTTGTTTTATCAGTTTCCCTAGCATTTGTTTGTTTTTATCACTTTCCTAGCATTTGTTTATTTGCCAGCATTTCAAAATGCAAATTCTTTGCGGTACTATAAAACATATTTAGCAATCATGATTTGTTTTTCGCTTAGATAGTCATCTGAAAATGGCGGCTCCGTTCATACGTTTTGGTGAAGCTAACATTAGTGAAATAGAATTTTAGTAAGTCAATATTTTATTGTATTAGAGTACTTTATTTCTTATGATCTTTATATACTTTCTTATAATCGTGTAATAGTCAATTAAATCCCACTCGTATTTCCATTTTCTCTAGATAATTCAAAATCTCTAATGAGATTACTGTTGACTATTACACTTTTACTAAGTCACACTACTTTTGACGAATAAAACGGTCCGAAAGGACGTGTTCCAACCAATCATGGCTGTTTATCGCTACAATTTCACCACTTCCCTAGAATTTGTTTTCAACACTTTCATAGAATTTTTTGTTTTATCACTTCCCTAGCAATTGTTTCTTTATTCGTCAACATTTCAAAATGCATATTCTTTACGGTACTATAAAACATGTTTTGCGATCGTCATTTCTTTCCCGCATAGATAGTCAACTGAAAATGGCGCCTCCAAACGTTTTGGTGAAGCTAATATAGTGAAATAGAATTTTAGTAAGTCAATATTTTATTGTATTAGAGTACTTTATTTCTTATGATCTATATACTCTCTTCTAATCGTGTAATAGTCAATTAAATCCCACTCGTGTTTTCATTTTCTCTAGATAAATCAAAACCTCTAGTGAGATTACTGTAGACTATTACACTTTTACTACGTCATACTATTTCTGAACGATAAAACGGTACGGAACAACGTGTTTCAACCGATCATAGCTGCTTATCGCTACAATTTTATCACTTCCTTAGAAATTTGTTTGCTTTTATCACTTCGCTATACATTTTTTTGTTTTTTATAATTTCCCTAGCATTTGTTTCTTTGTTTGCCAACATGTCAAACTACAAATTCTTCACTGTACTGCGATCGTCATTTGTTTACCTCATAGATAGTCGACTGAAAATGGCGGCTCCGTTCAAACGTTTTGGTGAAGCTAACATTAGTGAAATAGAATTTTAGTAAGTCGATTAATATTTTATTGTATTAGAGTACTTTGTTTCTTCTAATCTTTATATACTTTCTTCTAATCGTATAATAGTCAATTAAATCCCACTCGAGTTTTGATTTTCTCTAGATAAATCAAAACCTCTATTGAGATTATTGTTGATAAAACTGTGGACTTTCCACCATTATGATATAACACTTTTTTGTTACACACAACATGAGCTATTCGGTTTCAAAATCTACACTTCCACTCTGTATATGTATACGTTTTAAATGTCTCTCCACGTAATATTCAGAAATAAAGACTATCTCATGTGGAAAAGTGTTGTTCCGTAACTATCCAATGCCGGAGATGTTGGAAATGCACTGCAGGTGTTCTAGGAGTGGTACTGCGAGAAGAATTCCAAGCGTCTATGTCAGGATTCGAATTCTTGGTCATTTATTCCAAAGATTCAATCTCTTTCTTCTATCTCACTTTATATTTAAAGTCTTATGTAAATTTTACCTCAAAGGTGACGCCAATTTGCAGAGACTATTTGGTCTCTAGGCATAAAGATGATGGAGTTAATTGAAAAATTCGAAGATCGAGATATGTACCTTCTAGGCTTCACGGAGAACAAAAACTGTTTGCGGTAGTGGATTAGACTTGAGTAATTGCAATCTGATTATTTCGTCGAAGGTTAACCTCGCCTTATTCATTACGTTAGTGCATATCTTCTCCCCTCTGATTAACTCACCATTTCTGAGAAACAGGTGCGATCGGATGACGAAAGAAGAACAATAATAACAATAACTTGAAAAGAGACATAGGCCTACCTAATTCCTTCTTTTTTATGATTCACGGTTTGTAGGAAATAGGTTTGTCGTGAATGAATATGAAGGAAATAACATACCAAGTGTCATTTCTAGAAACCTTTCGCTCTGTTACTGAATAACAGGAAGTAATAAAAATTGTTTTCTTGAAAAATAAACAATCACATTACATTCGTTTTGTACGAGACCCATTATTAGGGTAATATAATTATTTGTGACACAAGTTCGTAAAGATAACTTTACGAATGAGTATCATACAATGTTTTTCTACGATAGCACAAATTTACATTAAATCAATATTTCAACTTGAAGAAGTTATAAGATCACGATTTCAAGGCCATCTAAACTCAGAACACTTAAGAAATAAGTATCTATGGAATTACGTCATGTTTTATTCAAGACCATGATTTCATGGCCATAATCAACAAAGCGTTTGTCAGACAGTAAATAAAATACACTAATTAAACCATTAAAATATAATATAGTTTATATATGTTATTCTTCTACCTAGACCTAGAATATCTTCAAAAAATTCTTGTTAGTAAGTATTGATTTCAAACAACATTCTCTCTTAATTACATACATCGCCGATTAGCTATAGGTATCTTACAAGCAAAACTCAGCTCGAACTCCTCGCGTCGCGCATGCTATACCCCTCTTACTCCCCTGCAGTAGGCTTGAGGGCATGCTGGGAACGGGAGCATATGTCATCTGCGCGAGACAGTCATGCCCGCTAGTTTCTGCGCACTGAGTTTTCCTTGTTGGATGCCTATACATATTACACTGATCAGACTTCATGTTTTTTTTTCTTTATTATTGCTAGTAAATTTGAAATGAATACAAATTAATAAACACAATGAAAGATAAACTAGCCCACTTCTGAATGAGTAAGACTCGTGCTCAGGAGGGGATTCCATTACAGACAAAAATAACATTAAAATTGAGAGTGAATACAGATTAAATAGTGTTTAATATATTTAAACCCAAACTATAAATCCAGTAATTTTTTTTATATTTTTTTTATTAATTTGGAGAGGATTCGTGGTTTAAATATTATTGGAATAAAATTTGTTTAATAATCTGGGTCCTTGCCTCGTACTATGATAAAAAGCTGCATTGGTTTTACATTTTGGTTCAACAAACGCAAAGAATTCATATTTTTAGTATACAAACAATAGTTCTTCCTCTGACACATATCGTCAAGTGAGATGTACTGCCTGATAATAGATGTATATATCAGCCAGAACCTCAATCAGAGGTACAATTTCATTTATATACTGTATTAATTCTATACTAATAATCAGGGAAAGGATTTATATGTAAATACATATTTACTTATAAAGCTAATATAATTTATATTTTGCATTATCTTTATGTTTCACAATGTGTAGGGTTGAAAATCCTACTTTTATTTTCCATATTTTTCCATATTTTAGAGTTTAGTACATATTTTCGTTAATTTCCATATATTTTCCATATTTCATATAAAACAGTCCATATTATATTAGGTTTAACAATAAAACAAAACAAAATTCCATTAACTTTTAAAAATACATTTCAACAATAGAGATTTAAACACATGTTCAGTAATCCCTTTAACATCAGAGTTATTTGAAAATTAGCAGTCCTATCAACAATGGGAAAGTAAGTTACAAAACTGTATTAATTTAATTTAAAATTTTTAACAGACTTCAGTTGTGCAGCTCAACAGTTAAATGCCAGTCAGAGTACACATAGGTTCAGTTTTGTAAATCATACTATAAAGACGGTAAATATGCCAAAAGTACGTCATTCAGTCAATTTAAAATCAAAACTAACAAGTTACATTTCAGAATTTAAAGAAGATGGTTTATCAACTGACAATAAAATATTATTTTGTAATTTGTGTCAGTGTGCAGTATCATCTACACAAAAGTTCCTGGTGCAACAACACATTACAACTAGTAAACATCAGGCCAACAAACAACTAAATTCCAAGCAGAGACAATTGTTTTTAACACAACCAACAACATCGAATGTAAGATCTGAGTTTAACATCGACCTGTGCCGTTCTCTCATCTCTGCTGATATTCCTCTCTACAAACTAAAGAATAAGGTCTTCAGGGAATTCCTTGAAAAATATACTCAACATACAATCCCGGATGAGTCAACACTTAGGAAGACGTATGCTCCATCCATCTACGATGAGACAATACAGAAGATAAGAGATGAAATTAAAGATAGTTCAATTTGGGTTTCCATTGATGAGACTCCCGACAAAGAAGGTAGACTTGTTGGTAATGTAGTTATCGGTTTGTTAAGTGAACAATATTCTGAACGAATTCTTTTACATTGTGATGTTCTAGAAAAGCGCAATAACAAAACTATAGTTAAACTGTTCAACGAAGCTATGGGTATCCTGTGGCCAAAGGGTATTATGTACGATAATGTGTTATTCTTTATTAGCGATGCTGCCCCTTATATGGTCAAAGCTGGACAAGCATTATCTGTTGTATATCCTAAATTGACTCATTTTACTTGTGTGGCACATGCATTTCATCGTGTGGCAGAAGTGGTCAGAGACAATTTCCTAAAGTAGATTTGTTGATTTCATCAGTGAAAAAGTATTTCTCAAAGCTCCCAGTAGAGTTAACGTGTTGAAAGAAATGTACCCTGAAATTCCATTGCCACCAAAGCCAATTTTAACTAGATGGGGTACATGGCTAGAAGCAGTTGAATATTATGCCGAACATATAGACTCTATTAACAATGTTCTCCTTGCATTGGACTCTGAAGATGCAGTCTCAATTGATACTGCGAAAACAGTTACCTGTGACATAAGTGTGAAGAATGACTTAGCTCACATTCAGCATACATTTTCATGCATCATAAAAACGCTCAAAAGTCTCCAAAATAGGCACCTTTCACTATCTGAAAGTTTTGAAATTATAAATAGTACTGTGGAACAACTGAATCGTGGTAGAGGTAAAGTTGCAGATGCAGTAAGAGCTAAGGTGGACACTGTACTTTCAAAAACCCTGGATATGAAGAACTACAAAAGGTTGTTGCTGTGATGAGTGGTGAATCAACAGTGAAGATTAACTTGGACTTATCCCCAGCAGACATTGTGAAATTGAATTATGTACCAGTTACTTCTTGTGACGTCGAACGCTCTTTTAGTCAGTATAAATCTATCCTCAGAGACAATAGAAGAAGATTCACTTTTCAGCACTTGAAAGAAATGTTTGTAACCTATTGTTATGGTAACAGACAATAAAAATTGTGTTTTGTTGAAACTACATTGGAAGATAAGGTACGTCCATTATATTTTTGTTTAGTTTGATTAAAATGTACCAATATTTAACGTACATAGTCATTTTTTTATAATTTTAAGTCCATATTTAATTCCATATTTTGGTAAAAATCCATATTTAATTCCATATTTTGGTAAAAATAACTACATATATATTTACATATTTCATATATTTTTAGTCCATATAAATCCGTTCCCTGCTAATAATAAATCTGTAGCCGAAATTTTTCTGGTAATTTTCGATTTTCCAAAAATAATTGGTCCTAACATATATAATTAACCACCCTGAAACCGAAAATCGCTTTTTCGAAATTTTTGTTTGTATGTCTGTCTGTCTGTCTGTATGTTTGTTACCTTTTCACGCGATAATGGCTGAACCGATTTCGATGAAAATTGGAATATAAATTAAGTTCGTTGTAACTTAGATTATAGGCTATATGGCATTCAAAATACATTATTTAAAAGGGGGGTTATAAGGGGGCCTGAATTAAATAAATCGAAATATCTCGCTTATTATTGATTTTTGTGAAATACGTTACATAACAAAAGATTCTTTAAAAATGATTTCTGATAAGTTTTATTCTCTGAAAAATTTTGATAGGACTGATATTTAATGAGATAAATGGGTTTTAAAATTAAAATAACTGCCATCTAAGGCGGTGTATTGAAATAAAAAACAAATTACTTCGTCTATAAGGGGCCTTGGACACAACAATCGAAAGCTATGAAACATAGCCTACAGAGAATGTTTCTGTGTTCGTATGAAGTAATATCGGAAGCTAAATTAACCGATTTTTATAATTAATTATTATTTCATCATTGGAAAGTGTAGTTTCTCTGGATGGACATAATGCTATAATGTTATTACAGTAACTTGTGAGTGAATTGAGGACAGTTAAGATTAAAATAGCTTCTTATGCACAGAAAACTTGATAGGTTATTCTGTATATTCATTTCCTGTATTTCTTATAATAATGTTTATGAACATATTCATTTTTATCTCAGAGAATTAACGAACAACGAGAGTGTATTGATTTAGTATGCAGTAATAGTACGTTAGCTTAGCAATCCATTATTTTATAATTCAAATTTTAACTATGCTCAATTGAATCGTGTTAAAATACATAAAATACATATGCAATAAATGCAATGCAAAAAAATTGGGTAATGAGCCAAGCAGATTATGTTGCGCTGTTGTAAAAGTTGTTCCTCCTGAGATTCAAGAGCTCCCACAACAAATTAAAAACTTTCTAATTCGAGTACATCCGTTATCAACACACTTTTTCATAATATAGTATAATATAAACATAATAATAAATCTGTAGCCAAAATTTTTCTGTTAATTTTCGCTTTTCCAAAAATAATTGGTAATAACAATTAAGAAACATGTTAAAGGAATTGTCATTGCACCAAATGAGTGGTCTCTGGGTCAAAATGATCGCATTTTAATATCTTAAATATAATTTAAATTAAGTAACATATTAAACGATTTATCCTTCTATCAAACACGAATGTTCCCTGGATCAAATGTCCTATTTTAAGTATGTAATTACTTTATATTTATTTCTAACGGGTGCAGCGGAGCGCACGGTTACGGCTAGTATATAATACGAATATGTTATTTTGCACAAATTTATGAATATGTGAAATATGATTATAGTAATAATTTAAATATAATCATTCTAGTCAAAGATAATATGAATGTTAAACTATATAGAGTGTGCTGTAATGAAAGTGGCAACTATGGGATGGTGATACACGTGATTTCCTGTAACACGCCACTTTTTCGATCTGGTATTAACATGGACTGACAATGGAATACAAACGCCGCCGCCCGGCTTCGGCGCATTCCACACCGCGGCATTGACTTAATATAGGCCATGGAGTAATCTCAATTCACTTGAGTTTCGATAGTTGACCTTTTAATTCCGATGTCAATAGATACGACTGGCTTTTGCAGTTCGTTCCAACCCCTGCGTCGCTATATCTCCACCCTTGTGTCGATTCTGATTGCGGAACCTGATAGCTTTAAATATCTAGTGTGAAAGAGAGGCTCTCTTTCTGCCGCACCCCACCCTTATCCAATTCTTTTATCACACACACATGCTAGGGGGGGACAATGAGGACGCTATTTTCTCCATACCAATCTCCAGTCCTGTGGAATCCCACTCATCCGCTTACAACAGGTCCTCTCATATTGAAATCTCTCAGAAGAGAACTTCGATTTTCTCTAAAAATCCTCTCTCTCTCTCTTTCTCCTTCTTTCGCTCTCTCTCTTTCTCTTCTATTCAATCGCTCCTTCCTTCTGTATGACAATCGCCGTATCCCATCACCTTCTTTTCAGAGGTCTTCCTAGCTTATTATTTACTCTAATATCTCCCCTTCTGCTCAATCGTTGGTATTTTTAGCTCCAAATCTATCGCACCCGGTTTCGATTCCCGTCAGAAAGGTGGAGATTCATAATCCTCCTTCAAGAAGTGCGTGTTTTTGTCTTGCACTAGTTTTGTACTTCGTTAACTCATCGAAATAGGACACTTTCCGTTTCAAATAGCGAATTACAAGAAACGACTATACCTCATTTTAGAGCCCGGATGTTTGGCAAAACGTCTTTTTTACTGAGTGGAAGTAAATTATTATTTGCATATATGTCAATGGCGTAGCGTCAATGTAAGCTAAATAGCTTAGCTTCTCCAGTTAATAATAATTTCATAATAAACCTGCAGTTTATGGAGAAAATTATTTATTAATTTTAATAGAATTTATATTTACGCGTTAAATATTGTGATGCGGCAGCGCAGGATGATTTGTGATGCAGCAGTAAACAAGAAGCCTGTACACACCAGCTTCCAAGCAAACTGGTTCCTTCTGTGTAATACACCCCGCAGATTTTCCATCCCTTTCTAACTAAACTACCCTAGTCGCAAGGCTCGCAAGAAGCCAAGAAGCTAGCTTTAACGTTTAAAATAAGTAGTTTCCGAGTTATCACTTTTCGTGAGTTGTGTTCAGTTGAAGTGTTAGTGTGCATTGTGGCTGATATAATAAATAATGAGCGAAACAACAGTTCCTGACACCAATTTACTTGAATTTTTTAGGACAATTGTATTATCAAGACTGACTTACGAACAAAAGTGTGATTTAAAAAACAAATGACCGACTCCCTTGATGTCAATGAAGGACACAACCAAAAGACAGACGCATACTTACGTAATGATACTAATACTGTATCTATTGACCGTTAATATTATGATTTCTCTAAGTATGACAGGGAGTGAGCGAATGTTATACGTTTACGTGTCTATTTGTTAGAGATGTGTGTAAACCGTGAAATCATATTTTACTACGTACCATTTGAGGTCATGCCTTATTGGTTTTACTTACGAGGTTCCAACCAATCTTCGACTGCTGACTTGACATTGACTACAATTTATTTTAAGACTGTATCTTTGTAATACGTTTTCTCATTTAGCTTCCCCTGCTCAAAATTTCATGCTACGCCACTGATTAGATATAAATTTGATTTGGAGTAAATCAAAGTGATAGGGCCAATTTTTGCCTTTTTTGCCATTTTAAAGTAATATCTCTTGTTCATTTGCAATTTTATAATTAATTGTAATGTAATGTGTATGAAATTTAAATATACGAAACAATGACTAACTTTACTAACAATAGTAAATAAAAGTAATTTATTTCGGTGCTTAATCTTCTAATAATCGTGCTTTAATACTATTGGTGTAATATGAATAATGATCGACAAACCACAGTTACAAATATTTGTCATGTCTTCACGATACCAACAATCAGCTTTATGATTTTAAATATTAAGCTCGTTCTCATAGAAGTTGTCACGTAGCATTTCCAATTGTTTGCTTTCATATTTTCAAATCTTACTGTTACAATTTTGTGCTACACGTGTTTATTATTGTAGGAGAAAGAAATTTGAGTGAGGAATAGTGATGGGCGAAGTTGTTCTTTTCCCGGAACAGTTCCGACTGTTCCGGTTCCGAAAAAATACTATGTTCCAAATAACAGTTCCGAAATAACAGTCACCAGTGGTGATGAGTCGGAGTCGTTGAGTCGTTCAAACGAACGGTACAGTACCCTCCCTCTTCACCATGCTGCTCACACTGGAGCACTCATAGGCATGACATAGTACACATTCTTATCTATAGATGGCACTGCAATGCACATTCGAATCGATTTTGGAAAATTGCTGTGCATGCGGACAGAACTCAAAAGCTTAATGTTAGTAATTACACAGCTGTTGACTACAAGGACAGAATACAACACTTTATTTTCGTACATAAAGATATAAAGACATGGTAGCCAACTAAAAAAAAATAACATAACATTTAAAACATATGGTATGTAATTTCTGTTCTCTCTATTACATAATAAACAAAAAACAAATCATTAATTTTTATTTTTACTTTTCTTAATGCACAGTTATAATAATAATAATAATAATAATAATAATAATAATAATAATAATAATATATTACAATTTCATAAATAAAAAAAGATATATATTGGCAGTACTGAAACCTGGAAACCCCCGCAGTGGGTTAGTAAAATGTTGGAATCGCATCTTTACCAAAGTGTAATTTAAACTTTGCATTAAACCTCGCTCTCCAAATCAGTACTTATATGGGTAGTTTCAACAAATAATGCTACAACATTTTTGTCGTTCTTTGATAACAGAGAAGATAGCACAAAAACTTGTGCTTGTCAGACTTAACCTCAACAAACGACATACAGACATTGTAACTAAACCACTCATTACCATTTACGACTTTAACCTTTGTATAAAATCAGCTGATCAATGAATTAATAATAGTATGCGTACTTTATGACTTTGTAGAATGTTTATAAAACGGAATTAGTCAACTAATGGTGAAATAAACCATAAAGCGGGAATGAATATTACAGATTATTAAATACTTACTATAACATTACAGATGATTGGCCAGTCTTACAAATGTTGATATTAAAGTTCGCGCCACCGCAAGGATTTCAATTTCCATGCGCCCCCCTCCAACCACGTGAGAGTTTCAAGTACCAACTTCATCCAACGAAGTTCCAAGTATAACATAAAGAACAACGAGAACAGTGTAACTGCAGCTGTCGTTGGTTCATCGGAACAAGCTCCGACGTTCCGACTGTTATCTCGGAGTCGGAACATACCTTGTGCAACGCGGTACTGCGAGCCCGCAACAGCTGGGCAAGTGAGCAGCTCGGAGTAGGAACACTGTTATTTCGGAACAGGAGGTTCCGACCTACTGTTCATTTTTGCAACAGTTCCGAGGGAGTCGGAACATACCTTGTGCAACGCGGTACTGCGAGCCCGCAACAGCTGGGCAAGTGAGAAGCTCGGAGTAGGAACACTGTTATTGCGGAACAGGAGGTTCCGACCTACTGTTCATTTTTGCAACAGTTCCGAGACCGGAACAGTTCCAAAATAACTGTTGTGTTATTTTTTACCCATCTCTAGTGAGGAACAGTCAGTTATTCTCGGGTTACAGAAGATATAAGATCGGTTAGCTAGAATGTCTAAATTCAGTAAACCATTGCAAAGTAAACTTCATGCTTACGTTAGTGAAATGGTGCCTATGTGTTTTCAACCGATGGAACAGTTTTTTTATGTAATGTTTGTGAAAAGACAGTTAATCACGGAAAAAAAAATCGTATTTTTTCCTCAGGTCTTCCAACTAGCACTCTATATGTAATGGCGAGAACTGTAAGAAAGGAAATAAGTTGTTTTGGAATGCTGGAAACGCATGTATAATTATGTATAATCTCGTGATAACCGCCTATTTGATTGCGGAATGATGGGATATAGGATTTCGCAGTCAGCGACTAGGAAGCTAGTGAACTTGATAGACGCACACTTCTAACAGAGTCTCTTGCGACATTGTAACCTCTCAAGGCATTGTCCCAAAATTAAGCTCTCAGCATCGACTGCAGCCCCTATAAGCTCAATATCATTTGACATGCAGCCATTTGGTCTATCTTGTATTCTTTCCACTCTCTCCATGCTTTAAATCTCAATAAAGGTTGGTTCAATTGTACCCTGGGAAAAAAGGCGATGGTATCTTTTTTTCAATATTTTAAATGACCGCGTTTTCCAGCAGGGGTTGGAGAGGGATCTGGGAGTTGTAACTGCTGATCGGGAGATCAACGTGAGTGGTCGCTCACACTGGGGGATGTTGTTGCATTTGGGGGAACTGAGTGTAATGGCTGAACAGGAAATCGGTCATATTTTTCAATTTTTTTCGAAGACATGAAAGAGAAATCCTTGAAGTTTCTGTAAAACACAATTGCAACAAAAGGCGCGATAGGATGCTGTCGATTCCGCTTTCTAACCAGAGCTGTCGTGTCTACATCAAATAATGATGATGAAGGTGAATGTGCACCATGTCAAGAAGTGCCAGAACCTCCGAAATGAGCCTTGACATGAGATGGCTATAAACGATTAGTTTAGCACTGGTCTGTAGCCTATGTCAGAAAAATAAATATATAGGCTATACAGACTGAATCGTAAGTGATTTCATAAATTTCAGGGGGTTATTCTTTGAAGTATTTCAAACCAAAAAGATTAATACAATTTTGCTCGTTTTTTTTTCTTCCTTTTCGAGATAACAAATTTTTTATGTCAAATATTTAATAGCGTGTTTTGGGAAAGCCGTTGATTTAATTCTTAAAATGCTCAGTCAATTTAAGAGAGCAGAGTAGCATATTATCCATGTATTATGGGTCCCTATCACCACGGCATGGCGCGTCCTCAGGTTGCGGAT
Source organism: Periplaneta americana (assembly GCA_025594305.2). Taxonomy (NCBI): domain Eukaryota; kingdom Metazoa; phylum Arthropoda; class Insecta; order Blattodea; family Blattidae; genus Periplaneta; species Periplaneta americana. Next base: position 19,045,270 of record JAJSOF020000011.1, on the reverse strand, counting down.
CGAGGAGACGGCCTTCAGATATGGAGGGTAGCTGTGAATATATTGAATAAGTATATTTAGGTAACATTCTGTGTAGGAATGACTCGGCAGTTATGAAAACATGTATCTTTTGTATGAAAGCCGCTAATTGGAAATCGAATTGGCTGAAGGAGCTGGAACGAGAAATAAGCAGATTAGGTCTAAATTGGCTATGGAGAGAACTAGGGTCTATAAACACGAAAACTATTGGAAGAATAGTAAAAGAGAAGGCAAACGAAACTTCGAGACGATATATTTTTAGTAATATTAAAGACCTAGGATCACTAAAATACTATAGGGAGGTTAAGCAGTTTTGGGAACAGGAAGAATATGTTAGACTAAATTCAAGGGAAGAGAGAACAGGAATGGCATGGTGGAGATTAGGTATCTGGAGACTCAAGAATAAGAGAGGGAGCGTAGAGAAGGATAAATGTCCTTTGTGTGGACTAGCTGAAGACGCAATGCATATTGCGCTAAAGTGCCAGGCAACGAATGATTTGAGACACAGTCGGGTAGATAAAAAATTTCTACAAATAAACGCTATAGTAGCTTATAAAAAAATTAATGGTCACCTAAACGCCAGCAATTTGCATAAATTAGGAAAATTTCTTTTTAGAGTTAAAATTAGATGGGAAGAGAAAGTCAAAGCTCTAACGGAGATGGAATTATAAATGTTGAGTAGTCACACGATATGAAACTACGAAGAGTAGTCAATGAAGTTAACAGAATAATTCTTAAGAGATTGAGCATAAAATGAAAAAGCTAGGGTAGGAGTTTTAAATACAAGAGCTATAGGCCTACTTATTATTAGTTGTGTACCATTATTATTATAACTATTGTTATTATTATTATTATTATTATTATTATTATTATTATTATTATTATTATTATTATTATTATTATTATTATTATTATTATTATTGTAAACCGAGGATGCTTATAGGTTCATTATGTATTAATTTGTGTTACATTTGTATTGAGAGTGATGGCGGATTAAGAACTCGAATACATCTAATCCGTCATGACGTGAACAATGATTGATGAAATAAATAAATAAAATAAATATTGAATAAGCAGTCGCGGACAGCCAATGAGGGGTGATCCTCCAGCTTGGGGGTTGGGCGAAGGGCTAACAACCCATCACCGTAAAAAACAGATTATTACGAAACCTTCAAATAAGCCTCGGAATGGGACTGATTCTCTGGCATGACCACAGCAATAATATTAAAATGGATTTGAGGGAGGTGTGATATGATGATGCAGATTGGATTAATCTTGCGAAGGATAGGGACCAATGGCGGGCTTATGTGAGGGCGGCAATGAACCTCCGGGTTCCTTAAAAGCCAGTAAGTAAGTAAATGTAACATATTATATTAATAGATAGTTGGAAGACATTCAGTTTTGTCCTTTAAATGTGCAGAAATTTGATTCGAACAAATGTAAATTTTCGTTCTGCTAAGAAATTTTTCAGATCAATTTGTTCGGATCAGATTTGTACACGTTTAAAGTACATGGCTAAAAATCCTTTGAGTCATTTATTATCATAATACACTGCTCTCTTAGATTGACTGAGCATATTGGGAATTAAATCAACAGCTTTCCCAAAACACGCTATGAAATTTTTCTTAAAAGAAATTTTATCTCGAAAAGGAAGCAAAAACCAGCAAAATTTTATTAAACTTCTTTTTTGAAATATCTAAAAGAATAACTCCCTGAAATTAATGATATTACTTACGGCTCACCCTTTATAATAATCTTCTTCTTCTTCTTCCTTCTAAAATTAGGATAAAATCCTGTTTAATCCACTCTCCTTCCATCTTCTTTTTGGACGGCCGAAGCTTCTTGTCCCACATGGAGAGTTGCCTCTTGCAATTTTTACAAGCTTTCCATCTTCCATTCGGTTGATATGAACTTTCCAGTCTTGTCTGCGTCGAATTACCCACTGGCCGATCTGTTGGATGTTACAAGTTTCACGAATTACCTGATTTCGTTCCCGATCGAATAGTGTTTTACCAGTTCTGTATAATAATGACGATAATAATAATAATAATAATAATAATAATAATAATAATAATAATAATACATAGCATCACAGCCCTTGAAGGACTCACACCGATCAGCCGGCTTCTGGCCTCACATTCACATACCTAAGCAGAGGTGGACGATCATCCAACCAGAATGGAGGTATGGTGTGGCTGCCACGATGATCCCTTCAGCCGTTATAGCTGGCTTTCGCAATAGGATTTCGCTACCTATCGTAGCTCCCAAAGTGCATCACGATGCTGTGTGGGCACCGGTCCCGTACACTGGCCGAAAATTCAGTTCACTGTTAAGTGATGAAGCGTTTCCCACATAACTAAAAAACTATCCAACATTCTGTGATGAAATTTTTTGTGTGTATTAATGCATGTTATATCTACAGTATGATGCAAGATCACTTCTCTACCTTTGATAGATTGTGTGATAAAAAATAAATTCATTTAAAAAAATGGTCAAATATCAGAAATTTCTGTTACACAAAAAAATATATATCATTTATTAAGGAATGAAGTTGAAAGAGCATGACATTGTAAGAATGAGTTTCAGCAATAAAATAAAAGAGAGAGAACATGAAAAAGTTAACAAGTTTTTGAGTTATGAGGGAAACGCTTCATCACTGCACAGTAAACTGCCAACATTTTGAATTAGGAAAAAATATGTAAATAATTTTTTTGAAATCGTAAAAATATTTTTTTTCATATATCAAAAGGACAGTGTTTCAAACATACCAATTTTCATTATTGTACAAGATACAGTAACGGAAGAAAAAAATGTTGAACTGCTGTAAGCTATACCTAACCCCTTAAATCACTAAGTCATCGGATCCCGGTCACTTAGTCGCTCGTAATGAGTGCACCTCTGCACATAGTGTGTTGGACATTGTGCCACTGTCACACAACTTTGACACAGTGCATGAGGGTTGGCCACTAAAGGGAAACTAAGAGGTAGAACTTAAACTGAGAGGATTCAATCCGGCATCGGAACTGGAATCCGATGTGTCTTAGTGGATAAAGCGTCAGCACGTAGAGCTGAAAACCCAGGTTCGATTCCTGTTGCCGGAGAGAATTTTTCTCTGCTCCACTCATTTTTCTTCACAATGATTCCTACAACTGCTCATAATGTTGGTAAGTTTGGATTTACGAAGAAAATAGGAATTTTTACTTCAGAATCATAATCTAAGGCAGGGATGTCGAACAGCGCTCTCAAAGTGTGAAACGATTAATACTGTTTCCTACCATAGCTGAGCTGAAAGACAGTCGGTACAGTCAACCTGAGCTCGCTGTAGCAGTGTTCTGTAAGCAGTGTGTTTATCAACTCTGGCGGCTGGTATGGCTATGGAACGACGATTCAATAGTGAGTGGACAGATAAATATTTATTTATCTTAAAGGAGGAAAGGCACATTGCTTAATATGTAGAAAAGTACTTGGATACATTAGCCATCATAATATTAAAAGGCATTTTAATTCTACAAGTCATGCTGAAGCTTATGGACCAGAAAAGTTATCCGGTTCCGCTCGTGAAAAGGCTGTAGAGGAATTAAAATCAATATTGAATTCAGAAAACCTTCATCATCATCATCATCATCATCATCATCATCATCATCATCATCATCATCATCATCATCGGGGTAGTAGAACAAGCTTAGTTCGTACTAGTTACAAAATTTGTGAAATTATTGCAACGGCTTCAAAACTATTCACTGAGGAAGAATTTGTGAAAGACTGTCTCACAGCTGTTGCAAAAAAAGATATGTCCGGAACACGTTAATTATTTTAAATCTATAAGTTTGCTTCGTAATATTATTGCGGAGCGCATATCAGAAATGAGAGATAACTTGGAGGGACAACTGATAGCAAGAATGAAAACTTTTACTTGTTACTCACTAGCTCTTCATGAAAGTACCGACCACAAATATACGGCGCATGAGTGTCGATTCAGATTTCAAATTTTGTGGAGATCTTGTAGATGTCATTTCACTAAAGCATCGAACTCGAGGAGAAGATATTTTTGAATCTGTAACATAAAACTATGAACAAATTCGAAGGCACGCTAAAAGTAATTAATTTTATACTTCAAAACAGTTTACGTTTCTGAACTTGAAGTTGCACTGCTACAACACATACAAACTAAGTTGATATTTTAAACATATTAACAACATTATTATTATTATTATTATTATTATTATTATTATTACCATTATTATTATCGTCATTTTTATTATTATGATTTATTTCCGTCACTAACGAACAGCATTCATGGAATGACCCAGTAGATAAAACGCTATTGTTAATAATAATACTTACTTACTTACTTACTTACTTACTTACTTACTTACTTACTTACTTACTGGCTTTTAAGGAACCCGGAGGTTCATTGCCGCCCTCACATAAGCCCGCCAGCGGTCCCTATCCTGAGCAAGATTAATCCAATCTCTATCATCATATCCCACCTCCCTCAAATCCATTTTAATATTATCTTCCCATCTACGTCTCGGTCTCCCCAAAGGTCTTTTTCCCTCTGGCCTCCCAACTAACACTCTATATGCATTTCTGGATTCGCCCATACGTGCTACATGCCCTGCCCATCTCAAACGTCTGGATTTGATGTTCCTAATTATGTCAGGTGAAGGATAAAATGCGTGCAGCTCTGTGTTGTGTAACTTTCTCCATTCTCCTGTAAATTCATCCCTCTTAGCCCCAAATATTTTCCTAAGAACCTTATTCTCAAAAACCCTCAATCTCTGTTCTCTCTCAAAGTGAGAGTCCAAGTTTCACAGCCATACAGAGCAACCGGTAATATAACGTTTTATAAATTCTAACTTTTAGTTTTTTTGACAGCAGACCAGATGACAAAAGCTTCTCAACCGAATAATAACAGGCATTTTGTTACGAAACCTAACAATAAGCCTGCAAGTAAAGGGATAGGGTTGGAAGTAAATTCCGAAAAGACTAAGTATATGATTATGTCTCGTGATCAGAATATTGTACAAAATGGAACTATAAAATTTGGAGATTTATCCTTCGAAAGGTGGAAAATTCGAATATCTTGGAGCAACAGTAACAAATATAAATGACACTCGGGAGGAAATTAAATAATAATAATAATAATAATAATAATAATAATAATAATAATAATAATAATAATAATAATAATAATAGTAATAGTAATAAAAATAATATCACCATCAACATTCATCTAAACTGAGTTCCTAATCAATTGGTAAGATGTATAAAAGTTATCAAAGTACCAGCCGCTGCAGTTTCGCTTTTGTTTACTATCATTCGGCCGGATTGCATGCTACCTGTGTTCAACCGTTGCACGGTAAGGGAGGAGTGAAGGCTCTGCAGTTCACAGCCTGAGAGCGCTGTTCGACATCTCTGATCTAAAGAATTTAAAGCTGGACAACGACGGAAAATTCTGTATTTATATTCACAAAAATTCTAGCCAGAGAGCTAATTTATAAACCTGAACTCGGAAACAAAAAGAAATCGGTAGGTTACACGCGCTAGGGAATCCGTAACTCGAAGCGAGTTAATGGATTTTAACATAGCGAAAGCCGCGGATTCTTCTCTTTTTAATTTTTGTACTTAATTTTTCCGTATAATTGAATGTCCATCCCGGCTTCTGACAGCTTAAAGCCCGTGCTAATTACAGCTCCGTCTCTGCCCGCGCGGTGACTTCTATCACCCGCCCCAAAACGAATTCCGCAAAGCTCAAAACGAAGGCTTACCCTGACCACTCGAAGGGATTAACCGAGGGCGGCCGAGGGAGGAAAGTTGAGCTAGAGATTTCCTCGCGCCCATTCTGAAATCCTGTTTAATTTAAGTGGGATTTTGGTGCTTTCGAGTCATGCTGGCTCGCTGAATGGAATGAGAGGCGAGTATCATTTCATTTCAACCCCCTCCTGTAGTGTATATGTTGTTCTCCGCAGGGGGTTGTTTGGTCTGGTGAGGATGACATGCTGGACCAGCTATGAGCCATACAGATTACGCGGGGATGGGAGATGTTCTGAACTTGTTGCAACGAGGCGTCGATTCCGCTCGATCTAACCGGCGGAATTCTTGTACTCCATCCATCTTATTTGCCCTCCGATGTGGCTAAAACGGTATATCTTCTACATATAGATCCAGCGGACTTAGAAAGTGAGAATTTCCCTCTTCTATTGGTTCTAGGCTTCCGTCATTTGTCTTGTTTTATCTTTTCCTCCTTCGTTTTCTGTAATTCTGATATTTAACGACGCTGTATCGACTATTTTCAATTCATTTTTTTTAGATTTCGTCACATTTCGTCGAAAATCACGAAACATAATTAAATTAATTGAAACAATAAAAGTTAATTAAAACAGTTCACAAAAAATATATTAATACTAACAAAATGTACCTAATCTGTTCATTAAAAACCATAGATTTCGTCATTTCAAAAACACAAAAAATAATAAAAATTAATTGAAGCAATAAAAGTTGATTAAAACAGTCCACACACGATATATTTATACGAACAAAATGTAACCAAATTTGTTCATTAAAACAATAGACTGCGTCATTTCAAAAACGCAAAATAAAAATAAAATTAATTGAAACAATAAAAGTTATTTAAAACAGTTCACACACGATATATTAATACTAACAAAAGTCACTAAACTTGTTCATTAAAAACAATAGACTACGTCATTTCAAAAACACAAAATATAAATAAAATTAATTGAAGCAAAACAAGTTATTTAAAATAGTTCACACACGATATAATAATACTAACAAAATGTAACTAAATTTGTTCATTAAAAACAATAGACTACGTCATTTAAAAAAAAAAAAAAACAAAAAATATAAATAAAATTAATTGAAGCAAAAAAAAAGTTATTTAAAACAGTTCACACGATATATTAATACTAACAAAATGTAACTAAATTTGTTCAGTAAAAACAATAGACTACGTCATTTAAAAAACACAAAATATAAATAAAATTGATTGAAACAATAAAAATTAATTAAAACAGTTCACACACGATATATTAATACTAACAAAATGGAACTAAATTTGTTCAGTAAAAACAACAGACTACGTCATTTAAAAAACACAAAATATAAATAAAATTGATTGAAACAATAGAAATTAATTAAAACAGTTTACACACGATATATTAATACTAACAAAATGGAACTAAATTTGTTCAGTGAAAACAATAGACTGCGTCATTTAAAAAACACAAAATATAAATAAAATTGATTGAAATAATAAAAATTAATTAAAACAGTTCACACAGGATATATTAATACTAACAAAATGGAACTAAATTTGTTCAGTAAAAACAATAGACTACGTCATTTAAAAAACACAAAATATAAATAAAATTGATTGAAACAATAATAATTAATTAAAACAGTTCACACACGATATATTAATACTAACAAAATGGAAGTAAATTTGTTCAGTAAAAACAATAGCCTACGTCATTTAAAATACACAAAATATAAATAAAATTGATTGAAACAATAAAAATTAATTAAAACAGTTCACACACTATATATTAATAGTAACAAAATGTAACTAATTTTATTTATTAAAAACAATGCACTTCGCCCTTTGAAAAACGAAATATAAATAAAATTGATTGAAACAATAAAAATTAATTAAAACAATTCACACACGATATATTAATACTAACAAAATGGAACTAAATTTGTTCAGTAAAAACAATAGACTACGTCATTTAAAAAACACAAAATATAAATAAAATTGATTGAAACAATAAAAATTAATTAAAACAGTTCACACACGATATATTAATACTAACGAAATGTAACTAATTTTATTTATTAAAAACAATGCACTTCGCCCTTTGAAAAACGAAATATAAATAAAATTGATTGAAACAATAAAAATTAATTAAAACAGTTCACACACGATACATTAATACTAACGAAATGTAACTAATTTTATTTAAAAACAATGCACTTCGCCCTTTGAAAAACGAAATATAAATAAAATTGATTGAAACAATAAAAATTAATTAAAACAGTTCACACACGATATATTAATACTAACGAAATGTAACTAATTTTATTTATTAAAAACAATGCACTTCGCCCTTTGAAAAACGAAATATAAATAAAATTGATTGAAACAATAAAAATTAATTAAAACAATTCACACACGATATATTAATACTAACAAAATGGAACTAAATTTGTTCAGTAAAAACAATAGACTACGTCATTTAAAAACACAAAATATAAATAAAATTGATTGAAACAATAAAAATTAATTAAAACAGTTCACACGATATATTAATACTAACGAAATGTAACTAATTTTATTTATTAAAAACAATGCACGCCCTTTGAAAAACGAAATATAAATAAAATTGATTGAAACAATAATAATTAATTAAAACAATTCACACACGATATATTAAACTAACAAAATGGAACTAAATTTGTTCAGTAAAAACAATTACGTCATTTAAAAAACACAAAATATAAATAAAATTGATTGAAACAATAAAAATTAATTAAAACAAAATATATTAATACTAACGAAATAACTAATTTTATTTATTAAAACAATGCACTTTGTGCTTTGAAAAACGAAATATAAATAAAATCGATTGAAACAATAAAAATTAATTAAAACAGTTCACACACGATATATTAATACTAACGAAATGTAACTAATTTTATTTATTAAAAACAATGCACTTTGTGCTTTGAAAAACGAAATATAAATAAAATCGATTGAAACAATAAAAATTAATTAAAACAGTTCACACACGATATATTAATACTAACGAAATTTAACTAATTTTATTTATTAAAAACAATGCACTTCGCCCTTTGAAAAACCAAATATAAATAAAATTGATTGAAACAATAAAAATTAATTAAAACAGTTCACACAGGATATATTAATACTAACAGAACGTAACAATTTATTTATTAAAAACAATATATTTTGTTTAAAAAAATAATAACTCCTTGTAGACATGTAGATGTAGCCAAGTGCAAGGTAACAATACCAAAAACCACGGATTAAAGCAAGTGGAATGCAATTTGTGAAGTTTTTGTGTTTTTATTGAAATGACTTCTGCACAACTAGTCCCGTTTTTTATCTGTGCTTCGATTGGCGATAGTGAGAATGCACCAGCCATGATTGTAGTGATGGAAATTTTCCGGAAAATATGAAATCGAAAAATTGTCCCCTTCAGCATTTTTTTTTTTTTTTTTTTTTTCAAGATTGCTGACTGGATATAATTGAGACGTTCCTGGGAACAACAACGTAACGTGTCGTTTTTCTGTTCCTAACAATTATTGAATCCTAATTAACACATCTTTTTTTCTGGAAAAATATTATTTCCCCCAATAAATACAGCGCCCCCTAGAAACATTTTATGTCGTTCTGCGCAGATGTCATTGAGGCTAGCTGAAAGAATAAATATTGAGAAATTAAAAGAAATGATTCTGTAATGAAAGATTATCTGCAGATTAACATAATAAGGTTTACTGAACATAATAATTGCCAGCACTGAATCGTAAAGGTGTGAACAAGGCCAACTATCGCCCCTCTGTGGACTCCCAATGAAACGTTTTCGGCGACTACACAGCATTTTCTAATTACACCGTGTCAGCTGTCACCAATTATTACAGAGATGGCGTGCATAATTGCAGGGTAGGCTAATGTTATATTTTAGACACTGCACTGGCTCGGATATTCACAAAGTAGGCGCAGAGCTTATGAGATAGCCATCTGCCGTAACCTTTGAGGCGCCAGAACCGCCCATTAGACGAGGCTGGTACATGCTTATCTTACTGTACGACACAATTACTTAACAGAAAACTGTTTTTGCATTAATTTTTTCCCATTTCTTATTAAAACATGAATTATCAAGATGAAGTAAATTATAGGTCATCTATTTCTTCGTGAAATAGGCGTGAAAATTGTTTTATTCGTTACGAAAAGATTTTTTTAAATATTAACAATTATTTAGAAGCTTTACTGCGTTCGAATGGCAGGTTTCGGCCGGGCCGCGTCTGTGGCTGAGCGCTAGAGCTCTGGCCTTCCTTCCATGCTGGCCTGGTTCAATCCCCGGCCTGGTCGAGATGGAATTCCTGGTAGATAAAGCAGAGGGCGTCCTCGGAGTACTATTTCTTCCACTTCACCAACACTCTTCACGATCTTTTTATTTCAAGTAATATCGGTACTAGAATTTGGCTGACGAAAAACCTTGCCAGAACGCGCACTTGTGCACTTTGCAGCTCATTTTCCTTCATTTTTCCTTCCTTGATTCATTCGGTTCATTATTTATTTATTTATTTACTTATTTATTTATTTATTTATTTATTTATTTATTTATTTATTCAGTTCCTTACGTACTAATTTATTCCATAGATATTACTTTATTTATTTATTTATTTATTTATTTATTTATTTATTTATTTATTTATTTATTTATTTATTTATTTATTTATTTATTTATTTATTTATTTATTTATTTATTTATTTATTTATTCAGTTCCTTACGTACTAATTTATTCCCATAGTCTTTGCTTATTTATTTATTTATTTATTTATTTATTTATTTATTTATTCATTCAGTTCCTTACGCACTAATTTATTCCCATAGATATTGCTTATTTATTTATTTATTTATTTATTTATTTATTTATTTATTTATTTATTTATTTATTTATTTATTTATTTATTTATTTATTCATTCAGTTCCTTACGTACTAATTTATTCCCATAGTCATTGCTTATTTATTTATTTATTTATTTGTTCGTTTCTTTATTTTATTTATTTATTTATTTATTTATTTATTTATTTATTTATTCACTCATTTATTATTGTTGATTAGAGCTGAAGAGAATAATGCTAAAAAAAGTTATTGAGCATTTCATGTAATAGTTGTGTTTGTGTATTAAATTATTTTAAAATGGTGTATACCCTTCAAGAGAGAATATAAATTATACTTATTGATTAAATTTACAAAATTACACAAAATAAGCTTGTTTTCATGCTGCAATCAACTGATAATAACAAAAATACAGGTTTCCTGGCGACGATAGAAAACAAAATGTGCGGAAACAAATGAATGAGGTGTATAAACAAATGAATGCACTTTAATATTTAAGTATATAAATATAGGGGTGTCATTCGATATTTCAAGGTGGAGAGGCTGGGAGTGGGGGTGAAATTTAAAACGCAATTAAGCCTGGTTTTAGACTTCCCCCTCAATATCAAAATTGAAGTGTTTTTTGTTTAAATTTAATTCCATTTAAATAATTATTTAGGCTGGGAAGTTTTGAAATGAAAGTCCTGTATATTCTTTTCCATATCGGGAATCGACCCTAAATGTAGTTCATAGCTACAATATTGAATTAATTTAAATTAAATTTAAATCTGAATGTAAATTAAATTTAAATTATTCGATTCAAAGTTGCTTACTTTCTGCTATTTACTTCAGTTCTAATAGATCAAGAATTCGTCTTCCTATTCGTACAGTATTTCACAGGCTATTAGCCAGTTCGTAGACTCATTCTCAGACTCCTGGAAAAGAAATGATATCCAATTATGAATGTATTTTTCTTCATAGATATTCGTGCAGGTATTCTTGTCAGTAGACTCTATCCAAAGCTGTGTTTAGTAATCTCTCTTGACATGGTTATTTTATTCCAACTCGTATCTAAGTAATCTTACAGGTTTAAGTTGTGACGTATGGGGCAGTAAAAGTACCTATGTAATATTACGATCCTCGGGCCGCGCAACAAGAAGTCCAACTAGAACATTCCTCTTTCCTGTTCTGGTGCTTGGGGGAATGCAGGAAGACGTGAAGGTTGTGTATTGGTCACAGACGTGGCAGGGATATGTATTGCAAACCAATATGGTTTTAGACAGGTTTGCTGCTTCTTTACCGTCAGTGGTGGCTCTATCCAACGTAAAATGAAGCAGTCTGTGAAATTTCGCTGGTCGCTTCTGATTATGTATATTTACTGACCACCACTTTCACACGAAAATAAGGAACATTCATATTTTGTGTGAGATTTTAGACTTTTACTGCCATTGTATTCAGAAGAAGAACTTTGGATTTTCCATAGTTTTCAGAACAAGGGAAGAGTGTTAGTAGGAGGAAGAAGAATAAAGTGCATAAGATTTGCTGATGATATGGCGTTGTTAGCAGAAGAGGAAATGATACTAAAGCATATGCTACTGGAGCTAAATGACAGCTGTGAGCAGTATGGGATGAAGAGTAATGCAAATAAGACGAAGAGCATGATCATATTGATTATTATTTATTTATTTATTTAATTATTTATTTATTTATTTCTTCATTAACTTATTTATTTTTTAATTGTTTATTTATTCATTTATTCATTAATTAATGTATTTATTTATTTATTCATTCATTCTCTTATTTATTTATTTATTTATTCATTCATTTATTTCTCCATTTATTTATGTATTTATTTATTTATTTATGTGTTTATGTATTTATTTATGTATTTAGTTGTTTATTTAATCATTACTAGATAATATTTTATACAAAAAAATATATTTAGATGTCGTTCTATCTTATTTTTGTGTCAAATGTACAAGTATTATATATAATATAATATAAGTTATTTAAGTTATTTGATCATTAATTAATTTATTTAGTTATTTATTTATTTGTCCATTTAATTGTTTATTTAATCATTTATTTATTTATTTATGTATTTATTTAATCATTTAATTGTTTATTTATTCATTTATTTAATTGTTTATTTATTCATTTATTTAATTGTTTATTTATTCATTAATTAATGTATTAATTAATTAATTAATTAATTAATGTATTTATTAATTTATTCATTCATTCACTTATTTATTCCTTTATTTATTTATTCACTTATTTATTTATTTATTTATTTATTTATTTATTCATTTATTCATGCATTTATTTCTCCATTTATTTATTTATGTATTTATTTATTCAATTGTTTATTTAATTATTAATTTATTTATTTCTTTAATTATCTATTTATTTAATTGTTTATTTAATCATTTATGTATTTATTTATTTAATTATTTATTTATTTATCTAATTATTTATTTATTTAATCATTTATTTATTTATTTACATAAGAGGCAAAACCCAATTACAATGTTCAAGACTGACAATGTAATTTATAAAACATAAAAAAGGAAAAGGAAACATACTCTTATTAAAAACTGAAACAAAATAGAAAAAAAAGGGAAAAAAGAAAGAGAAATTGAAAACTGATTACCATCTGTTTTGATCCAATTTTGTGTGAAAGAAATTTCCAGAACTTTGAAGCCTTTGGAATGGGTATCACGAAATTCTTCGCATCAAAAATCAGAGACCGGTACCTTCGCGAGATAACAAACCTCACTAAAAGGTGGCTCAAGACCTAGAATCTAATGGTCTTTACTTTGAAGATCAGATTAATTTCTTGTCACAACATACTCCATCCTGGTTGAGGTTTTACCGGGGTTTTCCTTCATCCCATCAATAGCAAATTATGGGTAACTTTCGACGCTGGATCCTGCACTCCATTATTATATCACCTTCATCTCCCTCAGACGCTAGATAATCAGAGCAGTTGATAAAGCGTCGTAAAATAACCAACTAAAAAAATATACTCCAATTAAAATTTTGCTCCCAAACCAACATTAGTTATGAGAACAATACCTGTATCCAGCACCTAAACTAGGAAATACGTTTTGCATTTGTAAACAGCAGTTGCCTTGGAAACTAATTGCGTTTAGTATCGCATAAAAGACAATCTAGTTTATTGCTAAACATATCAGTTTGCAGAAACATTCAATGTGACCCACGTAGAAGTGAGTTTATGTTGAAATG